>CM076974.1:48531364-48852515 GCA_039105355.1 Benthosema pterotum
AACAGTGACCACTGTCACTGACCACTGTCATTGACCACGGTCTGACTAGACAGGGCTTGACACTAACACTTGCCCGCTTGCCCGGGGCAAGTAAAAAAAATGGTGGGGCAAGTGGAGACTGCTACCTGGTTGCCCGAACGTAGTGCACTATAACACCAACACAAGATAAATTTGTCTTGAAGGCAGTCATTGCACTCTGCCTCTGTGTCTTTCCCTGCTTTCTAGCTATCTCTACCTATCTCTCTCCCAGGTCCATTTGGTTCCAAACTATCATTTTTGCTGGTGTCAGGGACCACTGGGTCTGTGACCACTATGGGCTAATTAAGATGATGAATTTTAACTCTTGAGAGTGTAAAAATGAAACCAAATGGACCCGCAAGGGTCCATTTGGTTTCATTTTTACGTTCTCAAGAGTTACATCTGGTTAACCAACTTAGCTGGGGACCACCTGGAACCCTCTCAGGGACCACTGGTGGTCCCCGGACCACCTGTTGAAAACCCCTGGTTTAAAGCACCCAAGTAGGAAGTAAACTTAAATGCAAAATCTACAATATATTTTTTGGGGGGCAAGTGACCATGACCTGAGGGCAAGTAGAACCTGACTTGCACTTGCCCGATGGGCAAGTGCCTCGGAGACCTTAGTGTCAACCCCTGTAGTTGTTACCTCTCACATCCGGTGGTCAACTTTATGACTGCTGCTCATTCTCTCTACTTGGTTTGGACCATGACACACAGTGACCACTGTCACTGACCACTGTCACTGACCACGGTCTGACTGGAGGGATCACCTTCCACCGGGTTTTAAAACCACTTCAACCCCATACATCCGGACGTATTCTGGCCAGATTCTGCTGAGCTTGGTGTAGTTTTGGAAACATTGGTCAACTCAACACACAGCTGTAAACTCAAGTTCAGTTCTCTAAAGCCCTATAACAACACCAAAGGGTCACCGACGGAACTCCTTGGGTCTAAACCAGGGTTTTTCAACAGGTGGTCCACCAGTGGTCCTGAGAAGGTTCCAGGTGGTCCCCAGGCTAAATGGTGGAAAGGTGGTAAACCAGATGTAACTCTTGAGAATGTAAAAAAATGAAACCAAATGGACCCTTGCGGGTCCATTTGGTTTCATTTTCACACTCTCAAGGAGTTAAAATATTCATCATGTGAATAAGCCTAACTAGATGAATGGTCATGGACAGGATCAAAAATAAATCATTAGTTTTGGGGTCTGTGAGGGTAAAATGTCATCAAATGGTTGTCCGTGGCTCAAATGCTGAATAAATGGTGGTGGGGGGAAGGGGGGGGGGGGGGGTATAGAGGCCTATTTTTGCCAGTGGCACAAGAGGATGCAGAGCAGCAGACTTCCATCATGAAGTAGAGAAAGGAAGGATGTGTAGAAGGGAGGAGGAATGGAAAGGACAGAGGGATGAGAGAGGAGGAAGGAAGGAAGGAGTGAAGGGGAGCAGGTCAGAGGTCTACGGCCATGCATGTCTCTGGGGTCTCTGTTTACCAAACGCTTTTAGTTCTGTCACCCCCAAAAGAGATGGGTTCTATGCCTTTTCTGTCTGCAATTGATAGTTACAGTGAAGACAGGGACAGGAAAGAGAGAGCAAAGCAACAAAAGTTCCTCGTGTATGGGACTCAAACACACGGCATGCTCTCTGGACAGAGCCTGTAATGTTTAGGCCCTGCGACACTAGTAGCAATATTTTGATCAATATTAACTGTGATGTCAACATCAACAGGCAACATGATGAGACACATGGCAACAGGCAACACCGCCCATTAAAAGAGGAATTTCATCCATTTTCATTTTTTCCTGAGAGTGTACAAATTTTATCTCTGGCGCCTGTCAATCAATTTCGCCCCGACTCACCAGCCAAAGAGCACTAGATTTTCCGCCAGGAGTTTTTCACTAATTTTGGCGCTAGGGGGGAGAGCACCGACTCCACTGTAGACACAAAAAGACCGCCTCTAGAGGTCATCTCGCGGGGCAGATTCCCATGATAGGATCGTGCTGGTTTCGTCGTATTCCTCCCTATAGGGACGACCAGCGTGAACTCATGCATCCTGCTCGTCTGTGACTCTCACAGACAGGAAATACAGTCTCCCCAAGAACTACTCTCTTGTTGTATCAAGAGATAAACTCAGTGTTGCCACCCGCCAAAATCCAAAATGCACTAGCGGCACTTCCAAAATGCACTAGAATATATGCGCTAGAGCAGTGGGTTTTCAACCATTTTCATCCACTGTTTGATGTAGACATTAGTCTCTCAGCCTAATTTAGGAGAAATAACTGACAATAGCAATTCTTCTACATTTTCTAAATGTGTAGATTCTTGAAGATTAGGTCATTCAGATGGTCAAATATGATTTAACTCTTGAGAGCGTAACATTCGGGTCCATACATTCAATATTTTTCAGTTTTCACTATAGTCTAAGCCTACTTTGAAGCACAAAGTTTCTATTAATTAAAATCTGCGTTATAGCGGAAGTGATCCGTCCGTCAGTGAAAAGCTTCCCCGTTTGTTGACTTTGACGATAGCCTGGCTGAAATCTATTATCTGGGCTTCTAATCCCAGATTCTAATCAAAACGAGCTTTGTGTTAAGAAAAAAAAAAGCAGGGACCCCTTGCAGTTGTAAGTGTCTAATGTCCGGAGACGAGTCCATTGTCCAAACAGGATTTGTGTGGCGCTCTTTTCAGAGTCCCTTGATTGGAATACCAGGTATTCCCCACATCCTTCCAATCCACCCTCTCTCTGTAGTCTTTGGTCTCCTCATTGTCTCACCCTGGTCCTTTTAACACCCTCTCCTTTCTCCTTGCACCCTGATCCTCCACCGACGGCCCGGAACTCCTTAGAGGTTCCGTGGGCAAGAGGCCTGATCCGTCGCCGTGGAATTAAATGGGTCTTTCCTCTCCTGGGCAACGGAGGCATTATGAACAGCCTGGTGGTGATAACAGGATTAATTCCCCCGGCCGGGGGCAGCAGCAGGCGCCCGTCACTGACCCCCTAGATCTGGATCTGTCTTTCTTCATGTCAGACCCACTTTCACTCAGAGGGGGAGGGCTACAACCATCCATTATATTCTTATCTGCGATAACCCCCAATAATAACATGACTTTTTTTGTTTGAAATTTTGAATAGCATGCTTAAAGGTATAGTAAGTGAGTTTGCTTAATAATAAAAAAAAACAATATTTTCTGGCTAATTCTCCCTTCTATAGAGTGTGCTGACCATAAAAGGACACCCCAAGTGAGGCCCTGGGGGGTGTAGAGTGAGTGCATGTGCAAATCTGGGTGGGGGGATTTGCGGCCAATCACATTCTCTCCATTTATCTGCAGTGGAGCTCGGAGAGTCACAACAAAAAAGTCTGGAGTCGGGCATCATGGACAGCCCTTTAGTTTGGCCGTGCTCTATGATTAAAATAAGAGGATAGTGCACGGGGGTGTGGCACGAGCTCTTGGTGAGGTTTGCTCATGCTCAGTGTAAACAGGAACTGCTATGGATGAGTGTTCCAGCCAGTGTTGCCAACTGCCAAAATCCAAAATGCACTAGTTGCACTTCCAGAATGCACTAGAATGCGCTAGAGCAGTGGGTTTTCAACCATTTTCATGCCAGGGCCCACTGTTTATTCTGCATTTTAGCCACAGACCACCATTTGATGAGTTTAGTCTCTCGACTAATATAGGAGAAATAACTGGCAAAATGTTGGTCAAAATAGTAATTCTTCTACATTTTCTAAATGTGTAGATTCTTGAAAAGTAATTTTCAAAAGTTCTTCAGTTGTTTAAATATAATTTAACTCTTGAAACGAAATGGACCCTTACGGGTCCATTTGGTTTCATTTTACGATCTCAAGAGTTACAGATCTGTAAGTGTCCATTTGGTTACCAATGGTCCTTTCTAGGAAGGAAGGAGGACTCTTATCATTGGAGGAAAAATGGTGAAAAACGAGGGTTTTATCTCTGGCGCCTGTCAACCAATTTTGCCCCAACTCACCAGCAAAAAAGCACTAGATTTTCCGCCAGGAGTTTTTCACTAACTTTGGCACTAGGGGGGTCTGAAAAAAACCTAAATATAGTGACAAATGCCGCAAGTTGGCAACACTGTTTCTAGCAGAGGGTGCAAAATAGAAAATCCCATAACTTGTGATGTACGTAATGACATCCAGAGTAGTTGTGAATTAAACGGCATCGCTCTTCCCCTTTCAAACGTTGTATCATCCGCAGCACTTCAATAAACAGTATTTTTCTTTGTCATGTCACAAAACTAAAAGGTGAACACATGTTCTACAATCAAAGCAAGCATCACGAACATGGAAAAACTACAAAATAAAAATCCACAGAAACAATTTCCATTTAGTTAATTAACTTTTCCTTGTATTTCAGTCTGTCAACATTTTTTCCACTGAGTTGTTAAATTGATATACAAATGAAAATAATAACGGAAGCATTGTAGTACTTGTAATACTTTTTTGTATATATTCATTTTTATTATTTCAGTTCAGGGTCAGCAACTCTATAGCGCCTCTGCTGGAACATGTCCATCATCACGGTTCCTGTTTATACTGAGCATGCGCAAACCTCCATCAGGCGACCGAGACACGCCCCTATGCCCTATCCTTCTCTCTTCATCATAGGCCATGCTCAGGCTACCACAGGGGTCGGCAACCCAAGATGTTGCACACTCTTAGAAAAAAAGGTCCTCAAAGAAAAATCATTAACATGGTGAAACACAACCTTTCTTCAGAAATGGAGTTTCTAAAAAAATAAAAATAAAGGAGTTTTACAGAACTCAATTTCTAGTCCACACAACATCTCTAAGGTATATTAATGACATAGTAAACTGAGTAAACCTTTGAAAATGGGTGGTTCAGATTGAAAGCTCCACTCTGATAAACTGCTGAGCTTTTTTGACATGGCAAAGTGCTACTTCAACTGGCAACTATCAGACAGCGCAACGCGTTTTAGGTGACTGACATGTTTATATTATTTTGATGTGGATCACCCCAGTGTGTGTATGTAATAATGCTACTGCCAGGGAGCCACTAGGGCTGTGTTCTGGAGCCGCATGCGGCTCCTGAGCCGCAGATTGCTGACCCTGGGTTACCAGAAAACAGGAGATCTGACAACATGACTGACTGGAGGCCAACACCATGTTTTATGAGCGTCTTCTGATCAAATACCTGCTGCGTGGATAAAAAACAGCCTCATGTAGCCTTGGTTATAACACCCATTCAAACAACACCTACCATCAGCTCCCAGGGCTTTAAAAACACCTCCTATACCTATACCATCACGGAGGCTTCATTATAACACCCATTCAAACAGCGAACAGATTTTTATTTTTAGACTCGATGACATGACCGACTTTTATACTCCCAATGTTCTTCCATGGCTGGGAGAGAGGGAGGATGAGGAGGGTGTGTGTGATGAGCTGCTCTGTGTTTGTGTGTGTGTGTGTGTGCGTGAGTGTGTGTGTGTGAGGAGTGTTTTTCACTTGGTCTGAGGAATGCGTGTGAGGAGGAGGAGGAGAAAGGAGGCGAAGGTCTGAAAACTTCAATAAGTTTAAGAAATAACTTGTTGGCCAGTGCTGTGTTCTCTCTTTCTCTGTGTTTTATTAGTATTCTTATTTTTACTTAAAGTAGCAATACCACAATATACAAATACTCTTAAGTAAAGTTGGGCAAGTAACTCCTGACAGTTATTCTTATTTTTTAAGTAAGCTTTTACTTCACTATATTTACTAAACTATGAAAGTAACTAGTTACTTTACTTAAATCACTCTCTCGCGCACACACACACACACACACACACACACACACACACACACACACACACACACACACACACACACACACACACACACACACACACACACACAACACACACGCATGAAAGTTGGTTAACCAGATATAACCCTTTGAGAGCGTAAAAATGAAACCAAATGAACCCTTGCGGGTCCATTTGGTTTCATGTTCACACTCTCAACAGCATCTGAATTAGCCCAAATCTACACAACTAGAGAATGTAGAATGTGGTCATTTTGATCTGTATGTTTGACTGTTTTGTTTCTTCCCAAATCCAGCCTGGAATTGTGGACAAAAGGCAATCTTTAGTTTTTCATGAAATGGTGGTCTGTGGCTCAAATTCTGAATAAATGGTGGGCCCTGGTATGGAAAAAGGTTGAAACCCACTGCAGTACATGATCTGGCTGTGTTGTTGGACCATTTCAGAGGTCTGGGTGGATTTGGAGATCTTGCAGGTTACCAGAGAGGTGACTAGACCAACGGATGTAACTTTTCCCAATTGGGGGGGCAGGAGAAAATGGTATGGTGCGGCTTCATCGCCCGTGGCGCGAAGCGTCACGGGCGATGAAGCCGCACCCATACCATTTTCAGTTACAGCACTTTTATTAGTCAAGTAAAGCATCAATAATAACATCAGTTGTTGTTGAAGTTGCAACAGACACGCAGCATGCATAAAGCTAAAGGTCTGACTCAGAGAGTTTTCTGTTTTCAATGATGAAATGCTGTTGGTTTAGTGGTGACACAACTGTAGTTTAGTTAGTAGCAGTAGTAGTAGTGTTTCATATCATTTTTTAAAAAAAATTATAAGCACTTCAATTTGCAATATCCTGGGTTGTTTTGCATGCCATCATGTTTGGTGGGGCAGTCTAGGCATTTGGGGTGGCATTGCCCCCCGCCCCCGCCCCCCCATGCCCATGCCTAGATCCGCCCCTGACCAACGGACTGACAGACTGACCCCTCCTGGGGGTCACAGGGTTTAGTGCTGACGGGGTCACGGACATGGATCTGTGGAGGGTCCTTAATTCTATTATCCCAGACTGGCTGTGGCTGTGGTGTGGGTGTGTGTGTGTGGGGGGGGGGTCTTTTGCCTTTGGTAATGGTCAGACATGCACATTCCACACTGGTTTGGCTTAACTCATGTGTGTAATAAGCACGCTCTGCTTTTTTCAACCTGCTTAAAGGCGAATTCCACCCGTTTCCAACATAGTACTATGTCAGGGGTTTTCAACAGGTGGTCCGGGGACCACCAGTGGTCCTTGAGAATGTTCCAGGTTGGTCCCCAGCTAAGTTGGTTAACCAGATGTAACTCCTGAGAGCGTAAAAATGCCGTAAAAATGAAACCAAATGGACCCTGGCGGGTCCATTTGGTTTCATTTTCACACTCTCAAGAGTGTCATCTGAATTAACACTATTTAATTAAGAAGTCTACACTGTTTTGTTTGCGAAATCCAGCCTGAAATTGTGAACAAAACCAAAATAATTCTTGAGTTTTAGGTCTTTGGGGCTAAAATGTCATCAAATGGTGGTTCGTGGCTCAAATGCTGAATAAATGGTGGTCCCTGGTGTCAAAAAGGTTGAAAACCATTGCTCTAATTGAGTCTTGTGTGTGTACGCGTGTGCGTGCGTGGTGCGGAGTGACTGTTAGCTCTGGCTGAATGTCTGCAGTCATAGTCAGGATTGATTAAGTTTCATCTCACGCAGGGGCGGATGTAACATGTCCCGTTTGGGGGGGCAAGAGAACATGTTGGAGGGCAAGAGAAAATGGCATGGGGGCGGCTTCATCGCCCGTGTCGCTTAGCGCCACGGGCGATGAAGTCGCACCCATGCCATTTTCGGTTACAGGACTTTTATTAGTCAAGTAAAGCATCAATAATAACATCAGTTGTTGTTGAAGTTGCAACAGACACGCAGCATGCATAAAGCTAAAGGTCTGACTCAGAGAGTTTTCTGTTTTCAATTGCATGGCATCGTGTTTGGGGGGGGGGCAGACTGGGTATTTAGGGGGGCATTGCCCCCCCCCCCCCCCCCCCCCATACCCATGCCTAGATCCGCCCCTGATCGCACGGCTGTGTTGAAAACATGCCGACGCACATGTAGGTCAACCCATCCCGTGCGACGGATGTATATAAACCGCGTGCTCGATTTCCACACCCGCCCAGACGGATTTGCACTCGGCACGACAGGCCAGAACACACGCTATCTGTCTCTGCTCAACTAACTGATAACAGGGGCGGATCTAGGCATGGGCATGGGGGGGACAATGCCCCCCCTAAATCCCCAGTCTGCCCCACCAAAAATGATGGCATGCAAAACAACCCAAGATATTTTGCAAATACTACAAATAACTATACTACAGCTGTGTCACCACTAAACCAACAGCATTTCATCACTGAAAACAGAAAACTCTCTGAGTCAGACCTTTAGCTTTATGCATGCTGCGTGTCTGTTGCAACTTCAACAACAACTGATGTTATTATTGATGCTTTACTTGACTAATAAAAGTCCTGTAACCGAAAATGGTATGGGTGCGGCTTCATCGCCCGTGGCGCGAAGCGACACGGGCGATGAAGCCGCTCCCATACCATTTTCTCTTGCCCCCCCAACTGGGAAATGTTACATCCGCCCATGTCTGATAATACAGGCTGCAAAATGGAACAGTTAATCCTCTTCCACTAAATAAGGGCCTAATTTAGGCTATGTGAGGAGGCCTCTCCAAGTCTCCATGGAAGGGCGTGGGGGGGGGGGATTAGGGTGACCCATTACATTGAAAACCTATTTACATCACCATTGTTCAAAGGTATATTCGGTGATTTCACTCAACTCAGATAACGAGTAAATGGGATTAAGTTAATTTTGCTAATGAATCTGATTAAACTTTTTAACGCAGTTAACTTAAGTGCAAACTGACTCGACCCACTGAGCATTTTCACTGAACATTGAAAAAAAAAAAAGAAATGGGTAGAGCACGGTTTTACGTGTAGCTGGAGGGATCTATGAGAATTGGGGGGCTTGTAGATCACCTAAATACTGTTGATCTTTTTTTTTCCCTTTACCTAGATCCGTTTCTTTTTTAAATGTTGAAATCCTTTACACCATACCTGGGCATTATGCGGCCCGGGGGCCAAATGCGGCCCTTTGGCTGACTCTGACCGGCCCACCAAGGACCACCAGTGGTCCTTGAGAGAGTTCCAAGTTAAATATGGAAAGTTGGTTAACCAGATGTAACTCTTTGAGAGCGTAAACATGAATCCAAATGGACCCTTGCGGGTCCATTTGGTTTCATGTTTACACTCTCAAGAGTTAAAATATTCATCATCTGAATTCTCTGATAGTCTACACAATCAGAGAATGTAAAAGAATTGTCATTTTTGACCTGTTTCATTTGTGAAATCCAGCCTGGTATTGTGGAGAAAAACATGTGGACAAAAAATCTTTAGTTTTGGGGTCTGTGGAGCTAAAATGTCATCAAATGGTGTGGCTCAAATACTGAATATATGGGCCCTGGTGTCGAAATGGTTGGTCTTACTTTTACCTTGAAATTAAGTTAATATTATGCAGACTTTAGTTCAGCCTTTAGTCTTGGCCCTCCACAATATTTTATGTATCTCATTTGGCCCCTTGGGAAAAATAATTGCCCACCCCTGTATTAAACTGTGATATTAATCTGTTTTTATATATATATATATATATATATATATATATATATATATATATATATATATATATATATATATGTGTTCCTGCTTTTTTTTTTTGCATGTAACGAAAATGGAGCCCTAAATCTGCAGATAAGTATAAAGTCTTCTCTGTCTCCCTCTCTCTCCCTCTCTCTCTCTCTCTCTCTCTCTGTCTCTCTCTCTCTCTCTCTCTCTGTCTCTCTCTCTCTCTCTCTCTCTCTCTCTCTCTCTCTCTCTCTCCCTCCCTCTCTCTCTCCCAGGGTGTGTGGCGTGTGCAGCAGTGACGTCATCGGGGGGCCATGGCTCTGGTTCAGGCCCTGCCTGTGTCCTGTGTGACTGACCGCCCCGGTTCTGGTCTCGACGCACAGCCGTGCCACCCTCTGTCCTCGTCCTCCCTGTTGGCCCACCACCCTTGCTCCTGTGGCCCCTGCGGCCCCTGTGGCCCCTGTGGCCCTCCGCCCGCCACCATGGGCTCCGTCAGCAGCCTGGTGTCGGGACGCTCCTACCAGGTAGGGTAGAACTATGCAATACATCAGGGGTTTTCAACCGGTGGTCCGGGGACCACCAGTGGTCCTTGAGAGGGTTCCAGGTGGTCCCCAGGCTAAATGATGGAAAGTTGGTTAACCAGATGTAACTCTTGAGAGTGTGAAAATGAAACCAAATGGACCCGCAAGGGTCCATTTGGTTTCATTTTCACACTCTCAAGAGTTAAAATATTCGTCATCTGAATTAGCACTATTTAATTAAGAAGTTTACACTGTTTTGTTTGGAAAATCCAGCCTGGAATTGTCAACAAAACCAAAATAATTCTTTAGTTTTAGGTCTTTGGGGGTAAAATGTCCTCAAATGGTGGTCTGTGGCTCAAATGCTGAATAAATGGTGGTCCCTGGTGTCAAAAAGGTTGAAAACCACTGCAATACATTATACTATATTACTATATACTAGACATACTATATTATACTAAACATACTATATATTAGACTATACATACTATACTATAATACTATACATTATATATGTTATACTATACATACTATACATTTATTATACTAGAACAAGGGGGATATCCACCCATTTTCACGATTTTTTCTGAGGGCGTACAAATGGAACCAAATGGACCCATCAGGGTCCATTTGGTTCCATTGGTACATTTTCGGAAAAAAAGGTCCTAAAAGGAAAAAAATCATTGACAAACACAACTTGATGATGTCATCATCAAGTAAAATACAGTACAGTAAAATGTTGAAAACGGGTGGAATTCCCCCTGTGACAACTTCAATCAACTAGAACATTTTAAAGCAATTTTAAACAATATATTAATAACAAAAATGTTCAGTCATACACATCAATGCGGCCTGATAACATCAGCCAGTCTTTCTGACATGAACAAATGAATAATGATAATAATGAATGGAGTCTACATAATCGTCAAAAAAACAAACAAACAAAAAAAAAAAAACGATTTTGAACCTGGCGATTCGATACGGACATCATGGCATTAAAGGGGAACTCCACCCATTTTCAACATTCTAATATGTCATTAATATACCTTAGAGATGTTGTGTGGACATGATAAAAAAAGTTCCCCCCAATTCTGTATTTCCTAAAAATGGCGTTCTGAAAGAAATAAAACATGGTGAAACACATCTGATGACATCATCAAGATGGATTTCACCATGTTAATGATTTTTTCTTTTAGACCCCTTTTTTCTTGAGAGGGTACAAATGGAACCCAATGGACCTGCTAGGGTCCACAATTGGTTCTCATTGGTATCCTCTCAGGAAAATTTTGAAAATGGGTGGAATTCCCCTTTAAGAATCTTTTTTTTTCCTGCCCACTCCTACTACTACCAGGAGAGGCACTGCCGGGCCGAGCACGGCTCCGCCAGCAACAACAACAACAACAAGACCCGGCGCTCCACCGCGCCCTCGTCATCCTCCTCCTCATCCTCCTCCTCCACCACTGGCTGCTTCCGCCTGCCGGACAAGACGCTGCGCGGAGGAGGAGGAGGAGGGTCCATGGAACAGCTACTAGTGGTCAGCCAACACACACTGCAGGTAGTTATGACCAGGGGTTGGCACTTAGGGCCCTGATACACCTAGCAATGTTTTGAGCAACATCAACAAGCAACGTCAACTATCAACGTTGACTCTCCACCTTTGTATAGAAAATGATCAACTCCTGGTTGTTCAGAAAAGTCAGATCTTTAGCGCCCTCTACTGGTCAACATTTCGGAATCCTCCAATCACAGCCCTCCTTTGGTGTCATGTGATCCTTTCTCCTAGACTCCCACATAAACTTGCTATGGAAACTGCTATGGACAAAAACAAGGATTTTGTGACTTTTATTCTGCTAAATGAACATTTTGAGTTGGGTTGCAGTTGGGTGAAAATGATTCAATGCTAAATTAAGGCTTCTTTTTTTCAGATTGTACAAATGGAACCAAATGGACCCGCTAGGGTCCATTTGGTTCACATTTGTACATTTGTATACAAATGGTAAACCATTGCAGTAGTGTTTTCAAATACTTTTAAATAGAAGCACTGAAATATCTTGGGTTGTTTTGCATGCCATCATGTTTGGTCGGGCGATGAAGCCGCACCCATACCATTTTCAGGTTACAGGACTTTTATTAGTCAAGTAAAGCATCAATAATAACATCAGTTGTTGTTGAAGTTGCAACAGACACGCAGCATGCATAAAGCTAAAGGTCTGACTCAGAGAGTTTTCTGTTTTCAATGATGAAATGCTGTTGGTTTAGTGGTGACACAGCTGTAGTTAGTTAGTAGCAGTAGTAGTGTTTCAAATCATTTTAAATATAAGCACTTTAATTTGAAATATCTTGGGTTGTTTTGCATGGCATCATGTTTGGTGGGGCAGACTGGGTATTTAGGGGGGCATTGCCCCCCCACCCATGCCCATGCCTAGATCCGCCCCTGGGCCTGGTGGAGACAATAAAAAAAAAAACACAGCGAATTCACTAATGTCAGTTATTTATCTATGTGTGTGTGACAGGCGCCGGCGGTCCCGCCTCCTCCACCGCTGCCCAATAAGAAGAAGCTCCACCCCCCGCTGCGCCCCGCTGGGAACCCAGGCGGGGCGGTCAGAACGGCGCCGGGCGCTGCTGCTGCCATAGGAGGAGGAGGAGGAGCAGCAACCAATGGGAACTACAGGAAGGCGTGCGAGGAGGAGGAGGAGGCAGTGCTAGTAGGAGTGGGCGTGGCAGTGGGCGGGGACTGGAGCGGCGAGGACGTGGAGCCCCTGGTGGTCGCTCGCAGCCCCTGCAGCGACGCGGAGGAGCAGCAGGACCACAGAGCCAGCAGCAGCATGATGAACAACGGGAACATCGGAGGACCACCACCCAGGCTGGTCCCCGTGTCAGGGCAACTGGAGAAGGTGAGGCAGGGGCCAAGAGTTAGCCAGCCCTACTAGGCAGTGTTGCCAACTTGGCGCATTTGTCGCTATATTTAGCGCTTTTTCAGACCCCCCCCCTAGTGCCAAAATTAGTGAAAAACTCCTGGCAGAAAATCTAGTGCTTTTTGGCTGGTGAGTTGGGGAGAAATTGGTTGACAGGCGCCAGAGATAAAACCCTCATTTTTCACCATTTTTTTTTTTCAACCAGTGGTCTCCAGGCTAAATGATGGACAGCTGGTTAACCAGATGTAACTCTTTGAGAGCATAAAAATGAAACCAAATGGACCCGGTTTCATTTTTACACTCTCAAGAGTTAAAATATTCATCATGTGAATTAGCCCAAGTCTACACAACTAGAGAATGTAGAAGATTAATGGTCATTTAATGGTCATATTCCCTTCCAGGCAAGCATCTAGCGCATTCTAGTGCATTTTGGAAGTGCCACTAGTGCATTTTGGATTTTGGCAGTTGGCAACACTGCTACTAGGGTGGGCTGGAAGAATGGGCAGGGTGCATGTATGGGCAACTCCAAAGTTTTTCATATGAAGCAGTGGTGGAATTTCCACTGCTGTTAAATAATGGTTAAGGTGACACAGACACGTCCTCTCAGGTCGAAATGGTTTTTAACTGATGGGGACACAAGATATGTGGGGCAATGGCTATATTAGACCAAGCCATCTAAAACCGCTTATATGCCGCGTGTGTGTGTGTGCGCGTGTGTGTGTCCTCAAAAGTAGACCACTCACGTACAACGGAGCCTAAATTCCGGGGCGTTATTATTAGGATGCACTTTCACCGTTCAGCTCCACAGTGTGATTTTGTACAGCCTCATTGACAAACTGCACACAGAATCATTAAACCTAACGGGATATTTTCGCTGAAAAAAAGTCTGTGATTTTCTGGTCTACTCAGTCTCATGTGAACACCCCAGACAGTTTATAAGTTACTCCATTCAGTAATTAGATACTTGATAGTCAGCTTATAAGTTACTCCATTCAGTAATTACGTTGTAGATACTTACGTTGTAGATACTTAGATACAGTCATAGCTGCCCAAACCCTTTCCTGTGGCTTCCAGGGCTAGAGTCACCGGATGGTAATCGCTACAGTAGTTGCTGGTTCGAACCCAGGCTCGGCCAGGGTTAGTGTCGATGTGTCCCTGAGCAAGACACTTAACCCCTAATTTCACCCGATGTGCTGGTCCGTACCTTGCATGGTGTCTTCCGCCATTGTTGTGTGAATGGGTGAATGGCATCTACTATCTAGAATAATGGCACTGTATAAATGCACCATTTATTCCTATACAAACCGCAGAGGTCACTGTGGTCACCACTAGGGCATTAACCAAACACGTTTTTTGCTAGTCGAATCGAATACTTTGGTAGTCGAATAATTGTCGACTAGTCTATAGTGATATATATATATATATATATATATTATTTTTTTAGCCAATAAAATGTGTGATTCTGGATTTCCCATTGAAAAAATACGTGCCTATTACAATACTGTAACTCAGTTACATTATGACATGAAGAATGAGAACCTACAATTACTACCAACACCACAGCACACATCCACAATGCCTGCTGCAGAAAATTGAAAAATATATATCAAAAATTATCATTACCGAATAACGAATAGTGAATTAATAGTCGAATAGTGTTGTGCTAGTCGAATAATCGACTAGTCGAATATTTAGTTAATGCCCTAGTCACCACAAACTCTGAATAGGCCTTTACCCAAAATCCAGTGCTTGATGCTGAGTGCCAAGCAGGGAGGCATGGAATGACCCAGTGGGGGATCGAACCCCGACCACCCAGTCTCAGAGCGGCCACTCTAACCACAAGGCCACCGAATCCTCTCCTATGTATTCATTCCAGAACATGGAGAAGGTGTTGATCCGTCCCACGGCCTTCAAACCGGTGGTTCCTAAAAACCGCCACTCGGTGCAGTACCTGTCCCCGCGGCCAGGGGGCGGCGGCGGTGGCAGCCTGTCGGAGAGCCAGGGCAGCTTGAACCTGCTGCTGCCCCTGGTGGTGGGGGGCAGCAGCAGCAGCGCCATGGCTAGCTGCCCCGCTAACGGCAGCGCGGCGGGCAGCGGCGCCAGCAGCAGCAGCAGCGCCGACGGGAAGCGCAACTCGTACAGCGGAGGACGCAACGCTCGCAGCAGCCAGTCCTGCTCCATGTCGGACTCTGGACGCAACTCGCTGTCGAGGTCAGTATGGGATTATAGACCTGCGCAGTGACGTCACCGCCCCCTGTTCCAGAAACGGATTCCCCATTCATTTTTTCTCATAGACCTTTTGAAAATAATTTCTATAAAGACGATTACGCCGCGGACAAAGCCAACTCGGGTCGTGACGAGTCATGATACACACAAACTTTTGGGACAAATAATCAAATAATTTCTAAGATGAAAAACGAAACAAAAAATCTTGTATCATGCTGTTTTCTACAACTTGCTAATTAGATATTATATGACGATATTGTGTTTGTTGTCATGATTTGTCACGACCCGAGTTGGCTTTGGCCACGGCGCAATCGTGTTTTTATTAACCATTTTCGAAAAGTCTATGAGGAAAATGAATGAGGAATCCACTAGTGGAACAGGGTTGGTGACTGCGCAGGTCTATAGCTTAGACCAGGGGTGGGAAATTATTTTTCCTACAGGGAATGAGATACGTAAGTGATAACACCCGACGAAACGGTGAGTTGTTTCCTAATAACTGACCTTGGCTGCGTCTCGGTCAGTTATTAGGAAACAAATCACTGGTTCGAAAGGTGTTATCCTGCTTATTACATGGCTTAACACAATACATGCCCTATGCCACGGCTCAGGCCAGTGCAATCGGTAAAAACCCTTATTTTGAAGCGCCAGATCTCCTAAACAGGATGTGCGATGAAGTCATGCTGTTTCTGGTGTCTTGACTAACCTGTCCTCTCACGACGATCTGAGCAAAATGTTCCGGGTCAAAAGTCAGGAAGTGATGTCTAGCAACAGACGATCCACCCGTGCGCCACGGCAACGACATTTACTGTTTTCATATATCTTTAAAAATATTATTGTTTTATTCTAGAGATGCCAGATATTATCGGCCCTCCGATATTATCGGCCGATAAAAGCTTTCAAATTTCATATCGGAAAATATCAGTATCGGTATTTACAAACTGGAAATTATGACTATTTACAGAGATGTAGACTCAGCGCTACGGTCATGTTTATACCATTACTTTTGTACTTTACTCAAGTAGGCTACATGTTGAATTTATAGTTGTATGGAGTATTTCTAGGCTATAACATGAATTAGTATTCATACTAAATGTTTATTTATATTAAATATTTGTATAGTAATAGTTTCTGTTATTTTTCCACCACTGGAGGCCGCATATATTGGTATCGGTTGATATCGGTATTGGGAATTAGAAGTTGGATAATATCGGGATATCGGTAAAAAAAAGTCAATATCGGGCATCTCTATTTTATTCATTTGGCCGTAACCAGGATGTGCATACCCAAATGAGGAGGAATATTTGGAATATGGAATATTTTGAATCGGAAAAAATATAGCGGAATAATCTCATAGTAAATCTCTCTCTCTCCCTCCACCCCTCCAGCCTTCCCACCCACAGCAGCACCGGCTACAGCCTGGCCCCCAGCGAGGGCTCCAGCTCCGGGGGGTCTGCGTCCGGTTCCGGAGGAGTTGGTGGTGGTCCCCTCATGGAGCCCATCCTTATTATCCCGGGTCTGGGGGGTCTGGTCGGTGGGAGTCGGACCACCTCAGGAGGAGGGGGAGGGGGCAGCAGCAGCCACCACCACCACCACGGTCACACCAACTCGGACAGCGGACGCTCCTCGTCCAGTAAGAGCACGGGTTCGGGGTCTCTGAGCGGCGGTGGCGGCGGTGGTGGGGGGCGGATGGGTGGCGGTAGCGGAGGGGCAGGAGGAGGGGGAGGAGGGGGCAGCGGAGGCGGAGGAGGGCAGCCCCTGTCGGACAGCGGCTCGTGCGGGCACTCGCCGCTGCCCCTGGACGGCTACGAGGGGGTGGTCCGCGAGCTGGAGGACAAGCTGCGGGAGAGGGACCTGGAGCTGCAGACGCTACGCGACAACCTGGACGAGAACGAGGCCGCCATCTGCCAGGTGAGACCTTAGAGTATATATTAAATAGAGAGAACACCCGAGCTCCCCTCTCATCCACTTGCATTGAGTTGCTCACTCAGCCCATGAGGCGATTTCACTCCTATTTCCGGGGAAAAAGCCAGAGTGCATTCTGGGAAAATGGGGCCGAGAACATGAACGCGGACGACCTCATGCACGATCGGCGCGCGTGCGTGTGCGTGCGTCAGAGCGGAGAGCTATGGAGGGGGCGGAGCCTAATGCGCGTTCATGTTACTGGCCCCATGCTCTCAAACTGCATTCTCAACTTTGGCCACTATGTCCATTTCGCCTCAAGATTTCCTCAGGGTGTTCTCTCTAGCATACTCTAAGGGTGAGACCGACGGCGGGAATTTACGTAAAAAGGCCCCTGATACACTATAGCAATATTTTTGTGCAATATCAACTAGCAATGTCAACATCAATCTGGCAACATGATGAGACACATGGCAACAGACAACACCTTCCCATGGGAATTGCACCAATTTTACATTTTTTTCCTGAGTGTGTACAAATGGAACCAAATGGACCCTAGCGGGTCCATTTGGTTCCATTGTGTACACTCTCAGAAAAAAAAGGTCCTAAAAAAACAAATGTTCACTTAACACATTGACCGCGACCGCGCGTCCATGGCTTTCTGCCCTATGCCACGGCTCGGTTTTGGTGTCTTGACTAACCTGTCCTCTGATGATCCAAGCAAAAAGTTCCAGGTCAAAAGTCAGGAAGTGACGTCTAGCCCTAGTTGATTTACCCGTGCGCAAACGACATTCAGGGGCAGATTCTCAGGAGAGGCTTTTGAATGCATTGGATTGAATGGGTGCGAATGGGACGAAAAAAAAAAAGTTGTCGCGGCAATTCTCTCCCAAATGGGAGCAGGTGTATGTCATTCTGTGTGGCTGCAGGTGTACATTATGTCATTCTGTGTGGCTGCAGGTGTACATTATGTCATTCTGTGTGGCTGCAGGTGTACATTATGTCATTCTGTGTGGCTGCAGGTGTACATTATGTCATTCTGTGTGGCTGCAGGTGTACATTATGTCATTCTGTGTGGCTGCAGGTGTACATTATGTCATTCTGTGTGGCTGCAGGTGTACATTATGTCATTCTGTGTGGCTGCAGGTGTACATTATGTCATTCTGTGTGGCTGCAGGTGTACATTATGTCGTTCTGTGTGGCTGCAGGTGTACATTATGTCATTCTGTGTGGCTGCAGGTGTACATTATGTCATTCTGTGTGGCTGCAGGTGTACATTATGTCATTCTGTGTGGCTGCAGGTGTACATTATGTCATTCTGTGTGGCTGCAGGTGTACGAGGAGAAGCAGAGGCGTTGTGAGGGTGAGATGGAGGAGCTCAGGCAGAGCTGTGCTGCCAAGATGAAGCAGGCGTCTCAGAAGAACCAGAGAGCACAGCAGGTCCTCCAACTACAGGTACTTGATATGTGATGATGTACTCTGTGTCTCAGGTACTTTATATGTGATGCTGTACTCTGTGTCTGAGGTACTTTATGTGTGACTCGGTGTCTCACAACAACTGTGTCAACTGCGTCTTCCACCTAAACCTGCACCTAAGCTACAGTCCATTCAACCATAAGGACCTAAGACAAGAGATGTTCTCTTTTTATTTATATTCTGTAAATTGCACCCTCCTTTAACCGCAGGATTTCTCATTCACGGCGGGCCTGCACACGAAAAGAGACCACACTTGAATAAATTTGCTAAATATAGCGACAAATGCGCCAAGTTGGCAACACTGGTCACTGGTTTTACCGGGACGATGCAGCAGTGCCTCTGAGAAGAGTACAGGAATAGTCGACTAAAAACTTGCTGTACTAAAACCATCCGTCTGTCTCAGGTGTTCCAGCTGCAGCAGGAGAAGAAGAAGCTCCAGGAGGACTTCTCCTCTCTGCTCCAGGACAGAGAGGCTCTGGAGAGGAGGTGTGCCAACATCCAGAGGGAACACACCCAGCTGGGACCGCGGCTGGAGGAGACCAAGTGGGAGGTGGGAGGTCACAGGTTCTCCTCAAGATGCTTAGTTAAAGGGGAATTCCTTCCATTTTCAACATCATTAATATACCTTAGAGATGCCGGGTGGGCATAATAAATAAGGTCCCCCATTCAGTGTTTCCAAGAAACGGAGGTCTGAAAAAAATCATTAACATGGTGAAACACAACTTGACGACATCATCAAGTTGTGTTTCACCATGTTAATGATTTTTCTTTTAGGAGCTATTTTTCTGAGTGTACAAATGGAACCAAATGGCCCCACTAGGGTCCCTTTGGTTAACGTTTGTGCACTCTCAGGAAAATTTAGAAAATGGGTAGAATACCCCTTTAACATGGCCAGCTTACAAGCTCACATGTAGATTGGCTAGGTGCACTGTTGACAAAATGTTTTTCAAAGTGCCAAAAAGGCAAAGAAGTTAAGGCTACAGTATAAGGGGTTTAGCATGTGACCAAACTGGAGCGCATAGTGTCTAGGTTTGACATGAGCTAAGTAAACATGCTAACTTAAGCATAGCTAGCTTAAACACACAGTGCAGTGCAGAGCATAGCACTTTGGAGTCAGAGGTTTAAAGAATCCCGTAATTTGCTCCTCCTTAGAAATGTGGTTCTCCAACCTGTTCTGGACCAGGGCCCACTTTAAAGTATGTTTCTATGGAGCAAATGTAAGAGACGTTTGTCCTTCTTTTTACTGTGTGTAACACATCTCTGAAATATGTGTGGAAAAAATGTATACAACTGCTTTTTGTGATTTTTTTGTTTTTGAGATAATTAATCAATTACTTATAAATATATACATACCATATTTTCCGGACTATAAGGCGCACCTAAAAGCCTTTAATTTTCTCAAAAATCCACACTGCGCCTTATAATCCAGTGCGCCTTATATGTGGATCATTCAACTGCAGTAGCTTCTATTCTATGTTAACTGTAGTAGCTTCTATTCTCTGTGCCTTATAATCCAGTGCGCCTTATATATGAAAACAGTTCTAAAAGGTGCGCCTTATAATCCGGTGCGCCTTATAATCCGGTGCGCCTTATAGTGCGGAAAATACGGTACATATAAATGGCACTCTGGACCTCAAGGGGGCGCTACAGGCTGACAAAATGGCTACCAAGGCGTTAAGGAAAAACTTTTACAAAACAAAAACGTGGGTCACCACAATACTTATTAGTGTATTGAGTTATTTTTCAATGACTAAAACACCAAGCACTACTATACTCTCTCTCTCTCTCTCTTCATCCCCTCCAGGTGTGTCAGAAGTCGGGGGAGATCTCTCTGCTGAAGCAGCAGCTGAAGGAGCTCCAGTCGGAGCTGAGCCAGAAGGCGGGCGAGATCGTCATCCTGAAGGCCCAGCTGCGGGAGGTGCACTCGGAGCTGCAGTCCAGCCAGGCGCGCTCCCAGGAGGCCGGCTCGGCCGTGAGGACCCGCGCCCTGGAGCTGGAGGTGTGCGAGAACGAGCTGCAGCGCCGCAAGAGCGAGGCCGAGCTGCTCCGCGAGAAGCTGGGCCGCCTGGAGGAGGAGTCGGCGCGGCTCCGCGACGCGCTGTCCGCCGCCCAGCAGCAGCAACAGACACCACCACCGCCGCCACCGCCAGCTAGCGCCACCCAGTGTCCGTCAGCGGCTCACACCAGATGTGTGGCGAGCAGGGGGGCCCCGGGCGGGCCTTGCTGCCCCCCCGGCCCACCCCCGGGGGCGCCCTGTTGCCCGTCCGGCCCTCCCCCGCCGTACCGCGACGGAGAGGGAGAGGGTCGCCTGGCCTGGGGAGGCGAGAGCGACGAGGCCAAAGCACAGCGGCAGAACGCAGAGACCCTGCTGGGACTCAGGCAGCAGGTTAGAGAGCAAATACCAGGGTGTAATGTTTTTTTTTTTTTTTCCCAAATTTGGCTCTTTTTTTACATGCCGGGGAATTTGCCGATTTGACGATGTTCCGTGAAGTGAATCAGAATCAGAATCAGAAGTCTTTATTGCCATTACTCACTTACTTCGTGCCACAGACCAAAACAACCAGTTCTTCCACCATTACACACACACATAACAGGAGAGATGCTAGGACGTTACTATGCCACAATGAATCATATTGAAGTGAAAGTTAAGTGGCCGCTGATTGCCATAATAGGTGCAGATATGGACCTAAATACACCCCCTGCCACCTAAATACGCAACCCGACGTGGGGTTCACGCCCCCGTGCGGCGGGGTGTGTGTGTTTAAATCTTGTCTTAACGTCTTTTGCAACTGTTACCTGGCTTGTTTATATAAACAAATACTCGTCGTAACGTCCTTGGCACTTAAACAGTTAATGTTCCCAATAGAATAGTGCTATTTTATTGTTTTAAACGTTTCATTTCACCAATATATGAACATTATCAAATACAAATATTAATAATGTAGCACTTAAAATACTTTTAAGGTTGGTGGCATCGAGAGAGGGGGGGAGGGAGAGAGAAATGACATTTTCACGAAAGTCACTTTCACAATATTCCTGTGAGACTTTAGCTGGGTGCTGTTGGGAAGGAGGCAGAAATCCGTTGGACTGAGACAACAGCCCAGCTTTAATGGCTTTAATGACCCTTTATTTTAGGTCTTTTTTAAATAGCACATCGTACACATTACTTTAGTCATTACTGCAAAATGCTTTAAACTGGTTGTCATTTTGCATACATACTGTACGTAGAATGGTGCAACTCTTTCCCCAAAATCATTGTTTTTCAACCTTTTTCATACCAGGGCCCACTATTTATTCAGCATTTGAGCCACTGAGGACCACCATTTGATGACATTTTAGCCCACCATAACATAAAGTTCTACATTCTTTTGCTTTTGTCCACAATTCCAGGCTGGATTTGGGAAACAAAACAGTCAAACATACAGATCAAAATGACCATTAATCTTCTACATTCTCTAGTTGTGTAGACTTGGGGCTAATTCACATGATGAATATTTTAACTCTTGAGAGCGTAAACATGCAACCAAATGGACCCGCAAGGGTCCATTTGGTTGCATGTTTACGCTCTCAAAGAGTTACATCTGGCTACCCAACTTTCCATCATTTAGCCTGGGGACCACTCAAGAGACCACTGGTTGAAAACCTCTTCTTTAAACGGCTCTCCTCCTCCTCCTCCCTCTCTTAGGTGGAGCGTCTGAAGGCAGAGCTGATGTATGAGAGGAGGAGCAGTGAGGAGCAGCTGTCTGGGTTCGAGGAGGAGAGGAGGGTCTGGCAGGAGGAGAAGGACAAGGTAAGACCGGGGACCACATGTCCCTCTTTGTGTGGGAAAGTCCTTCATTTCCAAGACTTTTCAGATGTTGTCTGTCTGTCTGTTTGGTACAGTGGGCAGTATGTGTCTCTGATGTCTTGGTACAGTGGACAGTATGTGTCTCTGATGTCTTTGTACAGTGGACAGTATGTGTCTCTGATGTCTTGGTACAGTGGACAGTATGTGTCTCTGATGTCTTGGTACAGTGGACAGTATGTGTCTCTGATGTCTTGGTACAGTGGACAGTATGTGTCTCTGATGTCTTGGTACAGTGGACACTATGTGTCTCTGATGTCTTGGTACAGTGGACAGTATGTGTCTCTGATGTCTTGGTACAGTGGACAGTATGTGTCTCTGATGTCTCGGTACAGTGGACAGTAGGTGTCTCTGATGTCTTGGTACAGTGGACAGTATGTGTCTCTGATGTCTTGGTACAGTGGACAGTATGTGTCTCTGATGTCTTGGTACAGTGGACAGTGTGTGTCTCTGATGTCTCGGTACAGTGGACAGTATGTGTCTCTGATGTCTTGGTACAGTGGACAGTATGTGTCTCTGATGTCTCGGTACAGTGGACAGTAGGTGTCTCTGAGGTGTATCCCTCTTTCTATCTCTCTCTCTCTCGCTCTCTGTCTCTCCTTCAGTGATAAGTTAATTATGCAGAGCTGTTCGCCTCATTAAGGACGAGCTCTTTTGCGTCTGCAAGCTGTCAGCTTTTTGCTCCGCAGTTTAATTATGTTTGCAGTAAAGCGGTGCTGTTGTTTTATGTAGATGTTGTCTACTGTCTCTTAGTGATAGCTAATCTACTTTGATTAATGAACCAATTAAGAGAAGAGGAGGAGGGGGGAGGTGCTGAAGAGTCTATGTTTTATTGTAGCAATAAATAAATAGACTGACTGACTTATCAGAAAAAAAGTAGAATAGTGTCACAAACTCGAATCAAGTGTTGGAAACTCTAATCTAGCGCCTGAAACTACATTCTAGGGAACTAGAATCTAGAGTCAGGGACTAGAATCAACGATAGGAACTAGAATCCAGAGTCAGGGACTAGAATCTAGCGTTGGGGACTAGAATCTAGCGTCGGGAACTAGAATCTAGCGTCATAAACTAGAAGCTAGCAGCAGAAACTAAAATCTAGCATCAGGAACTAGAATGTAGCGTCAGGAACTAGAATCTAGCATCAGAAGTGTCCGAGACTAGTGTCAGGGTTAACTCTGTCCATACTCCATGGCTCTGCTGTCCAGCTGATCTGTAACCAGTTGTGTTAACCCATTGTGTCAAATTCTAGTTTCTGATGCTAGATTCTAATTCTAGTTCCTCTCAGTAGATTGTAGTTTCTGAAGTTAGATTCCAGTTTCTGACACTAGATTCTAGTTCCCGACACTAGATTCTAGTCCATGACACTAAATTCTAGTTTCACGAGGTTCTAGTTTTTCTGGAAAAAAATCTCTTTCTGTGTCAGTGATGCTTAACATATTTCATAGGAGCCCCCAGAGATATCTTTGGCTATTATTTGGCTGCAGAACCTCATCTGAAAAACACGTCGTTCTAGGAATCCTCCAGAAGCAAAGATATTCAAAGATTTGCACCACGTTTTCACAATTTTCAAAAAAAAAATATATATAGCAGAACTACGAGCTCGTATCGCGCCACTCGGTGGCGCGATACGAGCTTGTAGATCTGCTATTTTTTCAACAGATAATAAAACACTCCGTGGCTCTGCCCTTGTCCAGGTGATCCGCTACCAGAAGCAGCTGCAGCAGAACTACATCCACATGTACCGACGGAACCGGGACCTGGAGCGGGTCATGAGGGAGCTGAGCCTGGAGCTGGAGAACCACCACCACCACCACCACCGCGAGACCACGGACGTCTCCTACGACACCGCGCACAGCGGCGGCAGCACCGACATCTGCTTCGAGGAGATCACCGCCACCGAGATCTGAACGAACGAACGCACTGCACACACACATAGGGCCCTGATACAACCTAGCAATGTTTTGATCAACATCAACAAGAAGCAACGTCAATCATCAACGTTGACTTTTCGCTTTTCCATAGAAAATGATCAACTCCTCCTGGTTGTTCAGAAAAGTCAGATCGTTAGCGCCCTCTACTGGTTTAACATTTCGGAATCGTCCAATCACAGCCCTCCTTGGTGTCATGTGATCCTTTCTCCTAGACTCTCACAGATAAACTTTTCTGAAAACAACATGGCTGCTGCTGCTGCTGCTGCTGCTGCTTCACTGCTGTGGACAAAAACAAGGATTTTGTAACTTTTATTCCGCTAAATGAACATTTTGAGTTAGGTGGCAGTTGGTTGAAAATGATTCAATGCAAACTAAAGCTTCTTTTTTTTTCTGAGAGTGTACAAATGGAACCAAATGGACCCGCTAGGGTCCATTTGGTTCACATTTGTACACTCTCAGGAAAAAAATGTAAATGGGTGGAATTCCCCTTTTAATGTTGCCTGTTGCCATGTGTCTCATCATGTTGCCCGTTGATGTTGACATTGCTAGTTGATATTGATCAAAATATTGCTAGTGTAGCAGGGCCTATACACTGCACACACACACACACACACAGCACCGTCCTACATCCGCTTCCAGGATCAAATCACCGCCTGCACAGAGAGCCGAACGCAGACACTGTTAGACATTGTGCACGCTCGCTGTCTCTCTCACAAACACACACACACGCATGTACACACACACATACACGCATAACAGATGTGGTGACCAGTATTCACGAACGACGCTGCTATTCCGCAGTATTAGACGATATAAAGCGATAAAAAGATGGAACTTCGGTTTGCAAGTACCGTGTTCTTTGTTTTTGGGTGGGAAAAAACCCCAACCCGGACCGGACACGGACAACACACCTCACTCTGTCAAAAACGGTTGCACATGTGATGCGTGGGTTCACGCCCTGCTGTTTAAAAAAGTGAACCTGCATGGGACCCTTTTCTGTCGAAAAAAAGAAATAAATAAAAAAGGGGAGATCCTCCGTCCAAGCACGCGTTTTTTTCCGCCTTCCACTGTGAGACGTACGGTAGAAAATACCACGCGGTACATCCGGACGACCACGGTTTGAACCCCCCCCCCTCCTAACAATACAGTACACCAGCACAAAGACACACTCGCCTCGACGGTTCGATCACCACCAGACTCTACAACACACTGAAGCATGGTCGTCGTTGTTGTTGTCGTCGTGGTTGTTCTTCTTCTTTTTCTTTTTTTCCTGTCGGACCACAGTTCAAATCAGGGTATATATATTTCAAGCATCAACACCTTCAAGCAAAAAAGAAACAAGAAAAAATACAAAAATAAAACAAAGGAACAAAAAAAAATACAATATATTTCGCTCACAGTGACCTGGTAGACCGGGGGTTTTCAATCTTTTTGACTCCAAGGACCACCGTTTATTCAGCATTTGAGCCACGGACCACCATTTGATTACATTTTCACACCAAAGACCTAAAATTAAAGAATTCTTTTCGTTTTGTCCACAATTCCAGGCTGTATTTTGCCAACAAAACAGTGTAAACTTCTTAATTAAGTGGTGCTAATACGGATGATGAATATTTTAACTCTTGAGAGTGTAAGAATGAAACCAAATGGACCCACAAGGGTCCATTCGGTTTCATTTTTACATTCTCAAGAGTTACATCTGGTTAACCAACTTTCCATCATTTAGCCTGAGGACCACCTGGAACCTTCTCAGGGGACCACTGGTGGTCCCCGGACCACCTGTTGAAAACCCCTGGCGTAGACTACTAATCCACCATCTCCGAATGCTCCGAATTTACAGTCTGGAACTACACCTCCCAGGAATCACCAGTAATCTGTCATCCGTCATTTTGCGTCCACAAAAATATATATTTCAAAATATCTTTTAGAGTTTATATTTAATTCCCAATCCTGCTAAGCAGCCTACTACATTTCTAACTTAAAGGTAGGGGAAGTGATTTCACTTTTGTCAGATATCACCCATTTTTTTCTGTTAAAATGCTCTATTATAAAGGTGTGCAGACCATATATGGAGTTTCCCCCTCCCCCACGTTAGCAGAGGAGCTAATAAAAGTTCCCCAGGTGGAGGGTGAATTCTCCTTCAATCAGGATTGAGCAGCAGGTTCACATAGTGTAGCTACTGTTGGGCGCCCCTAGTACACCATGAATTTCAAATCACTTCTCTTAGCTTTAAAACCTTGGTGTATTGAGACTATTATTATGTTTTACTGGTGATCAGAGCTTCCGTTGCTAGTCCAGATTGTACGACGGAGGCATGTTGGAGATTGTGAGATGCAACCGCGGGAGCGGTGGTGCAACGGTCTGGCCAGTGGCCACGCCAGACTTGAGTCAACGATCACACATACATATAGCACACAGAACACAAGAGGCAAACCTGGCCTGACCCAGGCAGAGCACCTGACCACACCAGCACATGACCAACCTCACCAGGGGGACCTCCTCCACGTCAACATCGATGACCTCATCACCCCTCGCCAGCGTGTTCATGGCTAGCATAGATATCCGCCACTGCTGCCCTCACCACCACAGGGAAATCCACTATCAGCTGCGATGTGCTTGCGGTTATGGTGAGGGTTAGAGAAGGGTTTACGCAAAGTCAAAGTCGAAGTCGCATTATTTGTCACTACGTTAACGCAGCGAAATTGGTTCTCCGCTTTTGACCCACCTCTTGGAGCGGTGAGCTGCGGCTTGCCGCGCTCGGGAATCATTAGCTGATTTTGACCCCCAATCCATCTCTTTGATGCCAAGCAGGGAGGCATTGGGTCCCATTTTTAGAGTCTTTGGTATGACCCGACCGGGAATTGAACCCCGGCCTCCCAGTTCCAGGGCGGACACTCTGTCCTAATCAACACTGGATGCTGCATGGAGACCCTGGGGGGAACCGGGGGAACTGTCAACTGTTATCTAAAGGCCTAGTCATACTCCAGTTATTTTTGGCATTTCATGTCTTTATTGATACGTTCCAAGTAGCTTGACAGGAAAGAGGGAAAGGTGATGAGTGAAGACATGCCGCAAAGTCCGCTGGGATGGGGAATCGAACCGGCGGCACGCCATCAGACTGGCTTGGCAGCCTCTGTGCCCAGAAGGAGGTAGAGGTAATGCACTCACTCTCTCTGGTGTTAGGGTGATATGGATATACAAGTGACATCATGCTGTAGTTTTTGGTGGTGACCTTAAATCACCTAAAAGTGGAGCATGAATAGGCCTTTACACTGGGTGCTACTGTATGTACTGTTCCGAACATCACTGAGCATGACGGGTCTGCGTACGTGGGTTGACATTATTGTCTTTTGTTTAACAGATCAGAGTCTATATACAGTATATATATATACATTAAAAAAGATACGTAAATGGAAATCTATATAATGAAAATGATGATGCATAATATTTTTATAATTATATATACATAAATATATAGATATATATATAGCACCTGAAGATATTTTGTGGTAGTACCGGTGTCTATGTGGGTTTAATATGCAAAGTTTAAAGTAGAATTCTATCTCATATATGAGCATTTTAAGTGACTGTTCTGTCTGACATGGAAGGAGGACCGATCCAACATGTGAAACAACCATTGTACCACATGCTACGTTATTTTTCCATCATTTAGCCTGGGGACCACCTGGAACTCTCTCAAGGACCACTGGTGGTCCCCCGGACCACTAGTTGAAAACCACTGCTGAAATCTGGATGCTGTGGATGCATGTAGTACGGTGTACATGTACATTAATGAATTATACAGCGTTTATACTTAAAGGGGAACTCCACCCATTTTCTTTTTTTTTTTCAGAGAGTGTACAAATGCAACCAAATGAACCCTAACGGGTTCATTTGGTTCCATTTGTACGCTCTCATGAAAAAGAAGCGTCTAAAGAAATCCATTAACATGGTAAAAATACATCTTGATGATGTCATCAAGATCTTTCACCATGTTAGTGGTTTTCTTCAGACCTCCATTTCTTGGGAACACAGAATGGGGGGAACTTTTTTAATCATGTCCATCCAACACCTCTAGGGTATATTAATGACATAGTAAAATATTGAAAATGGGTGGACTTCCCTTTTAACGGAAGCGATGCAAATCGCGGTCCAACTTTTTGCTCGCTAATGAACCTTTTGGAGAGGTTTTGGTTTGAAAGGAAACGCGGTCCTTTCTCCATGTTGGAGCGGTCAGTCGTTTCATTCGATGGTCAATATATATATTTCTATATCATATCACACCATATCATTTTCACGGCTTTGTTTTGTTATGTTTTGAAGCTCATCGTCCACAGATAATCGGTGCATGAAGAGTCTCTTAATAGTTCCAAGACCTGGTGCTGTTGGCAAGCCATAGTTACATCATGATACCGGCCAAAACATAAGATGAATATACTTTGAAGTATTTGAATGAGCTTTATTATCAAATCTGGGAGCTTAAATGCAAATTTTGTAGATTTTTTTTTATATTACTCGGGTCAACACGGTTCACTGTGCTTTCAGCAGTATTATTAAAAGCATGCACTGTGTGTATTTCATCAAGTTTAGCTCATTTTTAATGAAGTTGTCCATCCATAGCCCATAGCTATGTAAACCCTTGGCTAAACCTTTGTTGTACAACGACGAGGACTAAAAGTGGAAATAGAACGTTTCAAAGCAACACCTCGTGATCTTCTTTTTCTGAAGATTAAAACAAAAACAACATAAAAAGGCACTGTGCACACTTCTCTCTACAATCTCCCCCATAACACTCATATATATGTAAATATCCTTTAAAAAAAACACTAAATAATAGTGTAACAGAGTGACATTGTCTTTTATTCGGACAACATATCTATTTCAGATGTAGCCACTGTGATTAGACCAAAGCAACGTAACAATTTCTTTTTTGTTATTTTTCTCTTGTTTTTCTTTTCTACTGGTGGTGTTTCTATATCACCCGTCATCCTCTGTGTGCTTCATATTTATGTTCCATTTATGCATATCCATTAATCCATAGAGTACATGTAGTCCATGTATATTTTTGTGTAAATTTCTTGTACAAAAAAATGACTGGTGTTTTTAAAATAAAATGACAAATTGTCAGATATCATTATCTTATTATACTACATTCTGGTCGGCGTTTCTTTCCATGGAATCCTGAAACACGACACGAGGCCGTGTGGTCACGGTATCTTCGTTGAGCTGAGTTCTATATGGTACAAAAAATGTACGCGCCACCGAGTGGCGCGACATGAGCTTGTTGTTCTGCTATTTTTGAAAAATTGTGAAAATGTGGTGCATATCTCTGAATACATTATTTCGGAAGCAAACATTTTTAACTCAAATTTTTGCTTCTGGGGGATCACCTAGAACAACATGTTTTCAGATGGGGGGTCTGCAGCCAAATATGGATAATTCTGGTCGCCCTTGGCTTGAAATATGTTAGCATCACTGACACAGGAACACATACTTTTCAGAAAAACTAGAATCTAGTGCCAGAAACTATAGAATCTAGTGTAAAAAAAAAACTTGGTTCTAGCGTCAGAAAGTAGATTCTAGTGTCAAAAAGTCGATCCTAGCATCAGAAACTCTAATTTAGTGTCAATAACTAGATTCTAGTGTCGGAAACTACAGTAGAATCTAGCGTCAAAAGCTAGAATGTTGCTGCAGCTATAATCTGGTGTAAGGAACTATTGTATAATCTGGTGTCAGAAAGTCGAATCGAGGGTCAGGACACAATGCGTTAAAGGGATAGTTCCACTTGTGTGAACACCCCAGACAGGTTACACTGTAATAATAGACCTTTAGCTAAGCCCCACCCTCTTGTCCACCCTAGGACACTTTCCAGCCAGGCTCATTCATTCCAATGTAAATATCATGGACTTTAAACAATAAATACTGGTTCGTTTTTGGAACCGGACCTTCAAAATATCTTCGAAATCCATCGACAAGGCATGACCTATGCAGTGGAAAAATGTGTGTGTGACATTTATTTTTTTTAAAACAATGTTTTATCTTATAGGAAAGCTATTGGTGGAGAGGTTTGTCTATCATATGTTATGCTTACCTGTGATTGGACCATAGCAGTTTACCTAAAGGTCTATTACATACTTGATATTCATTTTAGCTGCCCCGCCGCCATCTTATACAAACACATAAAATTCCATTTTAACCATAGTAGATTAATCGGAAACATCCAATCCAATCTGTTGACTGATATTGTCCTCCCAATACAGGGCTTGACACTAACACTTGCCCGCTTGCCCGGGGCAAGTAAAAAAATGGTGGGGCAAGTGAAGAATGCTATCTGGTTGCCCGATCGGGCAAGTGTGCAACTTAGTGCACTATAACACAACACAAGATATATTTGTCTTGAAGGCGGTCATTGCACTCTGCCTCTGTGTCTTTCCCTGCTTTCTAGCTATCTCTACCTATCTCTCTCCCAGGTCCATTTGGTTCCAAACTATCATTTTGCTGGGTGTCAGGGACCACTGGGTCTGTGACCACTATGGGCTAATTAAGATGATGAATTTTAACTCTTGAGAGCGTAAAAATGAAACCAAATGGACCCGCAAGGGTCCATTTGGTTTCATTTTTACGTTCTCAAGAGTTACATCTGGTTAACCAACTTAGCTGGGGACCACCTGGAACCCTCTCAGGGACCACTGGTGGTCCCCGGACCACCTGTTGAAAACCCCTAGTTTAAAGCACCCAAGCAGGAAGTAAACTTAAATGTAAAATTTACAATATATTTTTGGGGGGCAAGTGACCATGACCTGAGGGCAAGTAGAACCTGACCCGATAGGCAAGCGCCTTGGAGACCTTAGTGTCAAGTTGTCAACCCCTGCAATATGTGATTCAAAACGGCCGGTAGGTTTGCACATAATATGCTCAGTGTAAACAGGAACTACCAAGATCCAGCAGAATTCCAGCAGAGGCACTAGATGGAAACCTGAGGACTTGTGATGTAAAAAAAACATAGATCCAGAGTAGTGAATTAACAGTCACCTTTTGGATGTGAGCACAATGGGAGCAAGTCAGTTTGAGAAACAAGAAACAATACCACCCACAGCACTATAATGAACCATGTTCCTTCCATTTCACAGCAACATAAACTGCAATCAAAGCAATCATCAGAAGAACCTACGGAAACAAAACATTATCATTTATTTAAAATTATATAGGCACATTCAGTGCGTATATACAGTACACAATCTGTGTTTGTAAACAGATTTGAATCTAACTCCGCTTCACCCCCTACAACTCCAACAAACTAGCACCGCCTTGCCATCATGAGCCAGGCGAAAAGGATTTTTTGACAAAGAAAATCAGAACAATAGCTCTGGAATGTCTGCACTGCAAAGCAAGTGGTTCTCTGCAGGGAAACAGCTGTAGCATCAAAGTAGAAGAGTGGGAAAAGGGAAAAAATATAGATGTACTGTATATTTTGATTCTCTTCTAAAAAGTATACTATACTATAATTTATTTAATTTACAGTTCGTTATAAACAATATTTTTCCACACATTTATTAAATTGGTATACTTTTAAAATAAAAACAAAACCTAGCCTACTATTATCTTTTTTTATTATTTCATTATTTATTATTTCAGGTCAGCAACTCTCCTGTGCACCTCTAGCGCCTCTGCTGGAACACTTCGTCATCACACTTCCTGTTTACACTGAGCATGTGCACAGTGTTGCCAACTTCCAAAATGCACTAGTGGCACTTCCAAAATGCACTAGAACGCGCTAGAGCAGTGGGTTTTCATCCATTTTCATACCAGGGCCCAATATTTATCCTGTATTTTAGCCACGGAGGACCATCATCTGGTGTAGATGTGTGGATTGTGTGTATAGATTCTTGAAAATTAGGTAATACAGATGTTTAAACATAATTTATGTCTTGAGAGCGTAAAATGAAACCAAATGGACCCGTGAGCGTCCATTTGGTTTCATTTTACGATCTCATGAGTTAAATTAGTACTCAGTAATCATAGGAAAAATTGTGAAAAACGAAGGTTTTATCTCTGCCGCCTGTCAACCAATTTCGCCCCAACTCATTTTTCACTAATTTTGGCGCTAGAAGGGTCTGGAAAGAAGCAAAACGTAGCAACAAATGCGACAAAGTTGGCAACACTGAGCATGTGCAAACCTCCGCCCCCCTGTACCATCCTCTTCTTATCAGCAGCAGATACCAGATGTCAAGAAAAGTTGCCCCCTCTGGCTGTTGGCCTCAAGCCCCCAGTATAGTTCTCCGGAGTTGAAGCTATGGGGCCCCTAGTGGTGAAATGTAGAAGTGCAGCGCTATAATGGAAGTCAATGGATGCAACTAACGTCATCCGTGCTAGGCTAGGCTAACACTTCCTCTGTGCTTCCTCATTCCATTGAGTTATAACTGTACTTCCGGCAGTCTTCCAGGTGCTTCAAAACACCACTGAGCAACTTCTATTGAAATAAATAGTGAGGGCAGGGGCGGATTGGCACATATTTTCCCACCGGGACAATTTTGCCTTTGCCAGGCCACCCTGGTGGTTGGGGGCAGCTGGTTAACCAGATGTAACTCTTTGAGAGCGTAAAAATGAAACCAAATGGACCCTTGCGGGTCCATTTGGTTTCATTTTTACACCCTCAAGAGTTAAAATATTCATCATGTGAATTAGCCCAACTTAGTCTACACAACTAGAGAATGTAGAAGATTAATGGTCATTTTGATCTGTATGTTCCAGGCGAGCATCTAGCACATTCTAGTGCATTTTGGAAGTGCCACTAGTGCATTTTGGATCTTGTCCAGCAGGCCACTAGGTGGCGCAGGCCACCGGGAAAACTCCCTGTACTCCAGATGGCCAATCCGCCCCTGAGTGGGGGGGGGGGGTGCTCTAGGTGCTCTAGTTGCTCTAGTCCGCTCTCTATGCTTTTATTACACTATCGATGGCCTCTTGGATATCGTTCTGGCTCTATGATTGGAGCTTTCTCCGTGAAGCACTTCCTGGTTCCACGGTCCTTCCTCCCTCTCTGATCAGAGAATGGAAGGTTTTCGGTGAGACCACTGATGATGATTCCTTTGGGTCTTTCCAGAACTGTCAGCAGGGCTCCCAGGGTCCACTGGGGGTTCGGGGAGCGCTGCTGCTCCCGGCCGGACCCCTGGGGGCCTTGACCACGAACATCATGGAGTCTTTGGCCCTGTTGGCGAAACATCGGCGAATCACGTCCACCGCGTGCTGGTGACTCACTTCCTGCAGAGACTCGCCGTCCAAGGACACCAGCTCAAACCCCGCCTACACACACACACACACGCACACACACACACACACACACACACACACACACACACACACACACACACACACACACACACACACACACAGGAAGAACCATGTATTAGCTGATATATAAAGAACCTTTGAAACCACAGAATACTATAGAAACCATCAGGGGCGGATGTGACATTTCCCAATTGGGGGGGCAGGAGAAGCGGCTTCGCGAAGCCGCACCTATACCATTTTCAGTTACAGGACTTTTATTAGGCAAGTAGCATCAATAATAAGTTGTTGTTGAAGTTGCAACAGACACGCAACATGCATAGGCCTAAAGCTAAAGGTCTGACTCAGAGAGTTTTCTGTTTTCAATGATGAAATGCTGTTGGTTTAGTGGTGACACAGCTGTAGTTAGTTAGTAGCAGTAGTAGTGTTTCACATCATTTTAAATATAAGCACTTTAATTTGTAATATCCTGGGTTGTTTTGCATGCCATCATGTTTGGTGGGGCAGTCAGGGCATTTAGGGGCGCATTGCCCGCCCATGCCCATGCCTAGATCCGCCACTGGAAACCATTAGGATGCCATTTGACACCGCTGGCGCCACCCTACTTCATGTCACTGAGCATCATGAAGCTACTGAAAGACCCGCCCACCTCAGACATCACAACATTATGATGTCACTGAGCATCATGAAGCTACTGAAAGACCCGCCCACCTCAGACATCACAACACTATGATGTCACTGAGCATCATGAAGCTACTGAAAGACCCGCCCACCTCAGACATCACAACATTATGATGTCACTGAGCATCATGAAGCTACTGAAAGACCCGCCCACCTCAGACATCACAACATTATGATGTCACTGAGCATCATGAAGCTACTGAAAGACCCGCCCACCTCAGACATCACAACACTATGATGTCACTGAGCATCATGAAGCTACTGAAAGACCCGCCCACCTCAGACATCACAACATTATGATGTCACTGAGCATCATGAAGCTACTGAAAGACCCGCCCACCTCAGACATCACAACATTATGATGTCACTGAGCATCATGAAGCTACTGAAAGACCCGCCCACCTCAGACATCACAACATTATGATGTCACTGAGCATCATGAAGCTACTGAAAGACCCGCCCACCTCAGACATCACAACATTATGATGTCACTGAGCATCATGAAGCTACTGAAAGACCCGCCCACCTCAGACATCAGCAACATTATGATGTCACTGAGCATCATGAAGCTACTGAAAGACCCACCCACCTCAGACATCACAACATTATGATGTCACTGAGCATCATGAAGCTACTGAAAGACCCGCCCACCTCAGACATCACAACATTATGATGTCACTGAGCATCATGAAGCTACTGAAAGACCCGCCCACCTCAGACATCAGCAACATTATGATGTCACTGAGCATCATGAAGCTACTGAAAGACCCGCCCACCTCAGACATCACAACATTATGATGTCACTGAGCATCATGAAGCTACTGAAAGACCCGCCCACCTCAGACATCAGCAACATTATGATGTCACTGAGCAGTGGGCCCTGAGAGGGTTCCAGGTAGTCTCCAGTTAAGTTGGTTAACCAGATGTAACTCTTGAGAACGTAAAAATGAAACCAAATGGACCCTTGCGGGTCCATTTGGTTTCATTTTTACACTCTCAAGAGTTAAAATTCATCATTTTAATTAGCCCAGGTCTACACAACTAGAGAATGTAGAAGATTAGGTCCTTTTGATGTGTATGTTAATTTGCCTGTTTTGTTTCCCAAATCCAGCCTGGAATTGTGGATAGCTAGAAAGCAGGGAAAGACACAGAGGCAGAGTGCAATGACTGCCTTCAAGACAAATTTATCTTGTGTTGTGTTATAGTGCACTAAGTTGCACACTTGCCCGATTGGGCAACCAGGTAGCAGTCTTCACTTGCCCCACCATTTTTTTACTTGCCCTGGGCAAGCGGGCAAGTGTTAGTGTCAAGCCCTGCTATAGGCTACATAAGATTGTATGTGTGGTCTTGGGTTATTATTTACGTAGGTCCTGTCATTCATCTGGGATATTTAGAGGGGACGGGATCATCCACCAGATCAGGATCTGGTTAGGATCCTAAAAACTGGCTCCAAAAAGAGGATATCCCCAGGATATAGACAATGGCAGGACATATAGGACTGTATAGAATAAATGGACGATTTACCGCTAGATTAAAATTCTGTATTATATAAGATGTTGAAAGGAGAGGTGTAATTGTTGTTTTCGATTGTTTATGTTGTAAGAATAAATCTGTCCTTTTTGATTTATTTTATTTTGTATTGTGTTGTTTTCTTTCCTTTCCTTTCCTTTCCTTTTCTTTCCTTTCCTTTCCTTTCCTTTCCTTTCCTTTCCTTTCCTTTCCTTTCCTTTCCTTTCTTTTCTTTTCTTGTCCCATTTCCCCCCCCAAAATGGCAGATCTCCAAGCTCAAAAGGACGCGTCCCTTTGCAACTTGTTGTAGTGGTCCTGTACAAGGGAACTTTCAGGAGTAAACGTGCCCTGCTAGACAACTACACCCACACACACACACACACACACACACACACACACACACACGCACACACACACACACACACACACACACACACACACACACACACACACACACACACACACACACACACACACTGATTGTTTCCTGCAGGAGGAGAGCAGAATTGAATGGAACACTGAAGACAGGAAGTTCCTGTGTGATGTCATCAGCAGTTGCCAAGGATGCACCTGTAGCAGCAGCAGCACTGTCAACCACACTGAAGGTTAGCACACACACGCACGCACGCACACACACACACACACACACACACACACACACACACACACACACACACACACACACACACACAGCTGTGTTTTGCCACCTACAGTAGTTAAAAGTGGATATAATGGATAACAGTGAACAGGGAATAAGGTTGAATGCCTGGAAAGGGAAAGGGACGCACATGTAGGAGCTATCTTAACAATGCCAGAGAGAGAGTGTATGTGTATGTGTGTAAGTGTGTGTCAGGGCCGGATCTAGAGGGGGGCAGAGGTGGGCAGAGCCCACACAAACTTGCATCCTGCCCAGCCAATGAAAGGTAATATCAGTGGTTTTCAACCAGTGTTCCGGAAAGTTGGTTAACCAGAAGTAACTCTTTGAGAGCGTAAACATGAAACCGAATGGACCCTTGCGGGTCCATTCGGTTTCATGTTTACACTCTCAAGAGTTAAAATATTCATCATGTGAATTAGCCCCAAGTCTACACAACTAGAGAATGTAGAAGATTAATGGTCATTTTGATCTGTATGTTTGACTGTTTTGTTTCCCCAAATCCAGCCTGGAATTGTGGACAAAAGCAAAAGAAATCTTTAGTTTTGGGGTCCGTGGGGCTAAAATGTCCTCAAATGATGGTCCTCCTCCGTGGCTCAAATGCCGAATAAATAGTGGGCCCTGGTGTCGAAGGGTTGAAAACCACTGCTTCATATGAAAAACTTCAGGGTGAGTTGCCCACCCTGCCATTCTTCCAGCCCACACTAGTAGGGCTGGCTAAACCGTGTGTGTGTGTGTGTGTGTGTGTGTGTGTGTGTGTGTGTGTGTGTGTGTGTGTGTGTGTGTGTGTGTGTGTGTGTGTGTGTGTGTGTGTGTGTGTGTGTGTGTGTGTGTGTGTGTGTGTGTGTGTGTGTGTGTGTGTGTGTGTGTGTGTGTGATACTGACAGCATGGGGGACTCGGTTGACTCGGCAGGTGTTCAATGTGAATCGATTGCCTGTTCACTTCATTCCCAGCCTGTTAACGGTCCATTTGGTTCATTCTGACTGAATTAAATGAACACTTGAGGAGTTCACTGCTGTAGTGTAGGCAGCCTGCTGGCTGTATATTCACTTTTGTTTCACACGGATGTTTGGTTGGTTGGTTGGTTGTTGTTTAAAGGGTAAAAACACTTTTTTGTACCGTTAGCTTTGTAGAAAGAGTATTCGCACATCCACTGTTACTTTTTACAAGTGCACTGGATAGAGTATAAAGCATGAAGTCCCGCACACTGTTTCTTGCTGTTGCAACTCATTTTTTTTATTTACAAATGTTTCGGTCCTGCAGGCGGATCGAAACGCTTCCTCAAGAGTCTGTGTATAGCTGCAATGCAACTCAAGATTATTTTATAATTGGTCTGAATCTAGATTTGCAATTCGCTCCATCGACTCCCACATAACAAGAATTTCCGTCTGCGATTTGCTTGTATTAAACAACACTAAACTCACCAACATTGCAGCTGTGTGAATGCATTGGATTGGATTGGTTTAGGTTTCATTATTTTTATCTGCAAAGCATTTACCGTATTAGTTGGCCTTGTTATGAGCTACCGTCATTTCCGGACTATAAGAGTTTTCAACAGGTGGTTCGGGGACCACCAGTGGTCCTTGAGAGGGTTCCAGCTTATGGCTCCTTTAGGTTCCAGGCTAAATGATGGAATGTTGGTTAACCAGATGTAACTCTTTGAAAAATGAAAGATGGTGTTTTATCAAACAATTACTTTGCAGATAGAGGATAATTCCACCTTTCCATAGCCTACAGCTGCAATGTTGGTAGTTTAACGTTGTTTAATACAAGCAGATCTCAGATGAAAATTGAATGAGTAGGGAGTCAATGGTGCAACTCTAGATTGATCCTATTATAGCACAGCGCGCGCACGGTGCTATGATCTTGTACTGTAGATGTACCGTAAGATGATGACCCTGATGCATAATGTATGTACACACACACACACACACACACACACACACACACACACACACACACACACACACACACACACACACACACACACACACACACACACACACACACACACACACACACACACACACACACACACACATAAAGCTGACACGCCTGCATGTACCCAAACAATGGCGGCAGGCATTGTGTGGACTCACCCTCTCAGTCACGCACTTTGACCTGTGAATTTGAACCAGAGACCACCAGATCCCAACCTGTAGCTACTTTCGCAACTCTCAAATAGCATCCCGTATATAATCTTCTGTACATTACAGTATTCCATACAGGAGGTCTTTGGTAGTTGCTTGTCTACCATAATCATTAACATTGAGGGCAAACTCACCACTTTGAAACGAAACTCCAAAGAGTTCTGAGGCTAAGTATTATTAATCATTTCCCCCAGAAATCTTCTCCTACATCCCATGCTGTTTACTAGTCTCGGCCATATCTGTGGATACCGGATGTCCCACCCAACCAGCCAGTGACTGGTTATCAGAGGTAAGAGGCGTAAGTAGTGACTTTCATAATCGAGTAATGAGTAAAGTACTTTTTACTTTTTCATAGAAGAGAACTACCGTATTTTCCGCACTATAACGCACCTTGTGAAACTGATTTCATATATAAGGCGCACTGGATTATAAGGCGCAGAGAATAGAAGCTATTACAGTTAACACAGAATAGAAGCACCTGCAGTCAAACAATCCATATATAAGGCGCACTGGATAAGGCGCACTGTAGATTTTTGAGAAAATGAAAGGCTTTTAAGTGCGCCTTATAGTCCGGAAAATACGGTATAACTCCTTACTTTTTTAAAAATAACATCCCCAACTCTGGGGGTTGCTGACCCCATGGTCTATACCAGGGGTTTTCAACTTTTTTCTTACCAGGGCCCACTATTTTTTCAACATTTGAGCCACGGACCACCATTTGATTACATTTTCACACCGAAGGCGTAAAATGAAATGATTCTTTTGGTTTTGTCCACAATTCCAGGCTGGATTTTGCCAACACAACACTTCTTAATTAAGTGGTGCTAATTCAGATGATGAATATTTTAACTCTTGAGAGTGTGAAAATGAAACCAAATGGACCCGTAAGGGTCCATTTGGTTTCATTTTTACACTCTCAAGAGTTACATCTGGTTAACCAACTTTCCATCATTTAGCCTGGGGACCACCTGGAACCCTCTCAAGGACCACTGGTGGTCCCCGGACCACCTGTTGAAAACCACTGATCTACACCAATGGCAACAGCGTTAGTGGGAACAGCATCCATGTAGCTCATGAATAATGTCAGAGGCGAGCCACTTGAGACGCTCTCCACACACCCCATGCTCATGGACAAGCACTATGAGGATAACTCATAACCACAGCGCAGCACACCGACCGACCGACCGACCGATTGACTGACTGTCAAAACATGACAGCACCTGAAAGGACAACTCTCATACCTTTAAGTTTACATCATTGAATAATTTAGAAACAGAAGTCAAGGCAGGAGGGTCATTTCTGAGGAACAAGTTACTGTACACGCTGTTTAGTCCCTTTTTAAAGTACTTAATTGCGGCCCTTGCGCCGCCCCTGCGCCGATTACACCGGATTACGCCGATGGTAATTGCGCTTCACGGAGCCTAATTACCACTAACTAGTCCTTGCCGCCCGTGATAATTCGCTATCGTCTTTCTTTCCATCGTCATCAACACCATGATTACCCGGAACTATTGGCCACCATTAAATCGGCCACGCCCACGATCTGTTTCCATCAGGACCTATTTTCAGACGCGCATGACGTCACCAGGCTTCATCTCAGATGCTAAGAGTAGCCAGAACATTGACGTATTGCCATCCGTTAAGCAATAAAACGATGGCTTCTGGTGGCTCAGGGTAGAAAACGGAGTTACATAACTTAAAATGGCACTGACCTTTAAATTTGTATAATGCCATTATGCCCTCTGTACCTCAAGGTTCAAGGTTCAAGGTTTTTTATTTGTCACTCCAGTGTATGTCAGGACATATACAGGGATGAAATAGCGTTTCCATTTTCCACAGTGCAATAGACAATAGACAGTGCAATAAGACAAAGTCGAGACAATATATGGACGAGACAAACAATAGTGCAGCAGACCAGTAAAGTGCTAACTGTACACCTAACTTGAGGTGAAGGTGCTTAGCTAACCAGGTGTGATAAAGTGGCAGTAGTGTGAAGCTAACCTGAATAACTGACAAAAAGTTAGTGACTCCCAAAGCCTCAACGCACGAGGAACAATCTGATTGGTTCAGACACCCTCTGTGCCAGATAAGTGGGTGGCATCCATAATAAAATCCCCCCCACACCTTTAATGATTGATTTGCGGTATGGTGGGAGTTCTGCTTTGGTTTTGGTGAAATATGAATATAATATATAAAAAATTGAACGCAATTAACTCATGTACAGAGTAACACAACCCACTGTCAGGTGAAAAGGCAGCTTGGACTCCTCATGCATTTACGGAAGCATGAGGCCAGTCCGCTGCCTCCCCACGTTGGTGGAGGGTGTGTAGAGCCCAGGATCACATTAGGAATTGGCACTGGGTTGCAAAATCGTGGGATAAAAATAATAATAATGGAAAAAAAATATGGACACAAAATCAGAGCAGAACTCCCACCACAGTACTCTGAATTTAACCTAAACTATTTATCCCTTTCAGAAGCCCAGTGCCCACTGTGCCCACTGTGCCCAAGACTGGTCTAACCTTCTGAACGTGAGGCCAGAAGGTGGACCAGATGCTCACCTTCAGGTCACTGGTGGAAGCAGCTCCTCCTGGGAAGATCTCCTGGATCTTGATCATGGGTTGGATCCTACACTCCATCCCCCCAGAGATGCTGATCCCTGCAAGAACCAGAGGAGCTACAACGGTAAGTAACTGTTTCTGATCCCTGCAACAACCAGAGGGGCTCCAATGGTAAGTAACTGTGCCTGCAATTGCTAATACGATCCTTAGCTAATAAGACAAATGTGCACTAAAACACTATAATTTTAGCTTCTACAACTAAAGATAAAAACACCTTCAATATCTTATTTCCCATATGGAAAAAAATGTATATCCGAACTCTTGAAAGTGGCACCTTTTCATATAAGAAAATAAAGTTAATATAAGATCCATAATATTTCTTTGTAAAGTGAAACATACATTAAACATACATAATTTATAAGAATTATATATGACTTCAGCTCTGGTGAATCACAGGCGTGTGCACGAAACAAACACAGCATCCCTACTCTCGTCCAAAAAAAAAAAAAAAAAAAAGTATATATAGGATTCCTCTGAACAAATCCTATAGGATTTTCCCAAACATCTTTATATGAAATTAAGAAAATGTCCAATAGTATTTGTCCCAAAACTGAGCTCTGCTATAGCTCTGCTATTTTATTTAATTATTTTTTATTTATTTATTTCATTTTTTGGCAAACAATTCCGAGGCACCCTGGACTTGTGCACAGAAACCACTTTGGGGAAGACAACAGCTCTTTCAGTTCAGCACAGAGTGATGCCCTGACCTCTACTGGTGAGGCAAGGAACAACACGAGACTACAGATAGATTAGTTTAACTAGTCCTATACCCGTTGTGTAATACAGGGGTTTTCAACCTTTTTGGTACCAGGGACCACTATTTATTCAGCATTTGAGCCACTATTTATTCAGCATTTGAGCCACTATTTATTCAGCATTTGAGCCACGGACCACCATTTGATGACATTTTAGCCCCCACAGACCCCAAAACTAAAGATTTCTTTTACTTTTGTCCACAATGCCAGGCAGGATTGCAGGAAACAAAACAGGCAATACAGAACAAAATGACCATTAATCTATTTGTCTAGACTTGGGCTAATTCACATGATGAATATTTTAACTCTTGAGAGTGTAAAAATGAAACCAAATGGACCCGCAAGGGTCCATTTGGTTTCATTCTTACGTTCTCAAGATTTACATCTGGTTAACCAACTTAGCTGGGGACCACCTGGAACCCTCTCAGGGACCACTGGTGGTCCCCGGGCCACCTGTTGAAAACCCCTGGTGTAATACATGACCTGGAAATTATATATAGATGACATTGAACGGGAGGGAATTGTTGATGTTGGAAAGTTGGGTTGAACTTGGGCACAAAATGAATGTTATAGACTTCACGCGATCTGAATGGAATTGCAATAAACCCTAAAAGTTATTATAATTAATATGAATACTTGAAGGAAGCCCAGTTTGACATGCACCATATAAAGTAAGGCAGGCTGTCAGCATTAACTAGTTAATCGCGAGTTAACTCAGCCGTGAGTTAACTCGATTAATTTTTTTAGTGCGAGATTAACTCACAGTAAAACCAAAGGCCAAGTGGGTCTATTTGGTTAAATTTCGTCAAATGCAGGTGAATAATTGTTAAATATTTGCATCAGTTAAGTTACTTTAAAATAAGTCTACACAATTAGAGAATGTAGAAAACTTTCTACAAAATGTGCATGTTCGCTCCTACCATACCAACATCAAATTGTTGACAAATTCTTTAATTTAGGTCTGGAAGTCTAAATAAATGTCATCAAATGGTGGTCTGTGGCTCAAATGAAGAATAAATAATTGACCTTGATATGAATATTCTTGAAAAACACTCATTTAAGGTATATTTAGAAATCATGAAAATATGCGATTAAATCGTGATTAATCAAAGATTAACTATGGGCAATCATGTGATTAATCGCGATTAAAAATTTTAATCGATTGACAGCTCTAAAAGTAAGGCATGCATCGCATGAGGCTGGACAGTCATGTTTCAGTTCTACATAATATAAAGTAGCCTATGCTCAGTCACACAGCCTGGTATGCTCTTAATCTATTTTGAGAGTCTCACCGATCAAAGGATCGGCCAATTTGCGTGCACAATGTGCAGTTTGTAGCTCTGGCTTGAGGAAACGCATGGCTTTAGCAACCTATGATGTGAGCTTGAAGATCGGCTGTTTTGGCTGCAGCGCGCTGTAGTAACTTCACAGTGAGTAGCCTGTGTGTGTCGTTTATGTGGTGCCAGCGTGTGTCGGTGGGGGAGTTATGTTGGGTTGATATAGCGAGGTGAAGATCGTTGCATTCCCACTCCAAACGCACTTGCGCATACACCCAGCCGCTCCGTCCTCTATCCATCGATGGAATAGAAATATACGACAAACTGTGACCACAAATAAATGTGTGTCCATGACACGTGATCTGTGCGGTGTTGAGTTTTTATTGAAAATCTATGCTGGATGACAACTAAAGGCTCTTTCAGAGTCTGAAATTTCGGTGGCCACCGCGACCACCGCTCAGAGCACCGCACCGCGCGCTATTATATAGTCCACTGTCAGCACCGCACCGCGCTGTGGTTTGTTGTGTGTTTTTCTTTTTTTTAACCAGCCGTTAAAAACAAGCAACCACCGCGGTGCGGTGCGGTGGTTAGTAAAATCCGAGCGGAGGGCTGGGAGGTGCGGTGGTTGCGGTGGTATGACGTGAAACGGTGGTCGCGGTGGTCGCGGTGGGCACCGAAAATCCATCTCTGAATAGGCCTTAAGGCTCTGCTACGCGATGTTCATTGAGGCTATCCGTGACAAATGACGGACAAAGGAAGTAACAGACAGACATGATTCCTAGATTTATATAGAGGTATTGACATTGTTAGCTTGCACTATGTTGTTTATAATGTCTGTTGTTGTTTACACAAGTATTAACAGTGAGTATTAGGTTGAGGAAGGAAGGAGGAGTTTTAGTCAATGCTAGGGGTCTATATTATTCTGTTCTTCAGTTGCGTCCAAAATGTACTGTAAAACCCCAAGCTGTTGAATATGAATTTCATTCAAAACCAGTGGAATAGAAACTCACCCAGGGATGGCCTGGACTTGGAGATGGTGACGGTTTTGATCTCGTACTGCTGTATTGGATAGACGGGTCTGTTGCTGTGCTGGTGGCGGTCCTGTGAATGTCCATGTGAATGTCCGTGTGCCTGTTGAACGCTCCGGACAACTGCAGACGGACTGCGCTCCCTGTGGCGCTCTGGAACCTGATGGAAAAATGTTTTTTTTTTTTTTACTTAAAGATGGGAGTGCCATGGTTTTTCTGTTATACGAGAAGGAAGAGTTTTTTAAAAAAAAAAAAAAAAAAAAAAAAGGGTATAGTATTTGATAACTCAATAACTCCAAAATCCAAACCTCCCGGTAACGTATTTGACGTAATTATTTAATCCCCAGCGATCGGGACATTAAGGTGGAATACACTTATTTTCAAAAATTTCCTGAGAGGATACAAATGTGAACCAAATGGACCCTAGCGGGTCCATTTGGTTCCATTTGTACCCTATCAGGAAAAAAGCTTCTGAAAGAAAAAAACATTAACATGGTGAAATACATCTCGATGATATCATCAGATGTATTTCACCATGTTAATGATTTTTTTCAGACCTCCATTTTTTGGAAATACATAATTGGGGGAACTTTTCATCATGTCTACACAACATCTCTAAGGTATATTAATAACATATTCAAATGTTGAAAATGGGTCGAGTCCCCCTTTAATTTTACTACCGAGTGTTTTTAGTACGTTCGGCTCATGTGATCAAAATCGTTGTGTGCATGCACATGCTTACGTGCACGTGCACACTCTGTACATCCGTCAATCAGCGCATCATTATAGTCTGATTTAATTTATTATGGAAATCATTCTGTTACACCTGGTTTTGGTATTGATACTTTTCTTGACTAAAATAAGTCCTGTAACCGAAAATGGTATGGGTGTGACTTCATTGCCAGTGTCGCTTCGCGACACGGGCAATGAAGTATACAGTCCCATACCATTTTCTCTGCCCCCCCAATTGGGAAATGTTACATCTGCCCCTGGCCTTGGGTAAAATTGTCATTTTATTTTTGCGTTTCCAACACTGACCTGAACTAGAGGGGACCGGGGCCTCTGTGGGGACCGCGGTCTTTGTGGAGACCGCGGTCTTTGCGGGGACCGCGGCCTTTGTGGAGACCGGGGCCTCTGTGGTGAGGGAACGTGGACGCTGGTCTCCGTGTATCCCTGCTCCTGCCTGGGCGCGGTCGCTGTCCGCCTGCCGCCGTGCAGCACGCTGTCAGGGCTGTCCGCCCCTCTCCGGGGGGTCCTCCGCTGGTTCCTGACCGGGGACCTCCCGCGCTCCGCCAGCGGAGGAGGCGTGGCTTCATCAGACAGCAGCGAGGCCTGGTCCGCCTGCTCGTAAGGGGAGCGGTACGGTTGGCGGTGGTCCCCACGCTGTTGGGGATGGCCGGGCACTGGGGACCCCCCTCTGTGTACAGGAGACCATAATAGTTATAATGGTTCACTAAAAGTAACTGAGAAATGAAAACGAGAATACAAAAAAAGAACTTGGTTAACAATTGAGTTAAAAATCAAATCAGTCAACAAATCAGTCAAAAAGTGAAAAACTGTAACTGCATTGTGTGTTCAATAAACTAACTCAGATAGCAGAAAAAATGAATAGTTCATTTCATGAGATATTTCATTTGGTGAAACCAAAAAAATTTGGAAACAATTTAGCTCCCAGATTGGTCAAATACCATCATGCACAGTGTTACTTAGTAACGCGTTACTGTAGTCGGACTACTTTTTGCAGTAACGAGTAGTCTAACGCAACTACTATTTCAAAACCAGTAGTCAGACTACAGTTACTTATTTAATATTAGATGCGTTACTTTTTCGCATTTCACTCTGTAGCATCCACGAGTTCGAGGCGGCGTTCGGTTGGAACATGCGGGCCCTTTTTTTTTAGGTATTCATTCCATTGTCCAGACTCAGAGGTGCGACAACAACAATAGGCTACGCTAATGACTCCTGCCTAATGCCTATGCATTCAGTATAGCTCTCCGATCGCCCATAGGCATGTTAATTTAAGTCTTTGTTTGGATGGGGCAATCACATCACCGTGGACTTTATAGGTATAGGCTACTTGCAGAGCTGTGGGAAACACCGCTATAAGTCTTTATGCTGCGGTAAAGCGCGCGGCGCCCAAGCTCGTCCAAAACAATGCATTTCCAACTCGGAAGGAGAATCAGAGCGCTCCTTCTGAACTAGTTCCTACACGTGGAATCAAAATGACAACAAACATCGCCTGGATCGCTCCTAATGTTGTGCTTTTACCCTGTCGCTATCGGAGCTGAATAAAAGAAAAGCTGATTCCAAGCCAATGCTGTCGCAAAATACCAGTAATAGTCCACAACCCGCGGGTTCAGATTTTGCAGAAGGAAAGGATTAAAACGCTTACTAAAAACATAGTAAACAAGTGAGCAATTGCAGCTTCTCTCAATGCTGCATAGAGATACAGTAGGCTACAGGAGAGGACTGCCGCGGCATCTCGCCGTGTTGCATGGGGGGGGGAAATCACACCCGTGTGAAGAAGTAGTGCAACTGCATATGGTGGTCTCTGGGAGTTCCAGAATTCCTAGTGTATTCTATGACTTTGATTTTTAAAATCAAACTGTTTCAAGAGTTGGTTACATTTTAAGAAAAGTTTGGTGAGGATTTCAATACACTGCAGAATACACTGTACAGTGTAAAAATGAAACCAAATGGACCCTTGTGAGTCCATTTGGTTTCATTTTTACACTCTCAAGAGTTAAAATATTCATCATCTGAATTAGCCCAGGTCTATACAGCTAGAGAATACAGAAGATTAGTAGAAATCTTTAGTGTTTGGGGTGTGTGGGGCTAAAATGTCCTCAAATGGTGTGTCCGTGGCTGAAATGCTGAAAACCACTGGTTTATATCATTATTTTTAACCTTGCGGGTGATCCTCCGTCTGCGGGAGACCCTCTGTTCACGGGGGACCCTCCTCTGTTCACGGGGGACGGTTCCCTGTGTCCGGGGGACCCCCGCTGCGAGGGCGAGGGGCTGGGGGAGCGTGAGGGCGGGGCGGAGGAGGAGGAGGAGGGTCCGTAAGCGTCCACGGGGACGTCCAGCAACGGGGCGAAGGCGTGGGACGGGGACAGGTGTCCCGTGTGGAGACCGGACCGCTGCAGCCTGGCCAGGTCCTCTCTCAGCTGCCGGTCCGCCTCCTCCGCCTCCCCCTCCCCCAGGGGGTCCCCGCGATGCTGGGGGACCGCCTGGAGCTGGAACCCACCTCTGGAGTCTGAGTGGGTCACACACACACACACACACACACACACAGACATGCACACACACACACACACACACACAGACATGCACGTCAGTGTTTGCCAACCTGGCGGATTTGTCACTATATTTATAGCTTCTTTAGCGGTGGTTTTCAACTAGGATCACAAACGCTTTCAAGGACCACCAGTGGTTCTTGAAAGGGTTCCAGGTGGTCCTCTAGACCCTCCAGAAAAACGCGGGGGAAAATCCTTGATTATGCGGGCTAAAATCGTGATTGTTGCGGGCAAAGATCCTTGATTATGCGATGGAATATGCGGTTTTTAAGTGCAATTATGCGGTGAAAATGTGGGAATTTGTAAAAGTTGCGGAACAAAAAGTATGCGGGAAAATGCGAAATATGCATTTTGATTAAAAAGGCGATTCACCTTATAGGCATTTGGTTCTTAATGTGCTGTCCTTGAGGGGGTTCCAGGGGCCCTTAGCAAATATAAAAATATATTTTCAAATAGGCCTAGGCCTATTTTTGTGTGAGCTTGTCGATACCATGGGCTATTTTCAAGCCCATCTACAAGCTCACACAAAAATATATTTCAGATGGGCATCCACACAGTCAAATATTCATTTAGGGGTCCATGATCTCACATGTTCTCCCTGTGTCCCCTAGGGTAGTAATCCTGGGTTCTAGACTACCTCCCCCTGGCCAGCCGGGGCGCCTGATGGAGGGGACAGGAACTGGTTGAAGGCAGCTTGGACTCTTCACACATTGAAGGAAGCATGAGTTCAAGTCCGCTGCTCTCCCCATGTAGGAGCTTGGCTTGGCATGCTAGGTATTGCGGACGGTGTGTAGAGCCCAGGATCACATTGGATAATTAACACAGGGGGTGAAAAATGGGTGACAAAATCATGGGATAGAAAAAATGTGATCAAATAAAACCCCTCAACCCCGACCCCTCTGCCCCCCCCCCCCCCCCCCCCCCCCCCCCCCCCACCCCTGGCAGGTCCTTTCTGGGTGCCTCAGACATGTAACGCTAGCCTGCCCTCTGAGGCAACACGTCTGAAACGTGAGACGCTTTCTGACCGCAAGTGCAGGTGTTTCAGTTTGTCACGGTTCATCTATAATGACACGCACGCACACACAGGCATGCAAGCAACCCCACACAACACACACAGACACGTGCGCACACACACACACACAGGCATGCACACCCGCACACACACACACACACACACACACACACACACACACACACACACACACACACACACACACACACACACACACACACACACACACACACACACCCACACACGCACACACGGTGTTGCCTTGAGCTGACCTGGGACAGGGGTGATGAGGTGTCGCCGAGGGGTCCCGCTACGAGGTGAACGCAGTGCTGGAGAGTGCACTGTAAAGAATACACACACACACACACATACACACACGTGCGCACATTATACCTGGGACTTTAACTAACACATTTTGTTGAATTAACACATCGACTGCGGGCGCATCTTCGTTGTTTTCTCCCCATTGCCACGGCTCAAACCAGTGAAATCGGTAAAAAAAAAAAAAACCTTATTTTGAAGCCCCAGATCGCCTAAACAGGAGGGGGGTGCCGTCATGCTTATTTCTGGTGTCTTGACTAACCTGTCCTCTGACGATCTGAGCAAAAAGTTCCGGGTCAAAAATCAGGAAGTGACGTCTAGCCCTAGTTGATTTACCCGTGCGCAAACGACAACTAGCCCTGGAATCCGAGGAGAGCCTTTTGAATGCATTGGATTGAATGGGTGCAAATGGGACAAACAAAACAAGTTGTCGCGGCAATTCTGTTCCAAATGAAAGTCAGCAACGGGATCATTATCAGACGATGCGCTCGGACTAATAGTTGGATTAAAGAATGAAATCTACATTTCGTCGTGATACGAGCCATCGTTCAAGCGTACCGATCATACCGGTGCACACAATGGGAGAAGAAGCCAATCAGGGTAATCTCCCATTGGTCCGAAATGACTAACCCTAACTCTAACCTAGTGTACTGTAGGAAGAGAGTAGCGACACGCTTTGATCTCGTGCCTCACACTGGCTGGAGCTCTGCTAGTTCGAAACATAGGCTTACATACTTAACCACTGCATCACAACACCGCCTGTTTTCAACTTTCATATAATATACATTAAAGTGAGTTAATATAAAAATTCATTATTCAGTGGAGTGACAGGTCCAGTGTTGTTTTTGTCGACTAAGACTAAGACTAAGACTAAAGACTAAGTCGAATAAGGTTTTTGATATTTAGTCGACTAAGACTAGACTAACAAAAATTAATTTCAAAAGACTAATTGGGACTAAAAGATGTGTGTTTTCAAAAGACTAAGACGAAGACTAAATCATAACCTAAGACTAATGGAAATAGGAAACATTTTTAACTTATTTTTTCGTTCTTTTTAAGTATGTGAACATATCTTCAGTATAGATTGCATACGTTTTCAGGAAAGGGGCTTATTACTAATGCAGTAATTTTATACAAAGAAATAAAACGAGACATCTTTCATACTAAAAACTATAAATCTGTATAACATATATAAACCTACAATGCATTTGTATGTAAGACTAAACTACCAAGACTAAGACTGAAAGACTAAGACTAAAAAAAGACTAAGACTGAGACTAAGACTAAATCAATGTTGATATTTCGTCGACTAGACTAAGACTAAAAAAATGAATTTCAGAAGACTAAATGGGACTAAAAGACTAAATGTGTGTTACTCAAAAGACTAAGACTAAGACTAAGTCAAAATATTCTCAAACAAACAACACTGGACAGGTCTGTTAAATGTGTTAAAATGAGTGGAATGAGCATACAAATCAAACCAAATCAACCCTTGAGGGTCAAGGGATCAAATAATTATTTTCCCCACTGTACATAAACTATCTATATAACATATATGTGTAAATATGTAATTTAAATGTACATAGTAAACTGTTGCTTTAATACTCAACTATCAAATCAACTGTGGACTTCGGGGTGGGGCTTGACAAGCCAAATGGCTTCTCCCTGGCCCTTTTTTGGACTTTGGGCAGGATACGGACATTCTGGTCAAAGGGAGAAAAAAGGGGGGGGGGGTGGGGGGGGGTATGCACTGTGCCTGTGTGCCTTATCAAAAGAAGAAAAAAAAATGTATCTACTGTGACTGTCCCTTTGTGCCTTATCAAAAGACGAGAAAAAAAATATGTACTGTTACCATGCCTTTTGGTCCGAAAATAAACTAAACTGAACTGAACTGTTTTGTTTCCAAAATCCCACCTGGAATTGTGGACAAAAACTAAATAAATCTTTAGCTTTGGGACCAAGTGGTGGTCTTCCGTGGCTCAAATGCTGAATAAATAGTGGGTCCTGGTATGAAAAAGGTTGAAAAACACTGCTCTACTTAACACCCCCCCCCCCCCCCCCCCCTCAACATAACATGTCATAGGGCTTAAAATAAGGCCAAACATTAAGCTGATGGTGGATTTCCAGTGCATGTTGGAACTAATGTGATCTACAGGCATTATACATACAGTATATTGTAAATGTTTGCACATCTCCTCCTCTCCTCACCAGAGCGGCTCCTCAGGATGTCATAAGCCTCCAGTTCATAAGGCATCACCATGCTGTCAAACCTGCCTGTTTCAAACGGAGGGACCAGCACTCTGCAGAGGACCAGATAAGATACTGTTACACACACACACACGCACACGCACACGCACACGCACACGCACACACACACACACACAAACACACACACACACACACACACACACACACACACACACACACAGGTGCACACATCTAGCCTAACTCCAGCCTAGGCTGGAAGAATGGCAGGGTGTATGGGCAACTCCAAAGTTTTTTAAATGAAGCAGTGGTTTTCAACCTTTTTGACACCAGGGCCCACTATTTATTCAGCATTTGAGCCACAAACCACCATTTGATGATATTTCAGCCCCACAGACCCCAAAACTAAAGATTATTCTTTTGCTTTTGTCCACAATACCAGGCTGGATTTGGGGAAACGAAACAGTCAAACATACAGATCAAAATGACCATTAATCTTCCACATTCTCTAGTTTTGTAGACCTGGGCTAATCCAGATAGTGAATATTTTAACTCTTGAGGGCGTAAAAATGAAACCAAATGGACCCGCAAGGGTCCATTTGGTTTCATTTTTACGCTCTCAAAGAGTTACATCTGGTTAACCAACTTCAAGGACCACTGGTGGTTCTCGGACCACTGGTTGAAAACCACTGATATTACATTTCATTGGGTGGGCAGGATGCACATTTGGGTGGGCCCTGCCCACCCCTGCCGCCCCTCTAGATCCGACCCTGGCACACACAGGCGCACATACACTCTCTCTGGGCTCACCTTATGTCTCTGAGCAGTAGCAGTTTCTCTGGTTTGTCCAGGATGGCCAGGAGGGGGCGCACAAGGTCTTCAATCACGCTGTCTGACAGGAACTTCAGAGATGGATAAGAATGAATTGATTGATTTATTAAAAACAGTAGACGTACAAGGTTGTGGCGCACGCTTATGGTAGGTGTGCTGGTTTTGGAAATGACTGATCGATCGATTGAAACTTTTTACTGACAGCCAGGGCTCTACAGTGCGACTAGGTGTTTGCATTTGCGACTAAAGTATACACAGTGCGAGTTGTAAAATTCATTCAGTAGCACTGTTGCGACTAGAGAATTCTGCCAGTCAGTGGGGATCAAGACGAGGCAAGTTTACATTTTATGAGTTGCAGTTCTATACCTAAATTTACAATACTGTAGCACAACTAAGTTGTTGGCTAAAATAAGCAGATCTACAAGCTAACAACGTGTTGAGGTGCGATGCATCCTTGGCTTGAAGATCTGTTTTCCTTGCTTCCACCGCTCCGCCTCGAAAATAGACCCGAAAATAGAGTATAGAAAAACATGAACATGATAAATATCAATGTTGTGATAACTGCTGAATAGATATTGTGATATAATATTCCCCATATTCCTCGCCCCTTCCTCATGCGTTATTGAAGGAAAAACAGTGATCTTTGATCACTTTTCGTCGTGCTACTAAAATAATTTGTGTGCTACTAGATTATTATACTACTATATTACAGCTTGTAGATTTACAGTACAATTCAAGCACAACTCAATACAAGACCGAATGGAATGGACAAACCAGTATTTTTTTTACAACTCACAACGACGTAACTGACATAATACAAACCTCCCGATGACGTATTTGGCGTAATTATTAAATCCCCAATGATCATGTCATTAATTTTCAGTCGCCCTGTTTATTTCATCAAAACTTTTAAAGACATGCAAAAATTCACTTACATACTGTAAAGTAGTGGAGGTAAAAGGGAAAAGAAAAATATGGGGGGGTATGTTAAGTCAAACATTTTTTCTTATGTTTGCACTTGTTGCTAACAACTACAACTACAACAATTACAGGTTGTTATTTGTCACTGTTGAGTGACAGGGCTGTCGGCCAATCAGCTGCTGTAGTCGGATTTTCAACTAATACTAATACTAATACTAATACTAATACTAATACTAATACTAATACTAATACGGACCCATAGATCGTGTCACCAGAGGTGAATCCCCAGGGAAGATAATTTAAGGTGGTGATTCAGGGCTGGATCCAGGCAAGCTGAATGTACCATTTACTATTATATTATTCCTTTCCTAGAGCGGCTTCCAAATGGAGCCCTACAATGTCTGTAACTCTTGAGAGGTTTACAAATGGAACGAAACGGATCCTTGCGGGTCCATTTAGTTCCATTTGTCACCCTCTCTCTCGCTGAGTGACTGGGTGGGGTCCAGCTGAAATTAAAAAACATTCGAGAAGCGCTGCTAAGTCATTGATGGGTACACGGTGCTGCCACTTGTGTTCTAATCGGGTCTAATGTGTTCTTGCAGTGTTGGCGGTCGGACGCGGCGCCGCTGCTTTCAGAGTGACTGACCGGTGGGTGACAGGAGGGAGGATCGGATGGTCACCGATACGTGATCCCACTCATAAATCACACCTTTAAGTCCCTCCGCTGTCACCGCGCGTCACCGCCACACACACACACACACACACACACCAGGGGCGGATGTAATTTGCCCCATTTGGGGGGGGGGGCAAGAGAACATGTTGAAGGGGCAACAGAAAATGGTATGGGGGGCGGCTTCAGATTCAGATTACTTTATTGATCCCAGACTGGGCAATTCATTGGAGCTTGGTGCTTAATCATACAAAGAATAAAACAGTAAAAAATACAGACATGTAACAAGCATTCATTCGACAAACAAGCAAGGGTGGGTGGACCAGCTCAAGTGTCCAATAAATAGCAATATTTATGTAAAATGTATTTGAAACTCTTGAGAGTGTAAAAATGAAACCAAATGGACCCCCGCAAGGGTCCATTTTGGTTTCATTTTTACACTCTCAAGAGTTCAAATATTCATCATCTGAATTAGCACCACTTAACTAAGAAGTCTACACTGTTTTTGTTGTCAAAATCCAGCCTGGAATTGTGACAAAATCCAAAGAATTCTTTTAATTTTAGGTCTTTGGTGTGAAAATGTAATCAAATGGTGGTCCGTGGCTCAAATCTGAACAAATGGGATGGGCCTTGGAAATCTCTAAGGTTGAAACTCCCTCTCTACTATGTATTTTTGGATTTGGCAGTTGGCAGTTGGCAACACTGGGCAGTGGCGGATTGGCACATAGTTTTCCCACCGGGGGACCGCGACATTTTGGGGCCTTTGGGCAGGCCACCCTGGGGGTGGCAGCTGGTTAACCAGATGAAACCTTTGAGAGCGTAAAAATGAAACCAAATGGACCCTTGCGGGTCCATTTGTTTCATTTTTACACCTCAAGAGTAAAATATTCATCTGTATGTATTGATGTATTGAAATATTGATCTGTATGTATCCAGGCGAGCATCTAGCGCATTCTAGTGCATTTTGGAAGTGCCACTAGTGCATTTTGGATCTTGTCCAGGCCACTAGGTGGCGCAGGCCACCGGGAAAACTCCCTGTACTCCAGATGGCCAATCCGCCCCTGGGGTACAACACTTGCAAGCCATTGACTTTGTCATCCTTACCCTGTGACAGTGTCTCATCACGGCGCTGACCTCGTCCTGGGTCAGCAGCCTCTTGGCCATCAGCTCCACCTGCTCCAGGGTGTCTGGGCGGGGCGTTGGACTGGGGCTGCCCCCCCTGGGCCCACCTCCACCCCCCTCAACCTGCCTCCACCTCCAACAGTGGTCTCAGCGGCACGTCCCTTCTGCTCCCGGTCTGAAACAAAGCATCATGTTAAACCCATTGTGTCCTGTCTAGATTTCTAGTTTCTGAATAACATAATATTCAAAGATTTGCACCACGTTTCCACGATTTTTTCAAAAATAGCAGAGATACTCTCATCTCTGCTCATAGCGCGCCACTCGGTGGTGCGCTAATGAGCTTGTAGATCTGCTATTTTTCCAATAGTTAAAACATAATGCTTACAGTAGAACACCAAAACGCACTCAATACACTAAGGTTTGAAGGAGAATCCTCCGCCCCAAAGTTTTTTTTTTTTTAATCTTTATTTGCAGTTGTTTAACAAAAAAAAATGGTCCAGGTGTTATTTTGTGAAAACACTCCTTTATGGCTGTTTCCCCTACCCCAAAATAAGCTTATAATGGGCCAATGGGGCATTGTGCAAGTTCACCTATCATCGCTCCAAATGCATTTTTTGCTATATATTGTGTCTCTACCATGTCAGTAGTTAGTTAACACTCACACCTTCACTTTTGGTTCAGCAGTGATCCAACTGTCTCAAAAGCTGGGGGCGTGGCAACATGGTTTATGGCTGAACCACTGCAGGTGGTCCGGGGACCACCAGTGGTCCCTGGAGGGTTCCAGGTGGTCCCCAGCTAAGTTGTTTAACCAGATGTAACTCTTGAGAACGTAAAAATAAAATATTCATCATTGAATCAGTCCTAAATCTACACAACTAAGAAGATTAATGGTCATGGACAGAAGCAAAGGAAATCTTTAGTGTGGGGGCCTGTGTGGCTATAATGTCCTTAAGTGTGGTCCGTGGCTCAAATGCTGAATAAATGGTGGGCCCTGGGATGAAAAAGGTTGAAAACCCCTGCTCTAGCCAGATGCACAGTGGAGTCTGCAGATTTTACTAAGTGAAATAGTGACAATAAGTGCCTGGTAGGTGGGTGGACAGCTAGAGACTGTATAGTGTAACCTGTGTTGTCAGCGGTGCGGCGGGACCCCCCCGGGGACTTGGAGGACCCCCTCCCCTTGCGGTCTCTCTTAAAAAGGCGTTCCATAAAGGTCCTGGAGCGTTGCACCCCACCGGCCTGGCCCTCCTCCGTGCTCCTGGTGTCGTTCTGCTGACGCTTCTTCTTCTGCTTGGCTTCTGGACAGCAGGGGGAAGAAAAATGTTACTTAGGAAAGTAACTTCTTTACTTTACTCGTTACCAGCACTGGCGTGCACAGAGAGTTTCAAGGCAGGTGCTCAAATGTAACCAGGAGGGCACATCTCGCGGAAAATTGAGTTTTGGGGGTTAAAAACGCATAGAAAACAGCATTTCAGCATCTTTTTGCTCTTTAAAAAGGGCATGTTGGTCCAGAGAGGGCCACTAGGGGTGCTCAAACCCCCTTGAACGTCTATGTGTGCACGTCTATGGTCACCAGTGTTGTAGTGGTACTTTTAGAAGTGGGGGACGCCTCTGAAAGGGGAATTCCCCCCATTTTTTTTTCTGAGAGTGTACAAATGGAACCAAATGGACCCTAGCGGGTCCATTTGGTTCCATTCGTACACTCTCAGAAAAAAAGGAAAAGGAAACTCATTAACATGGTGAAACACATCTTGATGATGTCAAGATGTATTTCACCATGCTAATGATTTTTTTTCAGACCCAAAAATATTTTAGATGTGAGAAGTGGAGGGACGCCGTCCCCCCGCGTCCCCCCTCCACTACACCCCTGTATATAAAATATTTTAGATTTGAGAAGTGGAGGGACGCCCGTCCCCCCGCGTCCCCCCCCACTACACCCCTGTATATAAAATATTTTAGATGTGAGAAGTGGAGGGACGCCGTCCCCCCGCGTCCCCCTCTCACTACAACCCCTGTATATAAAATATTTTAGATGTGAGAAGTGGAGGGACGCCGTCCCCCCGCGTCCCCCTGACACTACACCCCTGTATATAAAATATTTTAGATGTGAGAAGTGGGGGGACGCCGTCCCCCCGCGTCCCCCTGACACACTACACCCCCCTGTATATAAAATATTTTAGATGTGAGAAGTGGAGGGACGCCGTCCCCCCCGTGTCCCCCTCCACTACAACCCTGTATATAAAATATTTTAGATGTGAGAAGTGGGGGGGGCGCTGTCCCCCCGTCCCCCCTCCACTACACCCCCTGTTATATAAATATTTTAGATGTGAGAAGTGGAGGGACCCCGTTCCCACCGCGTCCCCCCTCCACTACACCCCTGTATATAAAATATTTTAGATGTGAGAAGTGGAGGGACGCCGTCCCCCCGCGTCCCCCTCCACTACACCCCTGTATATAAAATATTTTAGATGTGAGAAGTGGAGGGACGCCGTCCCCCCGTGTCCCCCCTCCACTACACCCCCTGTATATAAAATATTTTAGATGTGAGAAAAGTGGGGGGGGCGCTGTCCCCCCGCGTCCCCCCTCCACTACAACCCCTGTATATAAAATATTTTAGATGTGAGAAGTGGGGGGATGCCGCCCCCCCGCGTCCCCGCTCCACTACACCCCTGCTCGTTACCCCTTAGACAAAGTAATATCATTACTTTACTTATTTACTGGAATCGAAGAGTAATATATTACATATTACATTATTACTTTCCAAAGTTCTCAGTACCTCTCGATAGCTTGTAAATCTGTTCTATTTTTGCATGCAACAACAAGCTCATTTTAAACAAGTAACTTGGCGTTACTGTTACAAAAATGGCTAATAAGTAACGCATTACTTTGCATAATGCGTTACTTATTAGCCATTTTTGCAGAGTAATCCTGCAATAATATTACAGAAATATGTAATCTAAAATTAGTTACTGCCCAACACTGCATATTATACAGCAGCACACTTCACAACATGGCTGGGCTGTGACGAAAAAAAAAAATGTCCTGGGCATTTTCACCTGAAATTTGTCCCAGACCGTCCCACCACAACCAGTGTGTGGATAGCAGATAATTAGCCTTCGCTCCATCAGTGCACAGTCCACACACACACCCTAATATCACCACTAAAATATCACCAATATCAACACTATCACCACTAAAAAACATGAATGACACAAACCAACAGACACCTACACAACCCTTTGTTGCTCTCACAAGAGAAGAAATTTGTCTTTTTAGCACATTTCATTATCATAGTCATTGGCCTGAATACAAGACTGTTTTTTCCAGTTTAAATATCCTAAAAAATGGGGTTTAATATATTAACTATTTGACATTCAATGTTCTTTTTACAGTGCAACAGTAACGTTTTTAAAACGGTTTGTGACCTTTTATAGGTCGGGAAACCACAAACTTTTCCCCAAACCATCGCAACCATTTGTAAAAGCGGGCCGCAAATGTTTTTATTAGTCGCAACTAAACTTAACCTAAACCTAAAAAATAGATCAACAAACGCCATGATGGATGGATCTAATCACATGTAACAATTGTAATCTACAATATATCGGGGAAACCAGGAACACAGGCAGACTGAACCAGCATAGATATAACATCAATAATGCAAATGAAACGTCACTAATAGTACACCATTTTATGGGACACAGAATTAGTACCATGGAAGTGTGTGGACTAGAATCAAAACAAACGTGGACTAGAATCAAAACAAACGTGGACAGAGTGGTAGAGGACGTTTGCAGAAAAACAATGGATTTTAAAATTTAATACAACATGTCCACACAGGGTTTAAACCAATATGAAAGGTAAGATTAGTTATCTCAGACATAGATGGACAAAAAACTATTTTGGGTCATTAGCTTATTTTGTTTCTTTGCATTTATTAAGGTTGCAACCTCTTTTATCCCCTTGCAACCTTTTTCTAAATCGGTTGCGATGTTGGCAACAGCTGCGATAGTTTTATAGAAAACGGCCGGGACCTTTCTAAAAAGGGTCGTAACCAGGGGCGGATGTAACATGTCCCATTTGGGGGGCAAGAGAACATGTTGGAGGGGCAAGAGAAAATGGTATGGGGGCGGCACTGGCGATGAAGCGGCCCCCATACCATTTTCGGTTACAGGACTTTTATTAGTCAAGTAAAGCATCAAAATAACATCAGTTGTTGTTGAAGTTGCAACAGACACGCAGCATGCATAAAGCTAAAGGTCGGACTCAGAGAGTTGTCTGTTTTCAATGATGAAATGCTGTTGGTTTAGTGGTGCCAAAATTGTAGTTAGTCGTTTCAAATCACTTTAATTTGAAATACCGTATCTTGGGTTGTTTTGCATGGCATCGTGTTTGGGTGGGGCAGAGTGGGTATTTAGGGGGGCATTGCCCCCCATACCCATGCCTAGATCCACCCCTGGTCGCAACATAGGTCGATGTCGCAAAAGACCCCCCAGACCCCCCCTAGCGCCAAAATTAGTGGAAAACTCCTGGCAGAAAATCTAGTGCTTTTTGGCTGGTGAGTTGGGGGGAAATTGATTGACAGGCGCCAGAGATAAAACCCTCATTTTTCACCATTTTTCCTCCTATGACAGTGGTTTTCAACAAGTGGTCCCCAGGCTAAATGATGGATAGTTGGTTAACCAGATGTAGCTCTTTGAGAGCGTAAAATTTTTTTACGCTCAAGAGTTAAAATATTCAACATGTGAATTAACGCTAGTCTACACAACTAGAGAATGTAGAAGATTAATGGTCATTTAATGGTCATATTCCCTTCCAGGCAAGCATCTAGCGCATTCTAGTGCATTTTGGAAGTGCCAGTGGGTGCACTTTGGATTTGGGCAGTTGGCAACACTGGCAGTAAATCCTGCAGTGTGAATGGGAAGGCAGTAATGCTGACGGATGGCACTCTGACTGCAGACTGACTGTAGACTCTGATCTATGCAGGGCAGCAGCTCTAGTAGCTTTAATACAACAACCATCCATTCCACCCTGGACCTTACCCCCAGGCCTAGGGGCGGATCTAGGCATGGGCATGGGGGGGGGCAGTACCCCCCTAAATACCCAGCCTGCCCCCCCAAACACGATGCCATGCAAAACAACCCAAGATATTTCAAATTAAAGTGCTTATATTTAAAATGATTTGAAACACTACTACTGCTACTACTACTACAATTTTGGCACCACTAAACCAACAGCATTTCATCATTGAAAACAGTAAACTCTCTGAGTCAGACCTTTAGCTTTATGCATGCTGCGTGTCTGTTGCAACTTCAACAACAACTGTTGTTATTATTGATGCTTTACATGATAATGGTATGGGTGAGGCTTTATCGCCCGTGGCGCTTCGCCATAAAGCCGCCCCCATACCATTTTCTCTTGCCCCTCAAACATGTTCTCTTGCCCCCCCGCCCCCAAATGGGACACGTTACATCCGCCCCTGCCCAGGCCTGCTAGCGGGACCACATGCCCTTCTTTGTGTGGGACAGTCCTGATCGTGTCAGGACAGTCGGGACAAATTGAGCCCCTGTCTGTCTGTCTGTCTGTCAGACTGTCAGACTGAGTAGAAAGTTCTATTTTATCATGTACATTAGTGTAGACCTGTTCTATGAAGATACCTTGAAAAGTGGTGAAGTGGTCGTTTAAATGACCCCACTATTCCCCTGGTGCCACTATATTTCCACACTCACTCCAGAGGCCAAATTGCATGTACTGTCCTATCAAAAAATGGTTGGACCTACACGTTTTGAGCTTGTAGATCATCTATCTTTGCTATATTTGAACTGAAATCCTGAATTCTTTTCTTTTTGAATAAGACTATTATCTTGATAATTTGCTGAGAGCATTGGCAACGCGTTTTCCCACTTGTTCCACACACTACTACTTCTGTACCTCAAATGAACAGCTTAGATGTGGTCACCCTGGGCCCTGCACGTTCCTGGAGGTACGGTAGCACTAGATAAATTGTAGAAGAAAAGAGTATCATAACTCAAGCAGCCGCTGACAGGATTAGATGGAATTTTCTTCACACTCGTTCCAATTTAACTCTCACCGAGGTGGGGAGAGCTAGGGGAGAGAGAGACTAGAAAAATGTGAAAAAAGTGGCATTTCTTCTTATGCCTTTGATGGCAATCACATGATTTTTTGGTTCTGTGTTAGGGCCGCCATGGGACGTCAAAAATGACCGCTTTGATTGGAATTTTATAGCTTTTTACTTTATTTTTTTATAAGCGCCAGAGATGTCTGCATACTTATAAATGCCATAATATGACATTTACTGTATATTATAAATCATAGTCATGTTGATAATTTTTATACCAATGTGTTTGTAATTCCGTCAAGATTTGAGCAGGTTATGGCTGTTTTTGTTTGAGCTGCCATAGAGCATACTGTACTAGTGTATTGACTGGTTGACTGACTGAAGCAAGATGGCCACTTGATGAACTACACTAGCCTGGTTCAGACCCACTAGCCTGGTTCAGACCCACTAGCCTGGTTCAGACCCATTAGCCTGGTTCAGACTCACTAGCCTGGTTCAGACCCATTAGCCTGGTTCAGACCCACTAGCCTGGTTCAGACCCACTAGCCTGGTTCAGACCAAGTCTCTTGGTCTGGCCTTCTATTGTCAACCTCTGATTTACTTCAGTGCCAAGATGTGTTTAACCAATGAGGTTGGTCTGACAACATCTCAGAATAGACGCATCTGATTGGCCAGCAGTGCCGCCATATTTTACTGCTTTTGTTTACATCCTAGTAGCGATCGTTGGCTGTGTTTGTTTGCTTAGCAAACAGGCTAGCCCATTAGCCACATGATTGAAAACAACCTCTGGTTTGTTTGGTTTGAACCAAACCCCTCCCCCTTGAAATCTCACAGACGGCGGACAGTTTCAGACTCTAGCTTCAGGAAGCTGAACTGAAGTGTGATAATCAGGCTAGAACTAGAAAAAGGGAACCGATATACACATCCCAAATGTTCAAGCCGGTGGCTGGACACAACAAAATAACAACTGAATAAAACAAAGGAAAGTCCGCACACGATATTTGTCGCGCCACCGAGTGGAACGATATGAGCTTGTAGTTCTGCTATTTTTGAAAAATGGTGGTGTAAATCTTTGAATACATTATTTTGGAAGTAAACATTTTTAACTCAAATCTTTGCTAAATAATAGATATTTCTGGGGGTCCTTCCTATGAAATATGTTAAGCATCACTGACACAGAAAGAGATTTTACCAGAAAAAGTAGAACCTTGCGCCAGGGACTAGAATTTAGTGTCACAAACTAGAATTTAGTGTCAGGAACCAGAATCTAGTGTCAGAAACTGGAATCTAACTTCAGAAACTACAGTCTACTGAGAGGAACTAGAATCTACCGCGGGGGACTAAAATCTAGCGTCAGAAACTAGAATCTAGCGCTGTGAACTAGAATCTAGCATCAGAAACTAGAATCTGATAAGGACACAATGGGTTAATAAAGAGGGGGGCAGACAAATATCGCGTGCGGACTTTTCTTTGTTTTATTCAAGCTAGAACTATAGCCTCACCTGTGTCCGTGACGTGACTCTGGGAGCGGCGGACTGACTTGCGGGGTTTGCTCTGTTCCTTGGGGGCGGAGCCTCCCGGAGACCCGCCCCGCCCTGCTCCTCCCCCTCCCGGGTCCCTGGGCCCCTCCCCCTTCCCGTGGACCACCGTATCCTTCAGCAGCACCGTGGCGCCCACCGTACGACCGCTGGCCGACGTCCGGCTGCTTGGCGAGGCCTGGGGCGGCCAGACCTGGTCCGGGTAGTCCGGGAGTTCCGGGAAGTCCTGGAGGTCCGGGTAGTCTGGGTTACAGTCCGAGTAGTCTGGCGGGAAGGGGTCAGTCTGCATGGCAGAGTCCGTGGTCGACTTGGTGGTCTTCGTGGACTTTTTCGACTTGGTAGACTTGGTGGATTTGAAGGATTTGGAGGATTTGGTGGACTTGGCACTGCTGGGTCGAGAGCGCTCCCCTGGGGTGGGCCTGGTGGGGAGAATCACAGAAAATCCATCAAAGCCCACACCGGGTTGTAAGTACGGGTTTGTAGTTGGGTTTTAACGGGTTTCACTTGGTCAGGGGAGGATTATCCAAAGGGTCTGTTGGGCCCAGAGCCATGTAAATAGAAAGAGTTGTCACTATGGAGGTATAGGAAGTGTTTATCACATAAAGACCCCCAGGAAAAACAGTCACGACCGTTGGAAAATACCATAAATCAATTACGAACGTTGGCCCAACAGCTGCGACTGTTACCAACGCTCAGCCATTTTTCTAACGGTCGCAACCATTGACCTAAACATAAATCATTTGCAACCATTGGGCCAACAGCCATGACCATTACCAACACTCTGCCATCTTTCTAACAGTCGCGACCATTGGCCTAACCCTAAACATATATAATTTGCGACCATTGGGCCAACAGTCGCGACCCTAAACATAAGTCAGTTGGGCCAACAGCTGTGAGCGTTACTCACCACGACCGCTAGTAAAACAACCAGCGGCTGCGGCACTCCGTAGCTATGAGCTTGTAGGTCTGATATTTTTCAATAACTACAGTAATGCCAATGATGATAAGTAATGCTAAGCAATGCTAACAACTCTGTTAATAAAGCGAATAATGATAAGTAATGCTAATTGATGCTAATAATGATGCTAAGTAAGTGATACTGTTAATGCTAAGTAAGTAAGGCTAATAATGCTAAGTAATGCCAATGTTAAGTATTGTCGATAATGCTAACAATGCTAAGTAATGTTAATAATGCTAAGTAATGCAAATTATGATAATAAAGCTTAGAACACCAGAACGTGTACAGTACAGAACAGGTTAATTAAATAACGTTGGTTGTTGGTTCAAAGCCCTACTCCGTGTCGATGACGTCGGCGTCTTCCACCATGTCGGAGCCGAAGACCGGAGGGAAGGACAGACCGCTGTAGGAGCTGGGAGGGGTCCCTGAAGACAAGGAGGACACTGAGGACACGGAGCCCCGCGGGGAGGACACGCCCGGACCCCCGTTGATGGACACCGATGGCGAGGGGGAGGGGCTTCGTGGCCCTGACCACAACGAGACAACATAACAAAGGCACACATCTGTGTGAGAACGTACCTGTAAAGTCGTCATTCAAGTAAGCTACATCAGGTAAAATACAGGTAAAATCACTGTTTGTGATTATTCTTGTTGTGGACGTACATTGGTTGAGCCAGCTGTACTCTGCTACCATCTCCTTGAATGCAGGGTATCGTCCAGCCTCCTGTTGGGATATATCATATTGGATTCAGTTAATCTAGACCATACCTGGGCATTATGCGGCCCGGGGGCCAAATGCGGCCCTTTGGCTGTCTCTGATCGGCCCGGGACCACCAATGGTCCTTGAGAGAGTTCCAGTTAAATATGGAAAGTTGGTTAACCAGATGTAACTCTTTGAGAATGTAAACATGAAACCAAATGGACCCTTGCGGGTCCATTTGGTTTCATGTTTACACTCTCAAGAGTTAAAATATTCATCATCTGAATCATCCTAAAATCTACACAATCAGATAATGTAAAAGAATGGTAATTTTTTGATCTATGTTTGCCTGTTTGGTTTCCCCAATCCAGCCTGGTATTCTGAACAAAAACAAAAGAAATCTTTAGTTTTGGCGTCTGTGGGTCTAAAATTGTATCAAATACTTAATAAATAGTGGGCCCCGGTATCAAAAAGTTTGTTCTTACTCTTACTTTCGTCTTGAAACGAATTAATACTTCGCAGACTTTAGTTCAGCCTTTAGTCTTGGCCCTCCACAATATTTTATGTATCCATATGTGGCCCCTTGGGAAAAAATAATTGCCCACCACTGATCTAGACTTTCTAATTATTATTAGAAAGTCTAGCCTTCAACAGTGCATCATATTGGAGCGACACATAACCCAGCAAGCATGATCAGGACTGTGATGAATTAGCCTGGGGAGGCAGCAGACTGGCTTCATGCTTCCTTCAATGCATGAGGAGTCCAAGCTGCCTTCTTTTCACCTGACTAGGGGGGGAGTTTCCCTGGTTGGACGTAGCGCGTGGAAGGAACACGTTATTCTAACCAGTTCCTGTCCCCTCCATCAGGCTGGCCAGAGGGAGGCAGTTTAGAGCCCAGGATTACTGCATGTTTTTGTGACGGACTAACTTAAATCAACCAGACTAACACGTGTGTGCCTGTGTGCGTGCTTGCGTGCGTGTGTATTGGCATTTCAGTAACCCATGAAGCCCCACCAGGTGTAACCACCCATCCATGGGGCTCCACATAGCGCAAGTTTGGTTTTGTTGAAATGCATAAAAACAAGTGTTTCTGCTGATTATAACTTGATCCCCAACCAGCGTTGAATAATGAACGCCGTTTCTCACACGTGGAACCTGAGATCACACACACACACACACACACACACACACACACACACACACACACACACACACACACACACACACACACACACACACACACACACACACACACAGACGCGCACACTCATACGTACGAGGAATTCAAGGGCTGCACTCCAGCGATCTGCTTTGCTATGCAGGCTAATGCTGTCTCACTGCGCCTTAAAGTGCCATGCATGTTGATTAAGTCTCCGTGTGACAATGATTAATAATGCCTCGCTGCACTAAGAGCGCCATACACCATCAATTAAAAAGCATACGCGCACCACTATGGCAGTGGTTTTTTCAACCAGTGTGTCCTGGGGACCGCTGGTGGTCCTTCGAGAAGGTTAGGATTAGGGTTAGTTCCAGGTTCGTCCCCCGCAGTCCATATGAGTCCATTTGTTTCATTTGTTTCATTCATTTTAGACGTCACAAGGCGTCTAACACAAATAGTACAAGTGTTGTTGTTTTGGTCTGTGTTTCGCTAGTCACAATCCTATAGGATTCTTATAGTATTAAGAATGGATAGGATATAATTAAGATTTTCCAAAAAATATTATAGGAATTCTGTTAAAAAAAGGATTTTCTAGAATTTGTTCCAAATTCTTATAATAGGATATAATAGTTTTTTTTTTTTTTTTTTTTTTTTTTTTTTTTTTCTTTTTTTGCTATATGACTCCTAAATACAGAGTGGAATTGTGCACAAAAACAATTAAAAGCAAAAAAAAATCCTAGGTAAATGGTGGGCCCTGGTATTAGAATGGTTGAAAACCACAGCAATATAAAGCACATAGGCTTAGATTTCAGTCACCGCTAAACCCTTATCCCTTAACTTATTTGCCTTTTTAAATGATAAAAAAAATCCAATGGTTGTAAATGGCCAGTCTACAAGCTCGCACCGTGTCAATAGATTGGCATGTTGAGCCCTTAAACTCACACACATACATGCGTCTGGTTTACTCTGGGGACGTAGAAAGGAGACGGACCAACAACTTTCATAGTAGCACCAAAGATTTTCTATGTACGAAGATCCGCAACCTTCCATTGGCGCCACTATAGGCGACATAGACTACAAAGCCTACAAATGGTCTCCTAAATTCTCCTATCAGAGCCCCTATATGTCGTATGTCAAATTACAGATTACAAAGTGACTCTTCCTGACTCCTTGGTTGGGGGAATAAAGAATACCGGTAATTGATAAGTGAAATTTCTTCCTGTTTGTTCAGCTAATAGAAGCCATTTTACTATGAGAATATACACACACACACGCACGCACGCACACGCACACGCGCACGCACACGCGCACACACACACACACACACACACACACACACACACACACACACACACACACACACACACACACACACACACACACACATATATGGATCATAAGTTGTGTTCACGTTCATTCTACCATTGGAAATGAATAGACTCCAGCATTCTTCGGTCTCCTATTTCTGTACCTGGCCCTTTCACCCTAGAGTCAGGGAAGCAAAGCGAGTTTGCCCCTCTTGCCATTGGCCTCTTGGGTAGCACCAGGGAGGACTCCGTCTGTCCCTGCCTTAATGCAAGGACTTTACTTTCACCCTGTCCCAGTCCGGTGAGTGCACCCGGAGGCCAGCGCCGTAGAAAGTGAGAAACTAAAGCTACCAAAGCTCACGTCACCAGGGTGTTTCACCGGGTGTTTCCACGGCGGTGCGTGGCGGAAAGCCTGGTTTTTGTTCCAAATTGACCCAGTGGCACGTACGCGATCCGATCCAGGCCAGGGCCTTTCCATATCCGGTGCTTTGTGTGTACGCTACAGCTCCCTGCTGGCCAGAGCCCTTTTGGACAGACACGGCATGGGTAACTAACACGTGCTGTGTGAGTACCGTAATTTCCGGACTATAAGCCGCTACTTTTTTCACATGCTTTGGACCCTGCGGCTTATACAACAGTGCGGCCAATCTATGGATTTTTTTTTTTTTTTTCTTTTTTTTTTTTTAGTACAGGGGTTTTCAACAGGTGGTCCGGGAACCACCTGTGGTCCCTGAGAGAGTTCCCGGTGGGCCCTCCTGGACTAAATAATGTAAAGTTGGTTAACCAGATGTAACTCTTTGAGAGCGTAAAAATGAAACCAAATGGACCCTTGCGGGTCCATTTGGTTTCATTATTACACTCTCAAGAGTTATGATATTCACTATCTAAATTAGCACCACTTAATTAATAAGTCATGTTTTGTTTTGTTTGCGAAAAATCCATCCTGGAATTGTGGACAAAAACAAAGAAATCTTTGCTTTTGCGTTCTGTGGGGTGAAAATGTTATCAAATAGTGGTCTGTAGCCGAAATGCTGAATAAATAGTGGGCCCTGGGATCAAAAAGGTTTAAAACCACTGCTCTAACATGAAGCTTGTTGTCTGGTGCGGCTTATAGTCAGGTGCGGCTTATACATGGAAAAATCAGGATTTTGCACCAAAATTAGCTGGTGCGGCTTATAGTCCGGAAATTACGGTACTGGGAGCTGATGGTAGGTGGTGTTGTGGCGACTGTGGCTCAGGAGGTAGAGCCGGTCGGCCAGTGATCCAATGGTCGGCGGTTCGAATCCCGGCTCCTCCAGTCTACATGTGGAAGTGTCCTTTGGCATGACACTGAACCCCACCTTGCCACCACTGGTGTGTGAATGGGGGAAGTGAGGACGATGAGGTGTCGTAAGCACTGAGATCTCATGGTAGGTGTTGTAAGTACTAGGAGTTGATGGTAGGTGTAAGTGCTGGGAATTGATGGTAGTTGTTCTAAGCACTGAGAGCTAATTGTTGGGAGCTTATGGTAGTTGTAAATACAGGGAGCTTATGGTAGGTGTTGTAAGTACTAAGTACTGGGAGCTTATGGTAGGTGTTGTAGGTGTAAGTGCTGGGAGCTTATGGTGGCTGTTGTAATACTGAGAGCTTATGGTAGTTGTAAGTACTGAGAGCTTATGGTAGGTGTTGCATAGGCGTGCACAGATAGACGTCAAGGGGGGCTTGAGCACCCCCTAGTGGCCCTCTCTGGACCAACATGCCCTTTTTAAAAAAGCAAAAAAATCGCGGACAAGAAATGCGGTAAAAATAAAAGTTGTGACAACTCTGTTCTCCCCATGGGGTCAGTCCAATGGCGACTCCTATACATAGACTTTAATGAGAATGGGGACAAGAAATGGGGACAAGCATGCACAGCAAGCACTCAGTTTCTGCCCCCTCAATGGCGAAACTACTGTACATCTCTATAGACCTAGTGATGGGCACAATGATTAGCCTAGTGGGATTGGGGGAACAATAGGAAGGACTTTCCAAGGTGTCAAGGCTCATTCACACTGCTTGACACCCCGCCCTTCATTAATTCAGGCTTTTGTTATCAAATGGGTCAAAACCTGTTTAACTGGTCCTAGAGACTGGGGGTGTCAAAGATGGCCCCCAAAACAACAGAAACGCTAATGGCCCATCACTATTTCCACTAAAACCTGTTTTACTTGGCTGGAGAGACTGGGGGATAAAAGGTTGCTCCAACAACATAACTCACTTATAGTAATTCTATACTTGCATTGTGTAAGGTTTGCACATTTTATTCACATTCTCTTTCTTGCATTACTCATTAGAATGTTACAGTGGCTTTATCTCAAAATCGTCAGGCTTAGATATCCGGCTGCAATGCATATGTGGGCTTGTAGATCAACGGTTTTGATACATATTGAAGAAAATACAAACTTGTAAAATTAAAAATGTAAAAAAAAAAAAACTTTGTTTGGCACAGAAGAAGGTTTTCCCCATCACTACTGCTTCTACTGTAGCCTACAGGTTAGTTATTACCACTTTGTGTCTTCATGTATTTAAAATGACAACAATGTGAAGATGTATTAAGTTAAACCTGGGGCAGTTTAATATTATAGATTTCATTGTCCAATAATAATGTTAGATCAGTCATTTTATTGTAGTTCATTTCACTAGCTTTATTTATAATAATCGTTTCTACGTACACAGACCCTTGTAGGTCCATTTGGTTTCATTTTACACTCAAGAGTTAAAATATTCCTGATCTAAATTTGCCCACTCAATTAAGAATTTTACACAACTAGAGAATGTAGAAGATTAATGGTCATTTTGATCTGTATGTTTTGTTTGCGAATAAATCTTTGGTTTTGTGTCTCTGGGCTGAAAATGTCATCAAATGGTGGTCCGTGGCTCAAATGCTAAATAAATATTGGGCTCTTGGATCAAAAAGGTTGAAAACCACTGGTCTAGTGGAGCAGCAGCAATTCTTCCTAATTAGTCCAGGCAAAATAGAGTTTCAAGTGGAATAAATTGTAACATGGGATTTTTCTTCACAGATCATTTCTTTGAGGTCTCCAGAACAACATACTAAAAGTCCCAAGAAATCCAAGTTGCGCAAATATGTTTAATTTCATAAAGTAATAAAATACATAGGCTCCAATGGAGCCCCCTTCCTATACAAACCCATTATAACTTAAAACTCCATTTTAACCATGATGGATTATTCAAAAACAACCCATCTTTTTTCTGGTGACTGATATTGTCCTCCTAATATGTGAGAGGGCAGTGGAATTTCATTTACAGGTTTCATTTATTTTTTAAAAAATATTCATTTCGGTGGCATAACCATATATGGAGGCAGCTACATTTACCCATTATAACTTAAAACTCCATTTTAACCATGACGGATTATTCAAAAACAACTCATCTTTTTTCTGGTGACTGATATTGTCCTCCTAATACGTGAGAGGACCGTGGAATTTCATTCACAGGTTTCAGTTATTTTTTAAATATTGTTTTTGGAAAAGGTAGCTGCCTCCATATCTGGGTATGCCCACCGAAATGAATATTTTTAAAAAAATAAATGAAACCTGTAAATGAAATTCCACTGCCCTCTCACATATTAGGAGTACAATATCAGTCACCAGAAAAAAGATGGGTTGTTTTTGAATAATCCATCATGGTTAAAATGGAGTTTTAAGTTATAATGGGTTTGTATAGGAAGGGGGCTCCATTGGAGCCTATGTATTTTATTACTTTATGAAATTAAACATATTTGCGCAACTTGGATTTCTTGGGACTTTTAGTATGTTGTTCTGGAGACTTCAAAGAAATGATCTGTGAAGAAAAATCCCATGTTACAATTTATTCCAATTTTAGGTAAAACATGAGCTAAAATTACTGGCCTATATTCCATCTTTATCTGTCCCTTTGATTAAGATGCACAGGTAGCGCAGCTGAGGTTGGACTTATACACCACCACCTTGTGTCAGAAGATGGCATTGTTCTCCTCAAGAGTTATGGCCTGTTTTAAAGGGAAGGGGATCTGCTTTCATTCTAAGGGACAGGAGCTTGAAATTCAGTTTTTAAGAACAGTCATTGGAGAAGAAGCCATTATTTTCTTCAAACCATTTTATATAGCAGTAGCCTAATGTGTTTGTATAGTTGTACTTGTAGATGCTGAAATGCTACGCGTTTTTAACCCCCCAAAACTCAAAAATTTTTTCGCCGCCCGGCTTTGCCGGGCGGCTAGAGTGCCCTCCTGGTTACATTTGAGCCCCTGCCCTTGAAATTCTCTGTGCACGCCACTGAGGTGTTGTATGTGTAAACACTGGGAGCTTATGGTAGTTGCACGTACTGGGAGCTTATGGTAGTTGCACGTACTGGGAGCTTATGGTAGGTGTTGTAGGTGTAAATACTGGGAGCTTATGGTAGGTGTTGTAAGTACTCAGAGCTTATGGTAGTTGTGAGCACTGAGATCTTATGGTAGTTGTAAGTACTGGGAGCTTATGGTAGGTGTTGTAAGTACTGGGAGCTTATGGTAGGTGTTGTAAGTACTGGGAGCTTATGGTAGTTGTAAGTACTGGGAGCTTATGGTAGTTGTTGTAGGTGTAAGTACTGGGAGCTTATGGTAGTTGTAAGTACTGAGAGCTTATGGTAGTTGTAAGTACTGAGAGCTTATGGTAGTTGTAAGTACTGGGAGCTTATGGTAGTTGTAAGTACTGGGAGCTTATGGTAGTTGTAAGTACTGGGAGCTTATGGTAGTTGTAAGTACTGGGAGCTTATGGTAGTTGTAAGTACTGGGAGCTTATGGTAGTTGTAAGTACTGGGAGCTTATGGCAGTTCTAAGTACCGAGAGCTTATGGTAGTTGTAAGTACTGGGAGCTTATGGTAGGTGTTGTACTGTAAGTACTAAGTGCTGTGAGCTGCAATGCATCTCTCTGGGGAAGCAGTGCATGTAGTGAAACAAGAGGATAGATGATCTACTTCTTGGCCGATACAGACAATAAACCACTTGACATACTTAATAATTGATGTGCAGAGGTGGAAAAAAAAGTACTCACGTATTTTTTCTCCTTCGGTAAAAGTATCAATACTGCAATCTAGAAATACCAGTGAAACTATATTAAACCAGTACTAAAATGTACTAAATGCACTGAGTTGCAATCCACCTCTACTGATTTTCAGATGACACACCATAATATAGTACAGTACAGGGGCGGATCAAGACATGGGCAATGCCCCCCGAAATGCCCAATCTGCCCCACCAAACATGATGGCATGCACAACAACCCAAGGTATTTCAAATTAAAGTGAAATGATTTGAAACACTGCTACTGCTAACTATAATCAGCCGTGTCACCACTAAACCAACAGCATTTCATCATTGAAAACAGAAAACTCTCTGAGTCAGACCTTTAGCTTTATGCATGCTGCGTGTCTGTTGCAACTTCAACAACAACTGATGTTATTATTGATGCTTTACTTTCCTGATAAAAGTCCTGTAACCGAAAATGGTATGGGTGCGCCTTCATCGCCCGTGGCGCGAAGCGACACGGGCGATGAAGTCGCAACCGTACCATTTTCTCCCGCCCTCCCCCCCCATTGAGAAATGTTACATCCGCCCCTGGTACAGTATGGAATGTGTGTGTGTGTGTGTGTGTGTGTGTGCGTGTGCGTGTGCGTGTGCGTGCGCGTGCGTGCGCGTGCGTGTGCGTGTGTGTGTGTGTGTGTGTGTGTGTGCGTCAGACAGACTCACCCTGATGGTCAGGTTGACGTGGGTGTGTCCTCTCAGCACCTCCACTGCGTTGGAATGGGTGATGTCATCAAAGCTCACCCCGTTGGCTGCTAGGATCTGGTCGCCCATCTTTAGACCGTGCTGCTCTGCCAGTCCACCAGGGTCCATCCTGGACACAACACAATACAGTACAGTGGCCTATAGTGGAACCATAGAGTACAGTACAGGACAGGACAGGACAATACCAGGGGCGGATTGGCCATCTGGAGTTTTCCCGGTGGCCTGCGCCACCTAGTGGCCTGGACAAGATCTAAAATGCACTAGTGGCACTTCCAAAATGCACTAGAATGTGCTAGATGCTCGCCTGGAACATACAGATCAAAATGACCATTAATCTTCTACATTCTCTAGTTGTGTAGACTAAGTTGGGCTGATTCACATGATGAATATTTTAACTCTTGAGGGTGTAAAAATTAAACCAAATGGACCCGCAAGGGTCCATTTGGTTTCATTTTTACGCTCTCAAAGAGTTACATCTGGTTAACCAGCTGCCACCCCCAGGGTGGCCTGGCAAAGGCAAAATTGTCCCGGTGGGAAAATATGTGCCAATCCGCCCGTGGACAATACTCTGTGTGCATGTGTGTATGTTCAGATAATCAGATTAATAATACCAGTCACTTTACTATACTACTATCAATGGTCAATATTACTTAGGAGAGTAACATATTTACTTTACCTGTGACCCCTTAGAAAAAGTACAACGTAATAATTAGAGCTGTCAATCGATTAAAAAATTTAATCGCGATTAATCGCATGATTGCCCATAGTTAATCTTTGATTAATCGCAATTTAATCGCATATTTTCATGAGTTCTAAATATACCTTAAATGAGTGTTTTTTCAAGAATATTCATATCAAGGTCAATTATTTATTCTGCATTTGAGCCACAGACCACCATTTGATGACATTTATTTAGACTTCCAGACCTAAATTAAAGAATTTGTCAACGATATCATTAGGAACGAACATGCACATTTTGTAGAAAGTTCTCTACATTCTGTAATTGTGTAGACTTATTTTAAAGTAATTTAACTGATGCAGATATTTAAAAATTATTCACCTGCATTTGGCGAAATTGAACCAAATGGACCCACTTGGCTTTTGGTTTTACTTTGAGTTAATCTCGCACTAAAAAAATTAATCGAGTTAACTCATGGCTGAGTTAACTCGCGATTAACTAGTTAACTCTGACAGCCTTAGTAAAAATATCACTTTACGTTATTACTAGAATGGACAAAGGACAACAACACAATCTAGAAACAAACACAGTACTGAGACTGCCCTTCTCCGAGTCACCAACGACCTACTCCTATCTGCTGACACCGGTTCGCTCAACATTCTCATCCTCCTAGACCTCAGTGCCGCTTTTGATACCATCCACCATTCAATACTCATCTCACGCCTCAAATCCACCCTCAGCATCACGGACACCGCCCTCTCCTGGTTCCAATCCTATCTCACTGACAGACAGCAATTCATCTCCATCAACAACTGCCACTCACACACATCTACAGTCACCTCTGGCGTCCCTCAAGGATCGGTACTTGGCCCTCTCCTTTTCATCCTATACATGCTGCCCCTTGGTCAGATACTCCGAAATCACGGCCTCCGTTTTCACTGTTATGCTGACGACACGCAACTCTATCTCTCATCAAAAGCCATCACCACCGCCACCCACTCCACCCTCACCTCCTGCCTGACCGACGTCAAAACCTGGATGCAATCAAACTTTCTAAAACTCAACTGCAACAAATCCGAAATCCTCATTATTGGCCCAGACTCCATCACCCGCTCTTCCCACAACTTCTCCCTTTCAATCGATGGATTCACTGTCACCCCCTCCTCCCAAGTCCGCAACCTTGGCGTCATCCTTGACCCCACCCTCTCCTTCCAGCCACATGTCAACATGATCACTAAAACCGCCTTCTTTCACCTCCGCAATATAGCCCGTCTCCGTCCCATGCTCTCCCACACCGCCGCCGAAACACTCATCCACTCATTCATCACGTCCAGACTCGACTACTGCAATAGCCTCCTCTACGGTACCACCACCAAAGTTCTCAAAAAATGCAATACGTACAGAACTCTGCTGCCCGCCTGCTTACAAGAACCCGGTCCAGAGATCACATCACCCCCGTCCTCCATGAACTCCACTGGCTCCCCGTTAAGCACAGGATCGATTTCAAAATACTCACCATCACCTACAAAGCCCTCAATAACCTGGCCCCCACTTACCTCTCTGAACTCCTCCATCGCCATGCCCCCTCCCGCTCCCTCAGGTCAAGCACAGCTAATCAACTGGTCTTGCCCAAATCCAACAAGCGAACATGGGGGGACAGAGCCTTTGCAGTGGCTGCCCCTACCCTGTGGAACTCACTTCCAGCCCACATCAAAGCTGCCCCCACCCTGGAAATCTTTAAACACACACTCAAAACCCACCTCTTTAGACTAGCATTCCCAACGTAGCTCGCTCGCCCTCTCTTTTTAAGCTTTTACTATTTTATTTTAAATTCCTTTTCTAATAAATTTGTCTTTTATTTCTATTTTCTACCTATGTAAAGCGACTTTGGGTATCTTGAAAAGCGCTATACAAATCGTATGTATTATTATTATTAATCTGCTGTCGCAAGAGACAACTTGCGACAACTGTGATAACTTGTAGTGCGTGTCATGTCTGCAGAATGGTGCAGTTGATTAGGATCTAAAAAGTGGATCAGTGGATCTCTGTTGTTATCTGTTGGTAACTTGTAAATCTGTTCTACTTTCACATCGTGCAACAACAAGCTCAAAAGTAATGGAGTTGTTATATAGTCATAGTTATAGTCAGCTGTTTTTGTAGTATGCGGTATGCTTAGTTCGCATAGTTATAGTTGTAGTATGCTATGGCTGTAGTATGTATAGTATGTCTAGTTCTGTCTAGTTTTCTAATACTCATCACTTATATACTGTACTTTTTAGAATATCATAGTCTAGCACCTTCACCTTATAATCAGGTTGTTACAGTTAGCTAGCACGTTATTGCCTTCTGGGTGAAGAGTATCCTCGACACCCAGGCTGTCATTTTCGTCTGCGTTGTGCGAAAATGGAAAGCCTGGACTAATTTGTTAGCCGCTGTGGCCTAGAAGTGGGAGGAGTCCACCTTCCGGGGTGGGCGTGGCTCCAGATGATGTGACGTATCACAGCAGTGGAGGGGAGGGGCCGGGGATGACGACACGTTGGTGAGATCAAATCAGATCAGCTCATCTGCCGTGTGGATCCCACGGTAGGGCTTTAACCAAAAAATCGATGCATCGATTTGCATAACACGTGTCGACTCCAAAAAGCCTGAGTCGATAAGTTGTTTTTTTCCCTTCCTCCGAGGGAAAGGAGTAAGGAGGAGGAATTAAACATTTACCTTTGTTTTCCCCTTTTTTCTTTCTCTATGTGTGTGACGCGTGTGTATATAATTCAAATGTAATATTGGTTACTGTCACTCACGGACAGAAGTCTCCTTTGAAGTTTCCTTTGCAACTCTATCGGAGTTCAGCCTTAATTTAGGTTTACCAATCTTACTGCAGCTGCATGCGCAGCGCGCTCTCGGCGCGCGGCGTTCCACTGATCATTACGTACACGGATCAGATCGAACAGCAAACAGTGTCAGAGAAATACAGAACTTCATCCACCAACACCTCCCCGTGCTACAGTGGCCGTCTTGTTCTGTCCGCGTCATTCTCATTAATTTACTGAATGGATCAGAAAAGAAAAGCGGCGCGATATGCTGGTGGTGTTGGAGGAGGAGGAGGATGAGGCTACATGTAAATGGAAAATCTCAAGTCGTTAATGCCCTATCCCACGGCACCCCCCCCCCCCCAGGCCAAAATCATTTCAGGTTAGGCCAGGCTAGGTGAAGAGTGTCTGAAATGCCTAGCATGTAAATTGTCCCACATCATGCGTACGCACTTGGACACGTAGATGCCCAGGTTGAACTCTCTTCCTCCTCGGATGTTGAATCCCAGACAGTGGCGGTCCTCAGGCCTGGTGCGGAGGTGGACTGTCCTGCGGAGGGCGCTGTCCGAACTGGCGTCGGACGGAGTGACGCAGCCGTTCTCCTCCACCACCATGCGCCTGTGGATCAGATCCACCCTGTGTACGAACATATACCAGGGGTTTTCAACCTTTTATTCAGCATTTGAGCCACGTACGGACCACTATTTGAGGACATTTTGCCCCCACTAGACCCCAAAACTAAAGATTTCTTTTTGCTTTTGTCCACATTTCCATCCAGGCTGGATTTTGGGGAAACAAAACAGGGGACCATTAATCTTCTACATTCTCTAGTTGTGTAGACTAATCAAGATGAGGAATATTTTAACTCTTGAGAGAGTAAAAATGAAACCAAATGGACCCGCAAGGGTCCATTTGGTTTCATTTTTGCGCTCTCAAGAGTTACATCTGGTTAACCAACTTAGCTGGGGACCACCTGGAACCCTCTCAGGGACCACTGGTGGTCCCCAGGCCATCGGTTGAAAACCTCTGACATATGCCATATCAGCATGTCAGGTCCACTCTAGTACATAACATTGCCATATTAACCCAGTTACCCATCAATGACGCAATAAAGTCAAAATCCAAGCCTCCTGTTGACGTAAATGACGTAATTAATTAATCCTCAATGATCGTTGCATCAATTTCAGCTGATTAGCATGATTTTAGCATGATCGACTAATGTCAGGTCACATTCACATAGAAATGGTCAAAAAACATCGGAGCGAGTTTTCCAGAGATCATGTGCATTACTGCCACCAACAGACACATAATTCTAAAGACTATTGATGTATAGATTTCCAAGGGATACATTTTATACCGATGACTTTAATTGACTGGGATTAAATGGGATGAATATAAATATTGAAAATAGATGGCCTGGTAGCTAATCAAACTAGTAGGGAAAGGGTTAACTACAGTCGTAGAAAAAGTACTACATTTGTTTTGTTTGACAAACTTGTTTATTCTTTGAACACAAAGACTGCCATGTAAACATCCTGGGAAGCTGTCTTGCTAATGCCAATGCTAGCCAGCTCAAAGTGGACCCATCCTTTGCTACATACGTGCACACAAGTGTGTCACAATAGCATCCATTTTCGGGGATCTGGTGATTCAAAATAAGGGTTTTTCGATGGGGAAACCGGTCTGACACCATTGTTTCTGACATTGGATTCCACGTTTGGCACCAGATTCTAGTTTCTGACATTAGATTCTAGTTTCTAGCACTATATTCTAATTTGACTTAAGATTCTAGTTTGTGGCACTAGATTCTAGTTTGACACTAGATTCTAGTTTATGATACTAGATGTTTCTGTGTTAGTGATGCTGAAATTACTTCCAAAAGCATTTGAGTCAATAACATTAACGCTCTGACGGAAAATATTTTCACGACCCCCCCCCCCAAAAAAAAAAAAAAAAAATCAATCTACAAGCTCATACATGAGCTTGTAGATCTGATATTTTTCAATAGCTAACCCACAGGCGTTCCAGTGGAGCACGGATCTCACCAGGTGGTCTTTTCCCCGGTGACGCGGATGCCAGGGATCCTGCCCATCCTGCGGACCAGCATCCTCAGCCTGTTGTTACCTGTCAGGACCTTCACAGCACTGTCCATGGTGATGTTGTCCAGGTTCACCCCGTTCACCTCCACCAGCTTATCACCCACACACAGGCCAGCCTGCACTGGATACACATACAGTACACTGTCACTATGGTTATATACACACACACACACACACACACACACACACACACACACACACACACACACACACACACACACACACACACACACACACACACACACACACACACACACACACACCCACACACAGGCCAGCCTGCACTGGATACACATACAGTACACTGTCACTATCACCCACACACAGGCCAGCCTGCACTGGATACACATACAGTACACTGTCACTATCACCCACACACAGGCCAGCCTGCACTGGATACACATACAGTACACTGTCACTATCACCCACACACAGGCCAGCCTGCACTGGATACACATACAGTACACTGTCACTATCACCCACACACAGGCCAGCCTGCACTGGATACACATACAGTACACTGTCACTATCACCCACACACAGGCCAGCCTGCACTGGATACACATACAGTACACTGTCACTATCACCCACACACAGGCCAGCCTGCACTGGATACACATACAGTACACTGTCACTATCACCCACACACAGGCCAGCCTGCACTGGATACACATACAGTACACACTGTCACTATGGTTATACACACACACACACACACACACACACACACACACACACACACACACACACACACACACACACACACACACACACACACACACACACACACACACACACACACAGACCAGCCTGCACTGGACACACATACAGTACACTGTCACTATGGTTATATATACACACACACACACAGACCAGCCTGCACTGGACACACATACAGTACACTGTCACTATGGTTATATACACACACACAGGCCAGCCTGCACTGGATACACATACAGTACACTGTCACTATGAGGACACACACACACACACACACACACACACACACACACACACACACACACACACACACACACACACACACACACACACACACACACACACACACACACACACACACACACACCAACCTGCAGAGCTGTGTTCCTGTACTCTGCTGACAAAGATCCCCAGGCCGTGCTCTGCTCCTCCTCGGACACTGAACCCCAGCCGTCCGTGTGAACTCCTGTCCACAGTGATGGTGTGGAGGTCCTCACAGTCCTCCCCGCCTGAAAAGGTAGACGTGGAATCACAGGGCTTGACACTAACACTTAAAAAGCTGGGGCAAGTGAAGACTGCTACCTGGTTGTCCGATCGGGCAAGTGTGCAACTTAGTGCACTATAACACAACACAAGATAAATTTGTCTTGAAGGCAGTCATTGCACTCTGCCTCTGTGTCTTTCCCTGCTTTCTAGATATCCACAATTCCAGGCTGGATTTGGGAAACAAAACAGGCAAATTAACATACACATCAAAATGACCATTAATCTTCTACATTCTCTAGTTGTGTAGACCTGGGCTAATTAAGATGATGAATTTTAACTCTTGAGAGTGTAAAAATGAAACCAAATGGACCCGCAAGGGTCCATTTGGTTTCATTTTTACGTTCTCAAGAGTTACACCTGGTTAACAAACTTAACTGGGGACCACCTGGAACCCTCTCAGGGACCACTGGTGGTCCCCGGACCACCTGTTGAAAACCCCTGGTTTAAAGCACCCAAGTAGGAAGTAAACTTAGATGTAAAATTTACAATATATTTTTGCGGGGCAAGTGACCATGACCTGAGGGCAAGTATAACCTGACTTGCACTTGCCCGATGGGCAAGTGCCTCGGAGACCTTAGTGTCAACCCCTGAATCATATAGTAACTGCATCAAGAGTCGAGTATCAAAATGAAAGCGCCAGCTGTGACTATACGTATTGTATCGTTTTGCAATGTCAATAATTGGTAGTGAACAGTTTTGCTTTGCAGATAATCGATTGACTCGTACTACAATGTAGGTTACAAGTCAATCGATTTAGCTTTTTATTTTTCCATTGACAATGTCAATGGATTTTAAATAGTTACGGTGTTGATTTCAAATCATGGAATCATATCGAATTTTACTTTGAAATTTCAGTCTCAAACGCTGATCTCAAGCTTCTGAACCGATCATAGCTCGAATCCTTTCAGGCTATGGGGCGTAAAGAGGGACGGCTCTACTCTGAGCTATACTACTTGCGATGTATGGACTGTTTGTGTACAGATACAGTATTTCTGATTGTAATCAAAGCCACCTGTCTTTGTGGAGGATGAAGACTTTATCCCAAAAGTGGGATAAAATCACGTCAGCTTTACAGGGCCTTTAAAAGGGGAATTCCACCCATTTTCAAGTTTTTTTTTTTCTGAGAGCGTCCAAATGGACCATTTGTACACTCACAGAAATCCTTAAAAAAATCATTTACATGATGAAACACAACTTGAGGATGTCATCGAGTTGTGTTTGACCATGTTAATGATTTTTAACCTCCATTTCTAGGAAACACAGAATGGGGGGGGGGGGGGGGGGCTTTTTGTCATGTCCACACGACCTCTCTAAGCTATATTGATGACAGTAAGGGCCCTGATACACCTAGCAATGTTTTGATCAACATCAACAAGCAACGTCAATGAACATTGATTACTGGTCAACATTTCGGAATCCTCCAATCACAGCCCTCCTTGGCGTCATGTGATCCTTTCTCCTAGACTCCCACAGATAAACTTTTCTGAAACCATGGCTGCTGCTGCTGCTTCACGGCGGTGGACAAAACAAGGATTTGTGACTTTTATTCTGCTAAATTGGACATTTTGAGTTGGGTGGCAGTTGGGTGAAAATGATTCAATGCAAACTAAGGCTTCTTTTTTTGTGAACCAAATGTGAACCAAATGGACCCTAGCGGGTCCATTTGGTTCACATTTGTACACACTCAGGAAAAAATGAAAATGGGTGGAATTCCCCTTTTAATGTTGCCTGTTGCCGTGTGTCTCATCAATCATGTTGCCTCGTTGATGTTGACATTGCTAGTTGATATTGATCAAAATATTGCTAGTGTAGCAGGGCCTTAAAATGTTGACAATAAGAAAACTCTGAATGAGCCATGATGCTGTACCATCCAGGGGGGCGTTGATAAGAATCACCCTGCCCGTGGGTGAGGAGGGCTGGCTGGCCAGGGGCTGGTGGTGGTGGTGGTAGGGGTTGTTGTGCGCGTAGCGCGTGGAGCCCCCTGCTGGTGGGAGGCCCCCTCCATTCGTCATCTCCCTCCATGCAGAGGGGTGTGAGGAGTGGGCTGCCATCCGCTTCCCTTAATAGTCATCCAGACACGGAGCAGCAGCTGGGGGTCTGCCTGTAGGGGGACGGAGGGAGCTGGGGACCACCTGTGGACCACCCTGGTGGAGCTGGAGGGATAGATGGAGAGGGGGGAAAGCACTCAAACTCTTGATTTAAAGCATTGGTTTCCAACTTTTTTCAAAGGTTGGAAACCACTGGACCCACTAGGGACCATTTGGACCCGCTATTGGGACCAAATGGACCATAGCGGGTCCATTTGGTTCCATTTGCACCCTCTCAGGAAAAAGGGGTCTGAAAGAAAAATCATTAACATGGTGAAATACAGTACATCTTGATGATGTCATCAAGATGTGTTTCACCATGTTAATAATAAATAAAAAAAAGTTCCCCCGATTCTGTATTTCCTAAAAACGGAGGTCTGAAAAAATTATTACGTCCACACAACATCTCTAAGGTATATTAATGACAAATTGAAATGTTGAAAATGGGTGGAGTTCCCCTTTAAGTAAAGTACTTAGGTAAATGTACTCCAAGACTTGGGCGATGCTGGCTCCTCCAGGAACTTGAAGATCTTGAAGGTAGAATCAGCTGAAACTCCAGTCAGGAGGCAGAAGGTGATTCTCCAACTTCATGGTGGAGACGAAGTCCTGCTGGCAAACCTCCTGAACATGGCTTCAAAAACGGAACCACCGTGGAAGTGACGCAAAGTGTCATTGTGTCCTGATCAGATTCTAGTTTCTGACACTGGATTCTAGTTCCCGACACTAGGTTCTAGTCCCTGACACTAAATTCTAGTTTGTGACACTAAATTCTAGTTCCTGGCGCGAGATTCTAATTTTTCTGGAAAAATCTGTTTCTGTGTCAGTGATGCTTAACATATTTCATCGGAAGGACCCCCAGAAATATCTATTATTTAGCTGCAGAACCTCATCTAAAAAACATGTTGTTCTAGGGGATCCCCAGAAGCAAAGATTTGAGTTAAAAATGTTTGCTTTATGAAATAATGTATTCAAAAGATTTGCACCACATTTTCACAATTTTTCAAAAATAGCAGAACTACAAGCTCATATCGCGCCACCGAGTGGCACGATATGAGCTTGTAGGTCTGCTATTTTTCAACAGGTAAAACACCAAAACGCGTTCAGCACACAAACTTCATCAACGCCCTACAGCCGACGGTCGACCAACCGTGTGGAACTCAGGTGGCAGCTGCTGTTTTAGGTTGGTGGAACCATGCCGGATATGCCAATTAGCTAATTAGGATTCCCTTAGCGGACTCCTAATTTGCATAGATAAGTGAAACGAGGATCCGCCGTTCTCCCTGCATCGATCCCAGTGTTTGAGACAACACTAACACGCTAACGTAGTCCATGACAGTCAGCAGTGGGATCCACTCCACAACTCTTCTCCTCTTCTTCGACCGTCAAACCAGGGAGACGCGACGCAGTCTGCAAGGAAAACCAACAGAGCATGAAGTTCCCTGGCTGGGACATGGTCATATTGAATTGAAAGGGATATTCCACTTTCAAATAAAATTTTGGTCATTTTATGGTCTACTCAGTCTCATGTGAATACACCAGACAGTTGATCATTATTTAGATATTTGATGTTCATTTTAGCGTTTCCACACCCTTCCTATACAAAGCCATTATAACTTAAAACTCCATTTTAACCATGATAGATTATCCGGAAACAACCCATCTTTTTTTCTGGCGACTGATATTGTCCTCCTAATATGTGAGAGCACCGTTTTCATTCATTTTTAAAATATTGTTTTATTCATTTGGAGGCGGCTACATTTTACAAAACAATATTTTAAAAATCAATGAAAACTGCAAATGAAATTCCACTGACCTCTCACGTACAAGGAAAAAGATGGGTTGTTTTCCAATAATCTGTCATGGTTAAAATGGAGTTTTAGGTTATAATGGGTTTGTATAGGAAGGAGGCAGATGCACTAAAATGAACATAAAATATCTAAATACTGAAAGGAGTAACTTATAAACTGTCTGGTGTGTTCACATGAGACATGGTATGGGGGCGGCTTCATCGCCCGTGTCGCTTCGCGCCACAGGCGATGAAGCCGCACCCATACCATTTTCAGTTACAGGACTTCTATTAGTCAAGTAAAGCATCAATAATAACATCAGTTGTTGTTGAAGTTGCAACAGACACACAGCATGCATAAAGCTAAAGGTCTGACTCAGAGAGTTTTCTGTTTTCAATGATGAAATGCTGTTGGTTTAGTGGTGACACAGCTGTAGTTAGTTAGTAGCAGTAGTAGTGTTTCACATCATTTTAAATATAAGCACTTTAATTTGAAATATCTTGGGTTGTTTTGCATGGCATCGTGTTTGGGGGGGCAGACTGGGTATTTGGGGGGGGGCATCCATGCCTAGATCCGCCCCTGGAAGGTAAAGGGGAGAAGAAGAAAAGAAAAATACAAAAAATAAAATAAAATAAATAACACTAACTGTACTACATGCGCCAAAACAATCATCCTATGGCCAAGCAGACTGGTTGCTGTTGTGTTGTCAGACGTCCGTGTTGCTTTGAACTTCACCGGTGCCTCTAGCATTCAGCACCCTGGCCTGGACAGCGCCTGTAGCAACCATCCATCCATTCAACATGTGGTTTGATATAAAAAATAACCAACACAAAGTTAGCCTAGCATCATCATCATCATCATCATCATCATCACCACCACTTAGGCTGATGACGATTAATGATATCCACCGTCACGTTAAGCGCTCCATTTTAACTAATATATACTGAACTTGATTCCGGTAATGTGACGTTTTGAGCGCAGTGTTTGTAGAGAGAGGGCTACTACGGGGCCAGATCAGGTGACTTGACTGAAATGCATCCAGCAGCAGTAGTGAGTGACCACAACAAAGAAACAGAAAGAAGTATAGCACCCATTCCAACTCGGAACTTGTAGGCTAAACTGTGGGTCACGATCAAACAAACAAAGACACCATCGTGGCACACACATAAACACTCACTCCCCTCCCAAACATACTGGTTGACGAAAGCAAACGGATGAACATTAAACAGAGTCGGTTACCTACCTGCTGCTGCTGCATCGTGTGTCCGTGTTGTACCGCTGTAATCAAGGAGCTGTACCGTTCCGTGGCGCGGAAACCAGTGTTGCCAACTTGGCAACATTTGTCGCTATATTTAGCGCCTTTTCAGACCCCCCTAGCGCCAAAATTAGTGAAAAACTCCTGGCGGAAAATCTAGTGCTTTTTGGCTGGTGAGTTGGGGTGAAATTGATTGACAGGCGCCAGAGATAAAACCCTCATTTTTCACCATTTCTCCTCCTATGACAGTGGTTTTCAACCAGTGGTCCCCAGGCTAAATGATGGATAGTTGGTTAACCAGATGTAACTCTTTGAGAGCGTAAAAATGAAACCAAATGGACCCTTGTGGGTCCATTTGGTTTCATTTTTACACCCTCAAGAGTTAAAGTATTCATCATTTGAATTATCCCAAGTCTACACAAGAAGATTAATGGTCATTTAATGGTCATATTCCCTTCCAGGCAAGCATCTAGCGCATTCTAGTGCATTTTGGAAGTGCCACTAGTGCATTTTGGATTTTGGCCGTTGGCAACACTGTCGCTGCCACACGATTGGAGGACAGACACACCTGGTGTAATATCCTCTGTGTCACGATTTTTCAACCTTTTTTTTCACACCAGGGACCACCATTTATTCGGCATTTGAGCCACGGACCACCACCATTCGATTACATTTTCACCCCAAAGGCATAAAAGAATCGTTTGGTTTTGGTTCACAATTCCAGGTTGCATTTTTGCAAACAAAACCGTGTGGCCTTCTTGTTTAAGTGGTGCTAATTCAGAAGATGAATATTTTAACTCTTGAGAGTGTAAAAATGAAACCAAATGGACCCGCCAGGGTCCATTTGGTTTCATTTTTACGTTCTCAAGAGTTACATCTGGTTAACCAACTTAGCTGGGGACCACCTGGAACCCTCTCAAGGACCACAGGTGGTCCCCAGACCACCTGTTGAAAAGCCCTGCTCTGTGTGTAGCCTATACTCTCTTAAGAGCATGTGTAAGCATTACTGCATTATAAACGTATAAGCCTATATATGACTCAAGCTTCTCGTGGAAGATTAAGCAACATAGCACATAGGCCTATATATATAGTGTGGAACAATAAGCACGTGGGTTTCAAGACGATTATAGACACTTAAAGCTAAGGGAAGTGATTTGAAATTAATGGTGTAGTACCAGCCTGGTGCACTAGGGGCGCACAAGAGTAGCTACACTATGTGAACTTGCTGCTCGATCCTGATTGGAGGAGAATTCACCCTCCACCTGGGGAACTTTTATTAGCTCCTCTGTTAACGTGGGGGAGGGGGAAACTCCATATATGGTCTGCACACCTTATAATAGAGCATTTTAACAGAAAAAAAAATTGGGGGGTGATATCTGATAAAAGTGAAATCACTTCCCCTACCTTTAAGTTGTTCAACTGTGATAGTTCGAATCCGAACATACCAGATGGGGCTAATTTAATCAATTTTAATCGATTTTAATCGGGATTTTAATCAAGACAAGTGCCAGCCACCCTGCCGAGTGAACATGTGTGAACAGTGAGTCCAATCGCTCTCCACTATGCTAGAGTAAAGCCAGCAATTATTTTAGGTTTACAGATAGAGAGTATTTACTGTCTTCTAGTCGAGCACGAGTAGAAGGCCCTCTGCTGTCATCTGGTGGACCAGACATGTTACTTGTGCAGAATTGTGAAATGAAATAACCACTGAAGTTGAATTGATCGATTGAATTGCTTCGATGATCGATGGGGATGGATATATATCACTGCAAAAAATGCTGTTCTACATATAAGAAAAAATATATATAGCCTATATTTGAGTGTAGGCTAGTCGTACTAGAAACAAGCAAAATAATCTGTCCGTGGGGGTGAATTGTACTTGGTAAGAATTCTTGTAATAAGAAAAACAAGGTTGATAATTTCATACAACTTGCTCTTGGTTAGTATATCCTTCTTAAAACAAGAGCAATCATACATCATTTTATTTTTCTTGTGCACACGCACGTTCGCATGCACGGTGCCCCGCACACGCACACGCGCACACGTACATATAGAAGACAACATAACAAATCAATATAATTGATTTGAAGTGTGCGGAAAACAAAAACAAATTGAGAGGCAAATCTAGGCTATACTAAATAGAGCAATTAAGTAGTTTCTAGAACTAGAAACAGCACAGCACATTAGAGGCCTACACCGATTTGTTTAAAAACAGAATCTAAGTCCACCTCACCAAAGTGTCTGTCTCAAGCAAGTGTTTGGGAGGGGAAAAAGGCAAACCTTTATATATCTATTTAAAAAAAATAATAATAATAATAAAAAATAAAAAAAAATAGCAGACATATGCATGAGCTTGTGCTACTTTTGAACATTTCTGAAAAATCTAGAGTGTTTGAAAGGTTTTGAATGAATTAGAATGTATTGTTGTTCTTCAACACTGCATTGTGTCTGCAGGTAGCAGTGCTGGACTGGGACAAAAATTCGGCCCCCGTCATTTTATGCGTGAATTTGGCCCAGACCAGTCCACTACAACCGACGTGCAGATAACCCCGCTCTGTCAGCACACACAAAAAAAAAACAAACAAGGAATAATACCACCATTTTTACACAACAACAACAACAACAACAACATCGACGTCACCCCCTTCCCCATCTTAAAGATAGAGTGCCATGATTTTTTCTACCCTAAAACATGATCATCAGGTATTAATGTTATATGAAAAGTATTTTTTCCCCCAAAAAGTGTACAGTGTTTGTTATTTCTATGATTCCACCCTACCAGTTCATTAAGTATGCCTGGTTTGCCTGGTGGGTGGTGATGGGTGGAGATCCACCTGAACTGAAGCCACACCCACAGCTTTAGTTGCATCATAAAGGGGGAGCAGTTAGGGGAGGGGCTGAACATGTGATGTCACCGTATTGAAGTTTTTTTCATTGGCACGTTTGACTGGAAAGGTTCAGCCCCCAGGAAGAAACGCTAAATACAAAGGGAAGACATCATTGCACATAAAAAACACACCAAGGAGTCTATTTACATACTGTCACCTCTTATGTACAAAATAAGAAAAAATACAAAAATCACGGCACCCCTCTTTAAGGCCTCGCTCGTGCAGCACTCTTTGTTAGTTGTCTCCACCAGTATGGTGGAGAGTATGTTTTACCCCCCGTCCGTCCGTGCACGGTCCAGGACGCACCCGATTGGCCAGTTTTAGTGATGTCATCGATCGTATTAGCTTGCTCCGCTCATGTACGAGTAGGCCATGGCCTACTTGTGCGTTCCGCTCACGTGTACGCTCGCTCCGATGTCATCAGAGCCACAACCTGATCTGGTCTGGTGGAGACCTGTGCCACGAAGGGGCACAGGTCTTGTCTTGTCACTATTATTATTTTTGTTGAGCGAGGGAGTACTGGGAGAGCTCCGGTAGTCCCTATGGCCACTAGTCCAACCCCAGCGGGGTTTCATGGCCGCCAGGTCCCGCCTGATGTTATGTGGCAGTCTAGACTGCCCCAGACCATTCTGGATAACCGCTAGCTTACATAACATCTTCAGGGTAGGACGTAAGTGTAAGATCTGTGCATAAAACGCTATTCCAAAGAGGATGATGCGATCTCCCACCATGCAAATGGACCATATGGACTTTGGCCCTTCACCCTTGGGCTGCACCTTCGTCCAGGCAAAGGTCTTGGAATTGAATCTCCACAGATCATTGAACCACAGATCGTGGTTGAAGCCACCAAATATGTACAGATCTCCATTGTAAGCGAAAGCTTGGTGATCCTTGCGTTGTTCCGGAACAATCTGTGCAGAAGGCGCGCTTGTCCAGCTGTTGGTCACTGTGTCAAACACCCTGATGTTGTTGTCCTGGTGCCCACCGCCCCCAAATACAAACATCTTTGTTCCAATCATGGTGGCAGAATGGTAAGCAGAATCAGACGGTGTACTTCCTCCGGTGTTAATTGCAGTCCAGAGCATTATGGTGGTGTCCAACTTGTGGATGTTATTAGTGTATCCAGTCAGCTGGATGTATCCTCCATAGATAAACATGATCTTACTCAAGACACAGGCAGAGTGGAGGTACCTTGCCTCTGGAACATTTCCAGATATGGTGGGCCTGAACCATCTGTGGGTGTTGACATCCAATGCATAAAGAATGTCGTCGTGGTCCCCTGTGATGGTAATCCGGCGGCCTGCATCATATTTTGACTTACAATTCATTATCCCTCCCCAGATGTAGATGGTATCTTCTATCAGCACAGCTGTGTGTTTGAAGCGCATGGAGGGGACATCAGGTGGACGTTGACCTCTAGTCACCCAGGGCAGTGTCATCCAGCGCAAAGTCACTGTGTTGAAGACGTGGACATCAACCTGATCCTTGTTGGTGTAGGTTTTCTCTTCATAGAAGAACCCTCCAAAGGAATATATCTTGTCCTCCACTGGTCCAGCAGAACAACCAAAGTAGCGACAATAGCGATAATATATCCGTGGTCCTCTTGTCAGAGGCACTGACCACGTCAGCATGTTAATATCTCTCTGTTTGCTCAAACTCAAAATATGTTTTCTATTCCTCTGTCTCTTCTCTGTACCTGGCATTTTGTCTCCGTCTTGACCTGCTTTCACACAGCTTTGGCCTGATGTCTGTCACAACACTAACTAATGTCCTTCATTATAACTACACCGATTCGCGCAGGTGTTTCTTACCCTGCTTCCCATTCAAAATGTTTTCTTCTTAAAAGCGAAAATAGCGGATCTACGAACTCAAAAGCTTTGAGCTCGTAGATCCGCTATTTTTTTTGCCGCAACCGTACATGCAATGTGGTCCCTATATGGATTGAGTGTGTTACACGGGAAATTAATTAAGTGACCAAGCAGTGACTTGGTCACTTAATTGATATTGCTGCTTTTCTCCTTCTTCTTCTTCCGCCAAAAATAGCTGTTCTGGCTGAACCGTGCAGTCGGTTTTCGCGAAAATTGGTAATCTGGTAGAGGGTGATGCCAAACGGTGATGATGCGAAGCCTGTGACCACTGGTCAAATGGTGGCGCTACAGCACTCAACTGAAATTGCAAACTTTAAACACTTATAACTCATGAACTGCTTGACTCTCAGAAATGTAACTTATATTCCCTTATGCGTCTGCTTATGCCGAACAACTTTTGTATTCTGACTTTTGACCTCTTGACCTTTAGATGAACCGCCATCTTGAATTATATGTAAAACAGTTAAAATGTCTCTTCTCCTACAATCTTTGATCAAAATGCATAACAACGACCTACACATGAACTTTGAAGCCATACAAATATGAAAATAGGTGTGAATTTTGTTTTAAGTGAAAAAAATATGTTTTTACGAGCCAATGAAAATTGCTTGTTTGTGAAAATGATTCTAATGCCCCTAATCTACACATGCAGCGTAATCTGCTTCTGATATTTTACAGTTTTGTAGAGGGGGATGCCAAATAGCAGCAAAACCAGTCTTACTCCAATTGCTCAAATGGGGGCGCTATAACAATTCTTTGAAACTGAAACATTTGAACAACCATAACTCGGGCCTCGTTTGGCCAAAAATCATGGGACTTGTTTCTACATGTTCCTTGATTCATGTGGAACACATCTGTAACTTTGACCGGTAAGCTCCACCCCCAGAGTGTCTGCCATTTTAAGCAGTTTGAAAAATGCTCATGCCTGATTCTCTGCCTGGATTTTTGATCAATTTGCATGACACCTGCTACATGAGAACTTTGGCCCCATCCGGACAAAAGTTCCGAAGCAAATTTGTTTTCATCAAAAAATGACGTTTTTATAAGCCAATGAAAATTGCTGCTTTGTGAGGAGTCTTCTTATGAATCACATTAATTGTTAACATTGATGTGGAGGCTCTTGTTTTGAAGCATTTTTATCATAGATAATCATTGATTAAGGGTAGTTGTTTGTTTAAAGGATACACTTCATAAAAACATACTGCCGTAAACCAGTATACTTTTATATTGTAAGTAGAGTTTCACATCAGAATGTGGCAGATTGTCACACCCACATGTCCTATTGCTTCAGTTTTCTTTATAAACTGATTTGTCTTGTGTTTTGTTTATCCACTGCTGCATGCTGTTGCATGATCTAAAATCCAATTTTAATGCAACGCACCAGAGCCATTTAGAGACGGAGTTGCGCCAATGATGGGGTACACAGTTACATTGGGTTAGTCACGTGATCAGTGGTCACAGTGAGCCTAACGGTGACAAATCATAGTCTAGTGTCTGAAACACATTGTTTGAAGTGAGTAAGATGAGATGTAAAATGACAGCCGGTTTGAATTATTTTACAGTAACAATTAAAGTCTCTGCAATGTGTATGATTTGCTATTACTTAAAAAGACCTAACATAAAAGGATTCAAGCTGGGCTTTTACTTTGAGTCCAATGCATTTCTGCCTACTTCTCAATAGCACTGAGTTACACTCGCATATCATGAAAGTGACATTCACGGAAATGTCACTTTGTGATTGAGATGATAAAACTCAATGTTATGGTAATGGCACCAACTCAGTGGCCTTGTGGTTAGTGTCTGCCCTGAGACTGGGAGACTGGGGTTCGATTCCCGGCCAGGTCATACCTCGACATTCTAGATTTCCAGTAGTAACCTACCCAACGAAAGCGTTGCATTGTACAAGCCTTGATCATTTCATGTAACAGTGTAGTGGTTAAAACATTGTGCCAGATTATGTTAGATTAACTTCTTGAACAAAGTGGCCATTAAACAACTGTTGTTAACTAGTGTCCAATCACATTTATTTCACAATTTCTTCTAGTTGTACTTGAATTGTACTGTAATTCTCCAAGCTTTTATCAGTTTTGTTGTAGGAGGCCATGTTGACATGTAGGCTACTGTAGGAATTTTACATTTCATTTATTCATTCACTATTGTATGGACCCGGGGCAAAAGCACCCCCCTCAGATAATTTCTCAAAAATATGTTCCTTCTTCTGCATATTGTTCTGACTCCTTATTGCTGCTTGCTTGGTCACGTTTTATTGCTGCTTGCAGCTATATTTATTATTACTATAGTTGCTCATTACACCCATCTCTGCTACAACATATCTTAGCTGATGCTATGGAATGTTATATTTTTTCCCACCTAATTCAAATAAGGTTATCAATAATAAGGGTAATAATAATAATAATAACTAGATCAGTGCCCTTCGTGGCAAAGGTCTCCACCAGGCCAGATCAGGTTGTGGCCTCCTGGTGCCACTATAACAGGCCAATGTGAAACGGGTGCTACTTATCATTATGCCTGATTAATGTGAACTGAAGACGGTACGTATTTTCCACACCGGCGCACCGGATTATAACCTTCAATGAATGGCCTATTTTAGCCGCCCAATCGTGCACGGAAGAACGGACGGACACACGGACCGACGGACCGACGGACAGAGAGGAAAACATACTCTCCACCATACGGATGGAGACAGCAATGTAACTTGCAATTCAGAATGTGAATGTGACATAACAACAGCAATGGCTGATGTGACACTGAAATCAAGCAAATGCAACATTAGCTAAAAATACGCTGCCCCCTAGTGGGTGGCAGAGAAACCTTTAGACGCTCATTTGACTGTTCTGTGAATGTGTGGCTCCTGGCACCTTGCAAAGAGTCCTTTATCGTTTTGGCGAGTGAAAATAATATAGTGTGGCTGCTGATGGATGCAAAGCAAAGTTACTTTTGTGAATTTAATAGTGTTATGGTTTTAATACAATGATTTTAACCCTGTGAAAGGGCAGAAGACTCGCTTATCGATCCCTGGTAACCTGCTACCTCTCGTCGCTTAATGCTGGTTTGCATCAGGGTTGGCTAATATATGTATTTTTCCTGGATTCCTTTGTTCAGATGATGATGAAACTCCCTATACATACTATGCCTGTGCTTGCCGTTCTTTTGTATAGGAAAATTGTACTCTACAAAAAACATTCACACTTGCGTGAAGTGAGGGGTGCCTCAAACAAACATTACCGTTTAAAATGCCATAAACTAACAAACTACTAACAAGTCCATATGCGTGATTGTTACTCTTTCTAAAGTGTTTTAAACCAACACTAAAAGTCCATGGCTGTGGCTGCCATGATGTGACGTGATTTAAAAAGCCAGAAAGTAGCCAGACTGATTTTTCAAAAAGAAAATACAGAAAAACACGGGGTACTATGGGGTGTTAGATGCCAGCATAACTTGTCGTACACGATGTTACCCATATTAGGCATGATTCATCGTGACGTCATCACTCCCAACGGTTAGAGCAGATTCCCACTGTGTTTGCTGTCAAAATACCATAATAGTATCCTATTTCCAGGTCAAATGATCTCCCCAGCTGTCTGTCTGCCAGCTGTCAAGTCCGTAAACGTCCAGAAACAAGCAGGCACTGAAGTCAACGGAGAAAAGCCTTTGATCTCCTGTGGGTGGTGTGGAAAGGGTTTCTGTTCTAGAAGTCAACTAGAGCGTCACCAACGGACCCACACAGGAGAGAGGCCCTTCCACTGCCAAACATGTGATAAGAGATTCACTCTGTTAGTTAATCTACGGAAACACCAACGGACCCACACAGGAGAGAGGCCCTTCCACTGCCAAACATGTGATAAGAGATTCACTCAGTCAGATAATCTACGAACACACCAACGGACCCACACAGGAGAGAGGCCCTTCCACTGCCAAACATGTGATAAGAGATTCACTCTGTTAGATGGTCTACGGAAACACCAACGGACCCACACAGGAGAGAGACCCTTCCACTGCCTAACATGTGATAAGAGATTCACTCAGTTAGTTAATCTACGGACACACCAACGAACCCACACAGGAGAGAGACCCTTCCACTGCCAAACATGTGATAAGAGATTCATTCTGTTAGCAGATCTACGAACACACCAACGGACCCACACAGGAGAGAGACCCTTCCACTGCCTAACATGTGATAAGAGATTCACTCTGTTAGCAAATCTACGGACACACCAACGAACCCACACAGGAGAGAGACCATTTGCCTGCAAATGGTGTAGGAGGAGATTCATGCACCACATTAGCATGAAAAGACATCACTGCATCCACGCAGGAGAAGTCCAATCGGCTGCTTTAAGCAGAACCCTCGCACCTGGCCTGAGTCCACTTGATTCGCCATGACTGAGTCGTCCCCATCTACTTTCAGCAGAACCTCTGTCTTCGGTTGACCTTGACATTTTCCATTCTTTTTTGCCGCAAATTCTTCATACATTTCACTTGGAATGCGACCCGGCCGTGACGCCTTGCCGTTCATAAATTGCCAGTAAAATGTCTATCTTGATGACGTCTACAGCTCAGCGTCGGAAGGACAGCCGGCAGCATCATAATTGGGTTCAAGGTTTTTTATTTGTCCCTTTTTATTTGTCAATAGTCCACTAGCTATAAAGACAAGCATGTATAAAGTAGAGCTGTCTCTCCCATGTTGCTCAGATATGGCCAAAAAAGGAACCAGTATCTCCCACAAGTGCACGGACGGATGTGTGCGGGTGCCTGTAAACGTAACCACCACCATGCGGGTAACGTAACGGGCGCGTGCACGGACGGACGTGTGGACGGACAGGTCCGTGCACGCGCCTGTAACAGGATAACAGCATGGTGGTCACACATCTGGTGGTCACACATCTAACAGCATGGTGGTAACCCGTCTGTCTGTTCACACGTCTGTCTGAGCACGCGTTTGTCTGTCCACACGCCTGTCACCCACAGACAGGGTGACGTAACAGACGCGTGCATGGACAGACGTGTGCGGGTGCCTCTAAACGTAATCACCACCATGCTACACAACAGGCGTGTGGACGGACAAACCCTGCGGGTCCAGGAGGACAGTGGTAATGTTTTCTAATGTCTCCTGCCTCTGTAGGACCATGAGGTCCAGCAGGACAGGATCGTGCTGCTCTCTCTGCTCATGGCGGAGCTGGGTGTCCACTTGGTGGCGTACACCTTCCCTCACATCAAGATCAACACAGCCAGCTTTTTAGAGTGCATTGTGCTTCAGTATGTTGATAAGCTTCATGGAGATTTCCAGCTCGATTTGGCAACTGCCCACAGATACCAAACGACTAGTAACTGCTGTCCTGACCATGGTATTACTTCGCTTAACTGACCAGCCAACTGTCCTGAGAATCTGGGTTGTATTGTCAAGAGGAAGGTGTGAGACACAATACAAATTCAGTATAATAAATACAGTACATTCACAATACAGTACATTATATTAAAAGATATCCCATTTTAAAATGTATTATAATCAATACATTCATTAATTTGCATGAATAACATGTTTTTTTTTTTTTTTTTTAAAGATCATGGTAGTTCAAACTAGAAGTGGCAGGACTTAGCAAGACCAGTGGTGTATATTCTTCAGTTATAGCCTACTTTAAAAAAAATATATATACATATATATATATATATATATATATATATATATATATATATATATATATATATATATATATATATATATATATATATATGAATACTGCAATGTTACACAATTCCCATGTTTTTGCTTTGTTCTGACAAATTACAAAATATGTAATGTATTACAGGTTTGGAGATTGTGAGTGGGACAGGCACCATGAACACACAGAATTTTCACAGATTGTGTTCCACATACAGATTGTGTTCCATGTACACAACAGATTAGGAAGATAAACTACTTCACTACTTCTAAACTCAGGTCTAGGGACCTAACTCAGGAAAGAAAATATACGCACATTCAACGATAGGGGGTGTAAAGTGCCAGTAAACACGCTCCGCTCTAGCCGACACTGCGATACAGAGAGCTCTGTAGTGGCTGAGTGTAAACCTCTGGAGGTAGCGTACGTCAGGTGCCCGGCCACGAGCATTCCCAGAGGAATACCAGCGTGTGAGAATGATCGCAAAAGACAGGACCATCCCATTTTCATTCTTCCACGCCCCATTTCATACCATAAAAGGCAATAAACGTGAGTCAGCAGTTTGTCTGAACTCTAGCTGCAGCCCAGAGTTCTGTAAGTTTACAACGTGAACATTGTGGTCCCTCTGTGGTCCCCCATGTCGCATGGACTTGTTGATCAGCTGATTTTGACGGACGAGTCACTCGCAATGTCAACTGATTGAATGCAAGCACTAAAAAAATATAAGCCGCCCCCTTATATAATGCAAATGCATTTATTTAGTATTTAGTTCAACCTCAGCTATTTGGTATTAAAATATAAAAGCCCTTTCTATTGAACAATTGCTCACTCTCACCTTTGCAAAAGTAAAAAAAATAATATAGGCCTAATAAAAAGATATAGGCACGATCATAGGCCTATACCGTAAAATACCAAATAACAGCCCTTACTCAAACAACCGCCCACTAAATAACGGCCCATGTTCCCACATCATTTTGCTTAATAACCGCCTCGTCCAAATAATCGCCCACGTCCAAATAAGCACCCATGAGCTGTTATTTGCAAACATATTAATACTATTATTATTATTATTATTATTATTATTTTAGCGTATGGCGTTACTTTGCAGATCTCCTCATTTCTGCCTGACGCACACCATGCCCTCAGCATCTCGCATGTCCCAATGCGACAGCAGTCCTCCACCTCAAAATATATGTTTAATTCTGCCACACACAGCCTATGTACAACAATTGTTCAGACTGCATATTTTGTCAAACGTTGTCCGTGTATCTATGTGTGCGTTGTAAGCAGGCACTTACCATACTGAATCCAAGCGTCTGTCAACAGGCATCGACTCCACACGGACTCCGCCAACACTTTTGAGATTTCAAATGTCCCTTCCTCACTCGGTTTGCAAGCGATTGTTTTAATTCCAATTTGTCAATACAGTGTATATTTTATATATTTTATATTTCATTGGGTATAGGTTTTATATGACTTCAAACAATATGAAGAGAGAGAGAGAAAGTCGTCCTTTTTATCTGCGCAGCTTAGAGCCACGTGTGCGCTGAGCATAGGCCTACATTTAATTATCAGGGGCTTGATTTGAAAAACTGAGTACCATGTATTCTATAAGGCAAAACCTCATTCGAACGAATATACTGTAGACTACACGTTCGAGGTTATATTACAATATTTAAAAAAAAATATCGAATGTTACACGGCTGTGCAACCAAAAAAGTAATTACAGTCAATCATGCCAGTCTGAATGTGGGTCAGATTTATTAAGCAACGCTGCCTACAATATTAAATTAAATACAAGAGTTGTGCCCCTACGGGGCACAGGTCTCCACCGTCTGGGCTCAGGTTTGAACGTGTACTAGTACTAGTGTGTCAACTATGACGTCGTCATGACGTCATGGGACGGACAGATCCAGGGCACGGACGGGCTACGTGCACAGACAGAGGGCGTTTTATAGTCACCACCTTTGGTGGAGACAATAATATAACAGGCAATTATAATATTTATTATTGCGTATCTGCTGTACAAATCAGTTGATCAACAAGTTCATGGGACATCGGGGTCTATAGGCTAGATGGCTGATCACTCCTCCTCATCCTCCATGGAATAAATAATAGGCTATTGTGAAGAACTACAAAACTAAGCGAAAAAGTCAGGGGGGGGGGGGGTCCTGGACCACCACCAAAAGCATCCGTTTTCAACGTATGGATACCTACCTTCTCATGCAACCCGACACACAATATATTCTCACATTTATTTATTTAGGCTATTAATTTATTATCCTAACCTGCTACCTCTCGTCGCTTAATGCTGGTTTGCATCAGGGTTGGCTAATATATGTATTTTTCCTAGATTCCTTTGATCAGATGATTATGAAACTCCCTATACATACTATGCCTGTGCTGTACAAAAAATGTTCACACTTGCGTGAAGTGAGGGGTGCCTCAAACAAACATTACCGTTTAAAATGCCATAAACTAACAAACTACTAACAAGTCCATATGCGTGATTGTTACTCTTTCTAAAGTGTTGTAAACGAACACTAAAAGTCCATGGATGTGGCTGCCATGATGTGACGTGATTTAAAAAGCCAGAAAGTAGCCAGACTGATTTTTCAAAAAGAAAATACAGAAAAACATGGGGTACTATGGGGTGTTAGATGCCAGCATAACTTGTTATACACAATGTTACCCATATTAGGCATGATTCATCGTGACGTCATCACTCTCGATGGTTAGAGCAGATTCCCACTGTGTTTGCTGTCAAAATACCATAATAGTATCCTATTTCCAGGTCAAATGATCTCCCCAGCTGTCTGTCCGCCAGCTGTCAAGTCCGTAAACGTCCAGAAACAAGCAGGCACTGAAGTCAACGGAGAAAAGCCTTTGATCTCCTGTGGATGGTGTGGAAAGGGTTTCAGTTCTAGAAGTCACCTAAAGCGTCACCAACGGACCCACACAGGAGAGAGACCCTTCCACTGCCAAACATGTGAAAAGAGATTCACTGATTTAGGTAATCTACGGAAACACCAACGGACCCACACAGGAGAGAGACCCTTCCACTGCCAAACATGTGATAAGAGATTCACTCAGTCAGATAATCTACGAACACACCAACGGACCCACACAGGAGAGAGGCCCTTCCACTGCCAAACATGTGATAAGAGATTCACTCTGTTAGATGGTCTACGGAAACACCAACGGACCCACACAGGAGAGAGACCCTTCCACTGCCTAACATGTGATAAGAGATTCACTCAGTTAGTTAATCTACGGACACACCAACGAACCCACACAGGAGAGAGACCCTTCCACTGCCAAACATGTGATAAGAGATTCAATCTGTTAGCTAATCTACGGTCACACCAACGAACCCACACAGGAGAGAGACCATTTGCCTGCAAATGGTGTAGGACGAGCTTCATGCACCACATTAGCATGAAAAGACATCATCACTGCATCCACGCAGGAGAAGTCCAAACGGCTGCTTTAAGCAGAACCCTCACACCTGGCCTGAGTCCACTTGATTCGCCATGACTGAGTCGTCCCCATCTACTTTCAGCAGAACCTCTGTCTTCGGTTGACCTTGACATTTTCCATTCTTTTTTGCCGCAATTTCTTCATACATTTCACTTGGAATGCGACCCGGCCGTGACGCCTTGCCGTTCATAAATTGCCAGTAAAATGTCTATCTTGATGACGTCTACAGCTCAGCGTCGGAAGGACAGCCGGCAGCATCATAATTGGGTTCAAGGTTTTTTATTTGTCTCTTTTTATTTGTCAATAGTCCACTAGCTATAAAGACAAGCATGTATAAAGTAGAGCTGTCTCTCCCATGTTGCTCAGATATGGCCAAAAAAGAATCTCCTACAAGAGTTGTGCCCCTACGGAGCACAGGTCTCCACCGTCCGGGCTCAGGTTTGAACGTGTGCACATTGCAAAGTAGTTTATTGTGAGCGTAATGATACAATACTCATGACCAGTGTTGGGCAGTAACTAATTTTAGATTACATATTACTGTAATATTATTACTTTTGCTCCAAAAAGTAAAGTAACGAGATCCTAACGAGTAAGTAACGAGTACCTCATCCTACTCAGCTATGGACAGTTAACACAAGAGTTAAATGTAGACCTACCTCATCCTACTCAGCTATGGACAGTTAACACAGGAGTTAAATGTAGACCTACCTCATCCTACTCAGCTATGGACAGTTAACACAGGAGTTAAATGTAGACCTACCTCATCCTACTCAGCTATGGACAGTTAACACAGGAGTTAAATGTAGACCTACCTCATCCTACTCAGCTATGGACAGTTAACACACGAGTTAAATGAATTCCTTGAATTCATGGAAGCCAGTAAATAATTTGATGACAAATTTGCAAGGAGACATATTGCCAGAAAGTAATATTGAAAGTAATGCGGTAATGCAGAAAGAAAAGTTTAATATATTAGATTTTTTTCGTTAGGTAATATATTTATATTACAAGTTACTGCATTTTGGTAATATATTATGTAATATATTAAGTTACGTAGTGCACATGTCCCAACACTGCAAACAAACAAGGAATAATACCACCATTTTTACACAACAACAACAACAACAACAACAACAACATCTACACAACCCTTCATTGCTCTCACAAGAATGATGCTGGCAAAAGGATCCAAGATAGAACAGGGTTTACTCACGGTTACAGGTACAATACAGGCCTGTATTCTTATTGTCTCCATAAGTATGGTGGAGAGTATGTTTTACCCCCTGTCCGTCTGTCCGTCTGTCCGCACAACTGTGTTACGTCACCCCAACAGGGACTCCATCATTCCAGGCCTGGTCATAGTCCAGGTTGGTCGGGGTTGACGTTACGCCAACTGCTACGTCACCCCCTTCCCCATCTTAAAGATAGAGTGCCATGATTTTTTCTACCCTAAAACATGATCATCAGGTATTAATGTTATATGAAAAGTATTTTTTCCCACAAAAAGTGTACAGTGTTTGTTAAACTGTTATTTCTATGATTCCACCCTACCAGTTCATTAAGTATGCCTGGTTTGCCTGGTGGGTGGTGATGGGTGGAGATCCACCTGAACTGAAGCCACACCCACAGCTTTAGTTGCATCATAAAGGGGGAGCAGTTAGGGGAGGGGCTGAACATGTGATGTCACCGTATTGAAGTTTTTTTCATTGGCACGTTTGACTGGAAAGGTTCAGCCCCCAGGAAGAAACGCTAAATACAAAGGGAAGACATCATTGCACATAAACACACCAAGGAGTCTATTTACATACTGTCACCTCTTAAACATGTACAAAATTGGAAGAAATACAAAAATCACGGCACCCCCTCTTTAAGGCCTCGCTCCTGCAGCACTCTTTGTTAGTTGTCTCCACCAGTATGGTGGAGAGTATGTTTTACCCCCCGTCCGTCCGTGCACGGTCCAGGCCGCACCCGATTGGCCGGTTTTAGTGATGTCATCGTATTAGCTCGCTCCGCTCATGTACGAGTAGGCCATGGCCTACTTGTGCGCTCCGCTCACGTGTACGCTCGCTCCGATGTCATCATGCAGAGCCACAACCTGATCTGGTCTGGTGGAGACCTGTGCCACGAAGGGGCATCTCAGCTTCCGGTAGTCCCTATGGCCACTAGTCCAACCCCAACGGGGTTTCATGGCCGCCAGGTCCCGCCTGATGTTATGTGGCAGTCTAGACTGCCCCAGACCATTCTGGATAACCGCTAGCTTACATAACATCTTCAGGGTAGGACGTAAGTGTAAGATCTGTGCATAAAACGCTATTCCAAAGAGGATGATGCGATCTCCCACCATGCAAATGGACCATATGGACTTTGGCCCTTCACCCTTGGGCTCCACCTTCGTCCAGGCAAAGGTCTTGGAGTTGAATCTCCACAGATCATTGAACCACAGATCGTGGTTGAAGCCACCAAATATGTACAGATCTCCATTGTAAGCGAAAGCTTGGTGATCCTTGCGTTGTTCCGGAACAATCTGTGCAGAAGGCGTGCTTGTCCAGCTGTTGGTCACTGTGTCAAACACCCTGATGTTGTTGTCCTGGTGCCCAGTGCCCCCAAATACAAACATCTTTGTTCCAATCATGGTGGCAGAATGGTAAGAAAAATCAGAGGGTGTACTTCCTCCGGTGTTAATTGCAGTCCAGAGCATTATGGTGGTGTCCAACTTGTGGATGTTATTAGTGTATCCAGTCAGCTGGATGTATCCTCCATAGATAAACATGATCTTACTCAAGACACAGGCAGAGTGGAGGTACCTTGCCTCTGGAACATTTCCAGATATGGTGGGCCTGAACCATCTGTGGGTGTTGACATCCAATGCATAAAGAATGTCGTCGTGGTCCCCTGTGATGGTAATCCGGCGGCCTGCATCATATTTTGACTTACAATTCATTATCCCTCCCCAGATGTAGATGGTATCTTCTATCAGCACAGCTGTGTGTTTGAAGCGCATGGAGGGGACATCCGGTGGACGTTGACCTCTAGTCACCCAGGGCAGTGTCATCCAGCGCAAAGTCACTGTGTTGAAGACGTGGACATCAACCTGATCCTTGTTGGTGTAGGTTTTCTCTTCATAGAAGAACCCTCCAAAGGAATATATCTTGTCCTCCACTGGTCCAGCAGAACAACCAAAGTAGCGACAATAGCGATAATATATCCGTGGTCCTCTTGTCAGAGGCACTGACCACGTCAGCATGTTAATATCTCTCTGTTTGCTCAAACTCAAAATATGTTTTCTATTCCTCTGTCTCTTCTATGTACCTGGCATTTTGTCTCCGTCTTGACCTGCTTTCACACAGCTTCGGCCTGATGTCTGTCACAACACTAACTAATGTCCTTCATTATAACTACACCGATTCGCGCAGGTGTTTCTTACCCTGCTTCCCATTCAAAATGTTTTCTTTTCAAATGCAAAAATAGCGGATCTACAAACTCAAAAGCTTTGAGCTTGTAGATTCGCTATTTTTTGCTGCAACCGTACATGCAATGTGGCCCCTATGGATTGAGTGTGTTACATGGGAAATTAATTATTATTACTATAGTTGCTCATTACACCCATCTCTGCTACAACATATCTTAGCTGATGGTATGGAATGTTATATTTTTTCCCACCTAATTCAAATAAGGTTATCAATAATAAGGGTAATAATAATAATAATAATAATAATAACAATTGTATTTTGCGTGCACGGCAGGGAGTTCCCCATATTAGAGCTTGGGTTTGTGCACAAATTTCTTGCGAAAAACTTGTCAAGTGCATTTCACCAAGCAACTATGGCAAGTGCACAAAATTTCACGTACACGAGTCATGTATGACTCCTGTAAGTGCACACGGCTGTGCTGACTGTTTTTTGTCAACGGGGGGCAGCAGAGATCAATGTGTGCACTTGCATAGTTTGTGTCCACAAGCAATAGTTTTACATGCACATGTCTAGTTCATAGCACAGTTACTGCCTGATACAGTCAAACAACACATTTTACAGATCTCTTGTGTGCACTTGCAAAGTTCATGTCCACAAGCAATAGTTATCCATGCACATTTCTAATTCATAGCACAGTTACTTCCTGGTACAGCCAAACAACACCTTTTACAGATGTAATTGGCCCATCCGCATGTTTTGGAGATCTAATTGGTAAATCCACAGCATTTACAGATCTAATTGACGCTTCTGCATGTTTTGTAGATCTAATTGGTCAATCCACACCTTTTACAGGTACTAATTGGCCCATCCGCTTGTTTTGGAGATCTAATTTGCCCTTCTGCATATTTTGCAGATCTAATTGGTCAATCCACACCTTTTACAGATCTAATTGTCCCATCCGCGTATTTTGCAGATCAAATTGGTCAATCCAAATCTTTTACATATTTAATCTTAAACAGATCCATCCCACTATAGTCCAGTAGTACCCCCTCCTCCAGTCCGTTGTCACGCCTGGCAGGCCCAGGCAAGACTCGGGTGCAATAGGCTGTACCGTATTAGACTCCATCAGACTCCAACACACTAGTTAAGGTCTAGAAGACTATGCTATAGGCTCTATCAGGGTGCACAGGGCAGTACTCTATCATTGTTAGAGCCATATTTGGAACTGAAAATGTCTGTGTGTGTGTGTGTGTGTATAGAAGGGCGTGTCTTGTTTACACTGTGTGTGCTGCCTAGGGTGTAAATGAGCCAATTGAGGTTCAGCCTATAAGAGTGTGCAGCCACTTAACCAGCTTACTGAGGCTGGCTTGCAGCAGCTGTATGTCAGGCTCTAATTAGTCAGTTCAGTGCTGGAAGCTTGAGTGGGAGCAGAAACAGTTTTTTGACCCACAGAAAGAAAATAGTAACCACAGAAAGAGGATAGTAACCAGACAAAATAGTAACTTATGAAAGAACCTTGAAAATATTTGACTACTTTGGACTACTTTGAACACCTTTTATTTGAATGTTTGTTGTTTTTTCTGTTTTTGTACGCCTGACTTTTTTTGCTAGTAAACAGTTGAAACCTTCATTCTTTGTGGACCTGGATTACTGTTTTTGGAGTCAAGCTTACTGCTTCAGGCTTTTGAACTCACAATCATGGTATAGAAATGTCCATTTGTCGTGCACACAAAACACAGCGTTTAGTTGCAATTGTGTGAATACATACAGGGCTGACAACAGCCCAGCTTTCTCTTACAGCATAGTACACCCCTGGCCTTGTCAATTCTACCTGAGTCCAGCAAAGCCCCCCCAAGGGCATCTTAACCAGATCCATCCCACTATAGTCCAGTAGTACCCCCTCCTCCAATCCGTTCTACACCTGGCGGGCCCAGGCAAGACTCGGGTGCACGAGGCTGTACCGTATTAGACTCCAACACACTAGTTAAGCTCTAGAAGGCTATGCTATAGGCTCTATCAGGGTGCACATGGCAGTACTCTATCATGGTCTAGAAATGTCCATTCGTCGTGCACACAAAACTATTGTCTATGCACACAGCGTTTAGTTGCAATTGTGTGAATACATACAGGGCTGACAACAGCCCAGCAAACCCCAACATACTCTATTAACACAGTGAACACCTAGTCCAGTCCTCCTTGGTGTGATCCATTCTCTTACAGCATAGTATACCCCCTGGCCTTGTCAATTCTACCACCAGGCACTATTGCCCTAGACCGCAATGCATTATGCCCTAAAAAGGTTGTTTTCAGCTGTAGCAGGCTGTGCCAGGCTCCCACAGGCTTTAGTATGTTTTAAAAGGCAATTCTGTATCGTGGACTAGAAATACCCAATAAAACTATTGGCCATGCACACAGAACTGCTGCCCGTGCACACAACGTTTAGTAGCAATGGTGTGGGTACGTACACGGCTGACAACAGCCTAATTGAGTCCACTAGAGTCCAGCAAATCCCACCACCAAGGGATTCTTAACCAGATCCATCCCACTATAGTCCAGTAGCTGTAGGAGGCTGTGCCAGGCTCCAACATGCTCTACTAGGCTGTGCAAGACAAATCTGCATGACCAAACTATTGGTCGTGCACACGGAACTACTGCCCGTGCACACACCGTTTAGTTGCAATGGTGTGGGTACGTACACGGCTGACAACAGCCTAATAGAGCCCATTAGAGTCCAGCAAAGCCCCCAAGGGCATCTTAACCAGATCCATCCCACAATAGTCCAGTAGTACCCTCTCCTCCAGTCCGTTCTCACACCTGGCGGGGCCAGGCAATACTCGGGTGCACCAGGCTGTACCGTATTGGACTTCAGACTCCAACACACTAACTCAGCTCTAGAAGGCTATGCTATATGCTCTGTCAGGGTGCACAAGGCAGAACTCTATCATGGTCTAGAAATGTCCATTTAAAACTACTCGTCATGCACAAAAAACTATTGTCTATGTACACAGTGTTTAGTTGCAATTGTGTGAATACATACAGGGCTGACAACAGCCCAGCACACCCCAACATACTCTATTAACACAGTGAACACCTAGTCCAGCCCTTCCTGGTGTGATCTATCCTCTTACAGCATAGTACACCCCCTGGTCCTGTCAGTTCTACCACCAGGCAGGACAAGGCCAGACTTGCGTGCCCTAGAGCGCAATGCATTATGCCCTAAAAGACTCAAACGGGTTGTTTTCAGCTGTAGCAGGCTGTACCAGGCTCCAACAGGCTCTACTAGGCTGTAAAAGGCAATTCTGTAGGGTGGACTAGAAATACTCAATAAAACTATTGGTCGTGCACACAGAACTACTGCCCGTGCACACTCCGTTTAGTAGCAATGGTGTGGGTACGTACACAGCTGAGAACAGCCTGATAGAGGCCACTAGAGTCCAGCAAAGCCCCCCACCAAGAGAATCTTAACCAGTCCCACTATAGTCCAGCTGCTATAGGAGGCTGTGCAAGGCTCCAACAGGCTCTACTAGGCGGTACAAGGTAAATCTGCACGACCAAACTATTGGTCGTGCACTTGGAACTACTGCCCGTGCACACAGCGTTTAGTTGCAATGGTGTAAGTACATAAAGGCAAGTACATACTGACAACAACCTAATAGAGCCCACTATAGTCCAGCAAGCCCCCCCAAAGGCATCTTAACCAGATCCATCCCTTTATAGTCCAGTAGTACCCCCTCCTCCAGTCTGTTCTCACACCTGGCAGGACCAGGCAAGACTCCGGTGCACCAGGCTGTACCGTATTAGACTCCATCAGACTCCAACACACTAGCTCAGCTCTAGAAGGCTATGCTATATGCTCTGTTAGGGTGCACAAGGCAGAACTCTATCATGGTCTAGAAATGTCCATTTAAAACTGCTCGTCGTGCACACAAAACTATTGTATATGCACACAGTGTTTAGTTCCAATTGTGTGAATACATACAGGGCTGACAGCAGCCCAGCACACCCCAACACACTCTATTAACACAGTGAACACCTAGTCCAGCCCTTCCTGGTGTGTTCCATTCTCTTACAGCATAGTACAATCCCTGGCCTTGTCATTTCTACCACCAGGCAGGACTAGGCCAGACTTAGGTGCCCTAGACCGCAATGCACTGTACTATAGTGGGATAGATCTGGTTAAGATTCCCTTGGTGGGGGGCTTTGCAGGACTCTAGTGGGCTCTATTAGGCTGTTGTCATCTGTGCACGTACCCACACCAGTGCTACTAAACATTGTGTGCACGGGCAGTAGTTCCGTGTGCACGACCAATAGTTTTATTGAGTATTTCTAGTCCACTATACAGAATTGCCTTTTATTGCATAGTAAAGCCTGTTGGAGCCTGAAACAGCCTGCTACATCTGAAAACAACATGTTTGAGCCTTTTAGGGCATAATGCATTGCGGTCTAGGACACCCAAGTCTTCCTGGTGGTGGAATTGACAAGGGCAGGGGGTGTACTATGCTGTAAGAGAATGGAACATACCAGGAAGGGCTGGAGTAGGTGTACTCACACAATTGCAACTAAAGACTGTGTGCATGGACAATAGTTTTGTGTGCACGGCGAGTAGTTTTATATGGAGATTTCTAGACCATGGTAGAGTTCTGCCTTGTGCACCCTGACAGAGCGTATAGCTTTCTAAAGCTGAGCTAGTGTGTTGGAGTCTGATGGAGTCTAATACGGTACACAAGTACAGCCTGGTGCACCCGAGTCTTGCCTGGGCCCACCAGGTGTGAGAACGGACTGGAGGAGGGTGTACTACTGGACTATAGTGGGATGAATCTGGTTAAGATGCCCTTGGGGGGGCTCTGTTGGACATACTGGGCTCTATTAGGCTGTTGTCAGACCTGTATGTACTTACACCATTTCAACTAAACGATGTGTGCACGGGCAACATTTCTGTGTGCACGACCATTTATTGAGTATTTCTAGAACACCATACAGATTTGCCTTGTTCAGCTTGTAGAGCCTGTTGGACCCTGGCACAGCCTCCTACAGCTACTGGACGATAGTCGGATGGATCTGGTTAAGATGCCCTTGAGGGGCTTTACTGGACATACTGGGCTCTATTAGGCTATTGTCAGACCTGTATGTACTTACACCATTGCAACTAAACGATGTGTGCACGGGCAACATTTCTGTGTGCACGACCAATAGGTTTATTGAGTATTTATAGAACACCATACAAATTTGCCTTGTACAGCCTAGTAGAGCCTGTTGGAGCCTGGCACAGCCTGCTACATCTGAAAACAACATGTTTGAGTCTTTTAGGGCATAATGCATTGCGCTCTAGGGCACCCAAGTCTGGCCTAGTCCTGCCAGGTGGTAGAATTGACAAGGCCAGAGGGTACTATGCTGTAAGAGAATGGATCACACCAGGAAAGGCTGGGCTAGGTATTCACCATGTTAATAGAGTATGTTGGGGTGTGCTGAGCTGTTGTCAGCCCTGTATGTACTCACACAATTGCAACTAAACACTGTGTGCATAGACACTAGTTTCGTGTGCACGACGAGTAGTTTCAAATGGACATTTCTAGACCATGGTAGAGTTCTGCCTTGTGCACCCTGACAGAGCCTATAGCATAGCCTTCTAGAGCTGAGCTAGTGTGTTGGAGTCTGATGGAGTCTAATACGGTAAACAGGTACAGCCTGTGCACCTGAGTCTTGCCTGGGCCCGCCAGGTGTGAGAACGGACTGGAGGAGGGTGTACTACTGGACTACAGTGGGATGGATCTGGTTAAGATGCCCTTAGGGGGCTCTGTTGGACATACTGGGCTCTATTAGGCTGTTGTCAGACCTGTATGTACTTACACCATTGCAACTAAACGATGTGTGCACGGGCAGCAGTTCCGTGTGCACGACCAATAGTTTTATTAAGTAATTCTAGTCCACCATACAGAATTGCCTTTTATAGCATAGTAAAGCCTGTTGGAGCCTGGCACAGCCTGCTACATCTGAAAACAACATGTTTGAGTCTTTTAGGGCATAATGCATTGCGGTCTAGGGCACCCAAGTCTGGCCTAGTCCTGCCAGGTGGTAGAATTGACAAGGCCAGAGGGTGTACTATGCTGTAAGAGAATGGACCACACCAGGAAAGGCTGGGCTAGGTATTCACCATGTTAATAGAGTATGTTGGGGTGTGCTGAGCTGTTGTCAGCCCTGTATGTACTCACACAATTGCAACTAAACACTGTGTGCATAGACACTAGTTTCGTGTGCACGACGAGTAGTTTCAAATGGACATTTCTAGACCATGGTAGAGTTCTGCCTTGTGCACCCTGACAGAGCCTATAGCATAGCCTTCTAGAGCTGAGCTAGTGTGTTGGAGTCTGATGGAGTCTAATACGTACACAGGTACAGCCTGGTGCACTCGAGTCTTGCCTGGGCCCACCAGGTGTCCACGGACTAGAAGAGAGTGTACTACTGGACTATAATGGGATGGATCTGGTTAAGATGCCCTTGGGGGGCTTTGCTGGAAATACTGGGCTCTATTAGGCTGTTGTCAGACCTGTATGTAATTACACCATTGCAACTAAACGATGTGTGCACGGGCAACATTTCTGTGTGCACGACCATTTATTGAGTATTTCTAGAACAGGTGTAGGGCACCCAAGTCTGGCCTAGTCCTGCCTAGTGGTAGAATTGACAAGGCCAGGGGGTGTACTCTGCTATAAGAAAATGGATCACACCAGGAAGGGCTGTACTAGTTGTTCACTGCGTTAATAGAGTATGTTGGGGTGTGCTGAGCTGTTGTCCGCCCTGTATGTACTCACACAATTGCAACTAAACACTGTGTGCATAGACACTAGTTTCGTGTGCACGACGAGTAGTTTCAAATGGACATTTCTAGACCATGGTAGAGTTCTGCCTTGTGCACCCTGACAGAGCCTATAGCTTTCTAGAGCTGAGCTAGTGTGTTGGAGTCTGATGGAGTCTAATACGGTACACAGGTACAGCCTGGTGCACTCGAGTCTTGCCTGGGCCCACCAGGTGTCCACGGACTAGAAGAGAGTGTACTACTGGACTATAATGGGATGGATCTGGTTAAGATGCCCTTGGGGGGCTTTGCTGGACATACTGGGCTCTATTAGGCTGTTGTCAGACCTGTATGTACTTACACCATTGCAACTAAACGATGTGTGCACGGGCAACATTTCTGTGTGCACGACCATTTATTGAGTATTTCTAGAACAGGTGTAGGGCACCCAAGTCTGGCCTAGTCCTGCCTAGTGGTAGAATTGACAAGGCCAGGGGGTGTACTCTGCTATAAGAAAATGGATCACACCAGGAAGGGCTGTACTAGTTGTTCACTGCGTTAATAGAGTATGTTGGGGTGTGCTGAGCTGTTGTCAGCCCTGTATGTACTCACACAATTGCAACTAAACACTGTGTGCATAGACACTAGTTTTGTGTGCACGACGAGTAGTTTCAAATGGACATTTCTAGACCATGGTAGAGTTCTGCCTTGTGCACCCTGACAGAGCCTATAGCATAGCCTTCTAGAGCTGAGCTAGTGTGTTGGAGTCGGATGGAGTCTAATATGGTACACAGGTACAGCCTGTGCACCCGAGTCTTGCCTGGGCCCGCCAGGTGTGAGAACATATTAGATCTGTGCCTATTAGATCTGTGAAAGGTATGGATTGACCAATTAGATCTCCAAAACATGCAGAAGGGCCATTTAGATCTTTAAAGTCTGTGGATTGTCCAAATAGATCTGCAAAATACATTTTATATCGGGTAGAGCTGGCTATGTAGTGTTGTCCAAAACTATTGGAAGTGCACACGTGCACTTCCAATAGTTTTGGAAATAGCCTGCCACCCTGTGGAAGTATGCTTGAACTGCAGAAAATGACCCTAAATACAAACAAATGAATAAAATGGAATAAAAACTAATCTGTGGCATTGATGGGCGAACTAGTGGATGCCACACGCAGAGGGGGACACAGAAGAAATTTAGAATCCAACCGGTGATTTTTCACGGCCCCACAGTCTGCACCATGGGGCGCGGAAGTTTGGTGTGTGCACCAGCAGGAGTTGATAAGCGTTGTGGACGCAAAATACAATAGGGGTAATAATAATAATAATAATAATAATAATAATAATAATAATAATAATAATAATAATAATAATAATAATAACTAGATCAGTGCCCTTCGTGGCACAGGTCTCCACCAGGCCAGATCAGGTTGTGGCCTCCTGGTGCCACTATAGGCCAATGTGAAAAGGGTGCTACTTATCATTATGCCTGATTAATGTGACCTGAAGAGGGTACGTATTTTCCACACTATAAGGCGCACCGGATTATAACCTTCAATGAATGGCCCATTTTAGCCGCCCAATCGGGTGCGGCCTGGACCGTGCACGGAAGAACGGACGGACACACGGACGGACGGACCGACGGACAGAGGGGAAAACATACTCTCCACCATACGGACAACAATGTAACTTGCAATTCAGAATGTGACATAACAACCGCAATGGCTGATGTGACTCTGAAATTAAGCAAATGCAACACTAGCTAAAAATACGCTGCCCCCTAGTGGGTGGCAGAGAACTGACTGTTATATGAATGTGTGGCTCCTGGCACCTTGCAAAGAGACCTTTATCGTTTTGGCGAGTGAAAACAATATAGTGTGGCTGCTGATGGATGCAAAGCAAAGTTACTTTTGTGAATTTAATAGTGTTACGGTTTTGATACAATGATTTTATCCCTGTGAAAGGGCAGAAGACTCGCCCGCCGATCCCTGGTAACCTGCTACCTCTCGTCGCTTAATGCTGGTTTGCATCAGGGTTGGCTAATATATGTATTTTTCCTGGATTCCTTTGATCAGATAATGATGAAACTCCCTATACATACTATGCACAGGCATAGTATGTATAGGAAAATTGTACTCTACAAAAAACATTCACACTTGCGTGAAGTGAGGGGTGCCTCAAACAAACATTACCGTTTAAAATGCCATAAACTAACAAACTACTAACAAGTCCATATGCATGATTGTTACTCTTTCTAAAGTGTTGTAAACCAACACTAAAAGTCCATGGATGTGGCTGCCATGATGGGACGTGATTTAAAAAGCCAGAAAGTAGCCAGACTGATTTTTCAAAAAGAAAATACAGAAAAACATGGGGTACTATGGGGTGTTAGATGCCAGCATAACTTGTTATACACGATGTTACCCATATTAGGCATGATTCATCGTGACGTCATCACTCTCAATGGTTAGAGCAGATTCCCACTGTGTTTGCTGTCAAAATACCATAATAGTATCCTATTTCCAGGTCAAATGATCTCCCCAGCTGTCTGTCCGCCAGCTGTCAAGTCCGTAAACGTCCAGAAACAAGCAGGCACTGAAGTCAACGGAGAAAAGCCTTTGATCTCCTGTGGATGGTGTGGAAAGGGTTTCAGTTCTAGAAGTCAACTAAACCGTCACCAACGGACCCACACAGGAGAGAGGCCCTTCCACTGCCAAACATGTGATAAGAGATTCACTCTGTTAGTTAATCTACGGAAACACCAACGGACCCACACAGGAGAGAGGCCCTTCCACTGCCAAACATGTGAAAAGAGATTCACTGATTTAGGTAATCTACGGAAACACCAACGGACTCACACAGGAGAGAGACCCTTCCACTGCCAAACATGTGATAAGAGATTCACTCAGTTAGATGGTCTACAGAAACACCAACGGACCCACACAGGAGAGAGACCCTTCCACTGCCAAACATGTGATAAGAGATTCACTATGTTAGATGGTCTACAGAAACACCAACGGACCCACACAGGAGAGAGACCCTTCTACTGCCAAACATGTGATAAGAGATTCACTCAGTCAGGCGAACTACGGGCCCACCAACGGACCCACACAGGAGAGAGACCCTTCTACTGCCAAACATGTGATAAGAGATTCAATCTGTTAGTTAATCTACGGTCACACCAACGAACCCACACAGGAGAGAGACCATTTGCCTGCAAATGGTGTAGGACGAGCTTCATGCACCCCATTAGCATGAAAAGACATCATCACCGCATCCACGCAGGAGAAGTCCAAATGGCTGCTTTAAGCAGAACCCTCACACCTGGCCTGTGTCCACTTGATTCGCCATGACGCCATGAGTCGTCCCCATCTACTTTCAGCAGAACCTCTGTCTTCGGTTGACCGTGACATTTTCGATTCTTTTTTTGCCACAATTTCTTCATACATTTCACTTGGAATGCGACCCGGCCGTGACGCCTTGCCGTTTATAAATTGCCAGTAAAATGTCTATCTTGATGACGTCTACAGCTCAGCGTCGGAAGGACAGCCGGCAGCATCATAATTGGGTTCAAGGTTTTTTATTTGTCTCTTTTTATTGTCTCCACCGAAGGTGGTGACTATAAAACGCCCTCCGTCCGTGCACGTAGCCCGTCCGTGCCCACGATCTGTCCGTTCTATCACGTCATGACGTCGTCATAGTTGAGCTAGGAGGGCTTTGAGCTAGTGGTGACTATAAAACGCCCTCCGTCCGTGCACGTAGCCCGTCCGTGCCCACGATCTGTCCGTTCTATGACGTCATAGTTGAGCTGGGAGGGCTTTGAGTTAGGAGGACCCTTGAGGGCCTGGGATGACGTCGAGCTAGGGGGTTGGTAGGAGTCCTTCTAACTCAGGTGACTATAAAACGCCCTCCGTCCGTGCACGTAGCCCGTCCGTGCCCACGATCTGTCTGTCCTATGACGTCATGACGTCGTCATAGTTGAGCTAGGAGGGCTTTGAGCTAGAAGGACCCTTGAGACCCCTGGGATGACGTCGAGCTAGGGGGGCCTGATCTAGGAGGACCCCTGAGATAGAATGAGCCTTGAGATGATGACATAAAGAGTGAGATAGGGAAGCCCTGGGTTGGGAGGATTCGTTAGATGATGAGAAGGTTAGGAGACGGAGGTAGAATGATGTTTGGGGTGACATCATAGAGAGTGACATAGGGAAGATGACATCATAGATAGTAGGTGAGGTGAGGTGAGGTGAGGTAAGCGGAATTTGAGGTAGGAGGAGCTTGAGATGACGTCATGATGAGGTCATAGGTAGGAGGTGCTCAGAAATAGTAGGACACAGAAGTCAGTATATCCCCATATATAAAAAATGTATCCTGATTGGGGATGTAGAAAGTTCGCATGTGATGATGTCATGATAACGTAATAGTAGAAGGAGGCCTGAGTTAGAAGGACCCTGAAGACCCTGAGGTGACATTAAAGTAGAGGGACCCTGAGCTAGGAGAAAGAGATGAAAATTTTATAGCTATGATCTCTGAGATAGGAGTCTGTGAGATAGAGGTCTGAGATAGGGGTTTGTGCACGGAATGAAGTCAAGATGATGTCATGAGTAGGATGATATAAAGTAGAAACATAAACATTCTATCATATGTTATTTAAGTTATTTAGGTACTGGATGAAATTTTAAATTGATAATTAGTTAGAAAAATGGGTAACACTTTACAATAACGACCCGTTATAAAGCATTTATAAACATGTATAAGCAGTTTGTAGATTAATAAACATGAATAGACTGTTTATTAACATCCACAAATGTTTAACTAAACATTTATAACTGTATTTATAGCTAATTTATAGGTTACTAGTAAAATATGAGTAAGTAGTAAACTACTCATGAATAAGCCATTTATATACATGTTTATTTGTTCATAAATAATTTGTAACTAAAGCTATAAAGTATTTACAAAATATTTGTTGATGAAGAAATAATAATTTATAAGCCATTCATATACATTCATAAATAATTAAAAAAATATAGTACCCACATAGAGCATTTAAGAACATTTAGACTTTGATATTAGTAAATGTTTACTAAAATGCTTAACTAAACATTTATAACTATATTTAAAGCTCATTTATAAGTTATTAATAAATTATGGGTAGTATGGGTATTCATGAGTAGTAAACTACTCATGAATAAGCCATTTATATACATGCACAATTGTTAATAAATAATTTGAAACTACAATTGTAAGTAATTGGTAGCTAAGTAAAATATGTACAATGTATTAGTGGATAAAGAACTAATACTTTATAAACTATCCATGTATCTTGGTAAATTATTAAGACATGTATGCCAACATGGTAGAACATTTAAGAATAGTTAAACATTGACATTAGTAAACGTTTATTAAAACATTTGTAACTACGTCTAAAAATCATTTATTCAAGATTAGTAAGTGCTAAACTATTAATGGATAAGCCATTTGTAAACATTTTTAAATTATTATTGAAAAATGTATAACCTTTATATATGTAACCCGGTCGAGTGTATATAGTGTGGATGCATACAAGTTTTGTTTTCATGTTTACTGTTTGAGAAAAGAAAAGAAAAAAAGCGAAATGTGATCGGAAATGTTTTATTTTCCCTGTTTATTGTAAAGGGTTCCTTTAACTTACTTGTAGGAAGTGTGTGTGTGTGTGTGTGTGTGTGTGTGTGTGTGTGTGTGTGTGTGTGTGTGTGTGTGTGTGTGTGTGTGTGTGTGTGTGTGTGTGTGTGTGTGTGTGTATGGGTTGTTGAGTGGGTGGATTGGGCACAGGTGAGGGCCATTGGAGTAATTAGGAGAGAGAGAGAGAGCACAGAGGAGAGATCAACACGAGGGACAGAGTGAAGAGAGGAGAAATGTGAGAAGAGAATGTAACACACGTTGTTTTCTGAAGTTTTAACCAGATCAGTGAAAAAGTAATCTGCAGATTTGAGTTACTAGTGTTGGACTGGGGAATGGACAGTGATTTCGGCGAGGAGTTACAAGGACATTATCCAGTATCACTGTGACTGCATGGTATGCTGTTAGAAGCTAGTTGGCTAAGCTAGTGAGACAGTGTATCATGATAGGTGGGAGGAGGTAGCCTGTTCAGCTAAAACAGTCAACTCCTGAGCTACCAAACCTCCTGAAGAGGACGTCGTCTGCAGCAAGACATCCCAGATAGCGGGTTGAGCTACCAGGCAACGCTCTAACCTTCCTCTGGCAACGTGGGACCTGCCCCTCATCTCTTCTAAAATACCCTGCCCAAGTTAGGCCCTGGCTTCCCCATTCACCTGCATGGTGTAGGCCGCACATGCACCAGGGGCACACACAATAACAGTGCTCTCACCACCACTCTCCTGAACTGTAGGTTTGACCATTGACTCGCAAGGAGTGAAGATTTTAGTTTTGGACTTTTAGGGTATCAGGCCTGCAACGGGGGGTTTCTGAGTACTCATACTTTTTTGTATTTTTATTTTATTTTGAAATGCCGGCTTAGATAGGATCTAAGGTAAAAGGTATTTTCTTGTATTTACTGTAAAGTGCTTTAAAGTGCATTGAGTGCTAATAAGTCTATTTTTACTGTACCAGTGATAACTTTCATTCAACTTTTTTATTTTATTTTATCGTGAATTCATATTTTTAAGTAAAACTATAAAAGACATCTCATTGTTTTTCCTGTTTGCTTAAATACGGATTTCATAGTAGGGTGAATATTTCTTAAAAAGCTAACAAGGTTTTGAGCTAAAAAGGTTAAAACTAGTGCTTTCCGAGTAATAAGTTCATAAGGGAACTCAAGTCATATTAAAGTTTGAAACTGCTAAGTACTTTTAATTTGAAAGAACTTAGGGGCCCTGCCTAGTAAGAGGTAAAAGGGGCTACATATAGAAACATTACTTCGACCTGAAGGTCCCTCTAATGAAAATAAATGTACCTTAATTTGTAGGAATTAAGTACTTGAATGAATGCTTGTTCATGTGTCCTCCATGTTTTACTACGTTTGTAAAACATTCGTGAAACATCTATTAATCATCGGTAGATGTTATCAAGAGCCCTGAAGTAAAGTGAGGACAATTCATTAGTTATGACTGTATGATAACGTGACACTCATGTTTGTTCATTTTGAATAGACAGTTGTAAATAATGAATAGTCGTCACTTTACATTAGGGCACTTGATTATGATTCATAGATGTAGATGAATGTATGACTGTATGATAACGTGACACTCATGTTTGTTCATTTTGAATAGACAGTTGTAAATAATGAATTGTCCTCACTTTACTTCAGGGCTCTTGATAACATCTAGCAATGTTTAACGAACATGAAGACCACATTAGTATATGCTTTGTAAAACATTCATCTACATCTATAAATCATAATCAAGTGCCCTAATGTAAAGTGACGACTATTCATTATTTACAACTGTCTATTCAAAATGAACAAACATGAGTGTCACGTTATCATACAGTCATAACTAATGAATTGTCCTCACTTTACTTCAGGGCTCTTGATAACATCTAGCAATGTTTAACGAACATGAAGACCACATTAGTATATGCTTTGTAAAACATTCATCTACATCTATAAATCATAATCAAGTGCCCTAATGTAAAGTGACGACTATTCATTATTTACAACTGTCTATTCAAAATGAACAAACATGAGTGTCACGTTATCATACAGTCATAACTAATGAATTGTCCTCACTTTACTTCAGGGCTCTTGATAACATCTACCGATGATTAATAGATGTTTCACGAATGTTTTACAAACGTAGTAAAACATGGAGGACACATGAACAAGCATTCATTCAAGTACTTAATTCCTACAAATTAAAGTACATTTATTTTCATTAGAGGGACCTTCAGGTCGAAGTAATGTTTCTATATAAAGGTTATACATAGGTTATACATTTTTCAATAATAATTTAAAAATGTTTACAAATGGCTTATCCATTAATAGTTTAGCACTTACTAATCTTGAATAAATGATTTTTAGACGTAGTTACAAATGTTTTAATAAACGTTTACTAATGTCAATGTTTAACTATTCTTAAATGTTCTACCATGTTGGCATACATAATAATTTACTTAATAATTTACCAAGATACATGGATAGTTTATAAAGTATTAGTTCTTTATCCACTAATAGATTGTACATATTTTACAACTTAGCTACAAATTATTTACAATTGTAGTTTCAAATTATTTATTAACAATTGCACATGTATATAAATGGCTTATTCATGAGTAGTTTACTACTTACCCATGATTTACTAATAACTTATAAATGAGCTTTAAATATAGTTATAAATGTTTAGTTAAGCATTTTAGTAAACATTTACTAATATCAAAGTTTAAATGTTCTTAAATGTTTTAATTATTTATGAACGTATATGAATAGCTTATAAATTATTATTTCTTCATCAACAAATATTTTGTAAATACTTTATAGCTTTAGTTACAAATTATTTATGAACAAATAAAAATGTATATAAATGGCTTATTCATGAGTAGTTTACTACTTACTCATATTTTACTAATAACTTATAAATTAGCTATAAATAAAGTTATAAGTGTTTAGTTAAACATTTATGGATGTTAATAAACAGTCTATTCATGTTTATTAATCATCTACAAACTGCTTATACATGTTTATAAATGCTTTATAACGGGTCGTTATTGTAAAGTGTTACCGAAAAAGGTTATCTCATCATAGAGTAGATGGAAATCAGCATGATTTGAGTATATATGCTCGAGACAGGTCCGGGGGAGATTCTCAGGACTCCTTACTATTTCATATAGGAAAGAAGAATGAAAGCATAACTCATCAGTTTGAGGAAGAAAAAGATCGAAGGAGAAATAGAGAGAGAAAGAAAAAATATCGGGAGGAGGAAATAGAAGAAAGGAAGAATCTTCGACAGAGGCGAGAGAGGGAAGCAAGGGCAGAAAATAGAAAAGAAGTAAAGAAAGGGAAAATATTTATGTAGTGACTAAAATACGTTTATATATAGTCATGAATATTGTCTCATTACACTCACAATAAACTACTTTGCAATGTGCACACGTTCAAACCTGAGCCCGGACGGTGGAGACCTGTGCCCCGTAGGGGCTATGTAGAGATAAAATAATGATGTCTTTTCTGAATTTTTAATCTCTTTTCAGGTGATTTCCAAATAAAAAACCATTCAAATTCTATGTAAGAGTTCAAGAAAAAAAATGTTTGGGGTCAGCTTTGCTATAGTCAAGACGCCACCTCCTCTTTCTCTTTTTCTGTCATAGCGGAAGCTTGAGGAGTTTTATATGATAAGTGCATTTTCATCAAGGCTTTGACGTGGTTTCAGAAAAGTTTCCACAAAACAAAGTATATCAGCTTCTCTTATTCTCGTATCCTTTTTTAAATCATCTAAATGTGGTAAATAGCGACGGATGTTCATCATAACAATTCTTAATAAAAAATCTTTTCTATCAACTTCTATTGGTAGTGACTGTTTTAATTCAGAACTGCGTAGTCGGATTATTTCTGTGTCTACTTTTGGATTAGCACAGGTGTCCACCGTCCGGGCTCAAAGACAATACTCATGGTAGTCATGATTATATATAAATGAATTTTAGTCAGTACATAAATATGTTTTTAACATTAACTCCTCTTTGGGATTAAAAAAAATGGTAAGAATTGATGATATTATTCTTAAAAAAAAAAAAAAGGTTAGAGTTATCAAACCAGGTATATCCTATGTAGATATCATTGAGTAAAACAATGATGTCTTTTCTGAATTTGAAATCTCTATTTCATATCAGTTGGAAATAAAAAATCATTCAAATTCTATGTAAGAGTTCAAGAAAAAAAATGTCTGGGGTCAGGTTTGGACAAGTGCAGATTTCAAAATAGTTTCCAAAAAAATAAAAAATAAAAATAATGAATATAGTTGTCGATGCTGTTATTATTTGGAGAAAACAAAATAATTAAAATTTAGGATCAGAAGCCTCAAGGGTCCTCCTAGCGTGTCAACTATAACGTCATCATGACGTCATAGTCAGGAGAACAGACAGATCGAGGACACAGACGGGTTACGTGCAGGGACACAGGGCATTTTATAATGTAACCTTATATAGTGTTACCCATGACATCATCTTGACTTCATTCCATGCACAAAACCCTATCTCACACCCCTCTGTCATCTCAGGGTCTTCAGGGCTCCTTCTAGCTCAGGGCTCCTCCTACTATTACGTCATCATGACATCATCACATCCCAAATCTCTACATCCCCCAGTCAGGATACATATCTCAGAGCACCTCCTACCTATGACCTCATCATGACATCATCTCAAACTTCTCCTACCTCAAACTCCGCCTACCTCAGGACTGCTACTATCTATGACGTCATCTTCCCCATCTCGCTCTCTATGATGTCACCTCAAAGCTCATTCTACCTCTGGCTCCTAACTTTGTCATCATCTAACGAATCCTCGTAACTCAGGGCTTACCTATCTCACTCTTTATGACATCATCTCAAGTCTCATTCTAGCTCAGGGGTCCTCCTAGTCCAGCCCCCCCTAGCTTGATGTCATCTCAGGGTCCTCAAGGGTCCTCCTAGTGTGTCAACTATAACGTCATCATGACGTCATAGTCGGGAGAACAGACACATCGAGGACACAGACGGGCTACGTGCAAGGACACAGGGCATTTTATAGTCGTGTGCACAGACACATCGAGGGCACATACGGGCTATGTGCACGGACAGAGGGCGTTTTATAGTCACCACCTTCGGTGGAGACAACAATAACCTGACAAAGTTAGAACTATACTTCAGCAGTAACCTGACTCTGCCAGATGGTCAGTGTCAGGTTACTTCACCAGTATAAGGGTCTATAACTGAGGGATCATTCAGATCACAGCTTGGCTAATCAAATATAATAATAATAATAATGATAATATTTCAATTTACTGTATTAGAATGTTATTCATTCATTATTTTGGAATGTTTGATGATCCATCAATAAAAAGCAGGTCTGCATAAAACCATGGGTTGTGTAGCCATTTACAAAATTCAGCTAAGACACTATTTGAAATGTATTTTTGAATGGTTTATTGGCGCACTGTAAATAAAAATAGCATCTCTCATAGCAAATGTCTTAATCTAGGCTACAAGTATAAAGCATAAAGCATAAAAGTATAAATGAAAGTCATTAATAGCTATTAATAGCTAGGCCTATTCTTAATAATAAATAGGATTTGTGTGATATACTGTAGTGTAGAAGTTACGGCTGTGTACATAAAAATGCATGCCTGTGACTGGTCGTGAGCACCGCGGCGTGACTGGCACCGCAGCGCTCCGGCCCCCATGAAGTAACATTAAGTCCAATGGGGCCCCAACCCCAAAATGACTTTGACGCCACTGATCTAGAGCGTTTGAAATGTTTTGAATACATTAGAATGTATTGTTCTTCTTTAACACTGCATTGTGACTGCAGGTAGCAGTGCTGGACTGGGACAAAAATTCGGCCCCGTCATTTTATGCATGAATTTGGCCCGCCGGTCCACTACAACCGACGTGCAGATAGCCCTGCTCTGTCAGCACACACCACCATTTTTACACAACAACAACAACCACTACATCTACACAACCCTTCATTGCTCTGACAAGAATGATGCTGGCAAAAGGATCCAAGATAGAACAGGGTTTACTCACTGTTACAGGTACAATACAGGCCTGTATTCTTATTGTCTCCACCAGTATGGTGGAGAGTATGTTTTACCCCCCGTCCGTCCGTGCACGGTCCAGGCCGCACCCGATTGGCCGGTTTTAGTGATGTCATCGCATTAGCTCGCTCCGCTCATGTACGAGTAGGCCATGGCCTACTTGTTCGCTCCGCTCACTTGTACGCTCGCTCCAATGTCATCATGCAGAGCCACAACCTGATCTGGTCTGGTGGAGACCTGTGCCACGAAGGGGCATCTCAGCTTCCGGTAGTCCCTATGGCCACTAGTCCAACCCCAGCGGGGACTCATAGCCGCCAGGTCCCCCCTTATGTTATGTGGCAGTCCAGACTGCCTCAGGCGGTTCTGGATAACCGCTAGCTTACATAACATCTTCAGGGTAGGACGTAAGTGTAAGATCTGTGCATAAAACGCTTTTCCAAAGAGGATGATGCGATCTCCCACCATGCAAATGGACCATATGGACTTTGGCCCTTCACCCTTGGGCTCCACCTTCGTCCAGGCAAAGGTCTTGGAGTTGAATCTCCACAGATCATTGAACCACAGATCGTGGTTGCAGCCACCAAATATGTACAGATCTCCATTGTAAGCGAAAGCTTGGTGATCCTTGCGTTGTTCCGGAACAATCTGTGCAGAAGGCGCGCTTGTCCAGCTGTTGGTCACTGTGTCAAACACCCTGATGTTGTTGTCCTGGTGCCCAGCACCCCCAAATACAAACATCTTTGTTCCAATCATGGTGGCAGAATGGTAAGCAGAATCAGACGGTGTACTTCCTCCGGTGTTAATTGCAGTCCAGAGCATTATGGTGGTGTCCAACTTGTGGATGTTATTAGTGTATCCAGTCAGCTGGATGTGTCCTCCATAGATAAACATGATCTTACTCAAGACACAGGCAGAGTGGAGGTACCTTGCCTCTGGAACATTTCCAGATATGGTGGGTCTGAACCATCTGTGGGTGTTGACATCCAATGCATAAAGAATGTCGTCGTAGTCCCCTGTGATGATAAACCGGCGGCCTGCATCATATTTTGACTTACAATTCAATATCCCTCCCCAGATGTAGATGGTACCTTCTATCAGCACAGCTGTGTGTTTGAAGCGCATGGAGGGGACATCAGGTGGACGTTGACCTCTAGTCACCCAGGGCAGTGTCATCCAGTGCAAAGTCACTGTGTTGAAGACGTGGACGTCAACCTGATCCTTGCTGGTGTAGGTTTTCTCTTCATAGAAGAACCCTCCAAAGGAATATACCTTGTCCTCCACTGGTCCAGCAGAACAACCAAAGTAGCGACAATAGCGAAAATATATCCGTGCTCCTCTTGTCAGAGGCACTGACCACGTCAACATGTATTTTACTGTTAATATCTCTCTGTCTTTACTTCACAAGAGATTTTGCTCGAACTCAAAATGTTTTCTATTCCTCTGTCTCTTCTATGTACCTGGCATTTTGTCTCCGTCTTGACCTGCTTTCACACAGCTTCGGCCTGATGTCTGTCACAACACTAACTAATGTCCTTCATTATAACTACACCGATTCGCGCAGGTGTTTCTGACCCTGCTTCCCATTCAAAATGTTTTCTTTTTAAATGCAAAAACAGCGGATCTACGAACTCAAAAGCGTTGAGCTTGTAGATCCGCTATTTTTTGCTGCAACCGTACATGCAATGTGGTCCCTATATGGATTGAGTGTGTTACACGGGAAATTAATTATTATTACTATAGTTGCTCATTACACCCATCTCTGCTACAACATATCTTAGCTGATGCTATGGAATGTTATATTTTTCTCCCACCTAATTCAAATAAGGTTATCAATAATAAGGGTAATAATAATAAGGCACAGGTCTCCACCAGACCAGATCAGGTTGTGGCCTCCTGGTGCCACTATAATAGACCAATGTGAAAAGGGTCCTACTTATCATTATGCCTGATTAATGTGAACTGAAGAGCGTACGTATTTTACACACTATAAGGCGCACCGGATTATAACCTTCAATGAATGGCCCATTTTAGCCGCCCAATCGGGTGCGGCCTGGACCGTGCACGGAAGAACGGACGGACTAGAGTTCTCAACGGGCCTGAAAATTGAGGCCCGGCCCTAAGTGGGCCCTAACTGAACAGGCCCAAAGCCCGGCCCGGCCTGACCAATTAGCATAATTTTTAGGCCCAACCCGGCCCTACAATGTTGGTTCGGGTTCGGAACTGGTCGGGTTTAGGTAGAATTTGAGCAATATCCACAGGGTAAAAGTGAAAATGCCAATCTGAAAAATCTCCAGGAGAGGTAAATACGCAGACAGACAAAACAGAACTATTATTTTTATCATGATAAAATTATTCAATATATATTGCTTTTTTCATGGAGCCCTAAACCCGGCCCTATTGATCTACATACATTTTAGGCCCGAGCCCGACCCTAAAATGTTGGGTCGGGCCGGGCCTGGTCGGGTTCGGGCAGAGTTTGAGAACTCTAGGACGGACACACGGACGGACGGACCGACGGACAGAGGGGAAAACATACTCTCCACCATACGGATGGAGACAACAATGTAACTTGCAATTCAGAATGTGAATGTGACATACAGTAACAACCGCAATGGCTGACGTGACACTGAAATCAAGCAAATACAACGCTATCTAAAAATACACTTCCCCCTAGTGGGTGGCAGAGAACCCTTTAGACGCTCATTTGACTGTTATGTGAATGTGTGGCTCCTGGCACCTTGCAAAGAGACCTTTATCGTTTTGGCGAGTGAAAACAATATAGTGTGGCTGCTGATGGATGCAAAGCAAAGTTACTTTTGTGAATTTAATAGTGTTACGGTTTTAATACAATGATTTTATCCCTGTGAAAGGGCAGAAGACTCGCCCGCCGATCCCTGGTAACCTGCTACCTCTCGTCGCTTAATGCTGGTTTGCATCAGGGTTGGCTAATATATGTATTTTTCCTAGATTCCTTTGATCAGATGATGATGAAACTCCCTATACATACTATGCCTGTGCTTGCCGTTCTTTTGTATAGGAAAATTGTACTCTACAAAAAACATTCACACTTGCGTGAAGTGAGGGGTGCCTCAAACAAACATTACCGTTTAAAATGCCATAAACTAACAAACTACTAACAAGTCCATATGCGTGATTGTTACTCTTTCTAAAGTGTTGTAAACCAACACTAAAAGTCCATGGATGTGGCTGCCATGATGTGACGTGATTTAAAAAGCCAGAAAGTAGCCAGACTGATTTTTCAAAAAGAAAATACAGAAAAACATGGGGTACTATGGGGTGTTAGATGCCAGCATAACTTGTCGTACACGATGTTACCCATATTAGGCATGATTCATCGTGACGTCATCACTCTCAATGGTTAGAGCAGATTCCCACTGTGTTTGCTGTCAAAATACCATAATAGTATCCTATTTCCAGGTCAAATGATCTCCCCAGCTGTCTGTCCACCAGCCGTCAAGTCCGTAAACGTCCAGAAACAAGCAGGCACTGAAGTCAACGGAGAAAAGCCTTTGATCTCCTGTGGATGGTGTGGAAAGGGTTTCAGTTCTAGAAGTCACCTAAAGCGTCACCAACGGACCCACACAGGAGAGAGACCCTTCCACTGCCAAACATGTGATAAGAGATTCACTGAGTTAGGTAATCTACGGAAACACCAACGGACCCACACAGGAGAGAGACCCTTCCACTGCCAAACATGTGATAAGAGATTCACTCAGTTAGATGCTCTACAGAAACACCAACGGACCCACACAGGAGAGAGACCCTTCCACTGCCAAACATGTGATAAGAGATTCACTCAGTTAGATGGTCTACAGAAACACCAACGGACCCACACAGGAGAGAGACCCTTCTACTGCCAAACATGTGATAAGAGATTCACTCAGTCAGGCGAACTACGGGCCCACCAACGGACCCACACAGGAGAGAGACCCTTCTACTGCCAAACATGTGATAAGAGATTCAATCTGTTAGTTAATCTACGGTCACACCAACGAACCCACACAGGAGAGAGACCATTTGCCTGCAAATGGTGTAGGACGAGCTTCATGCACCTCATTAGCATGAAAAGACATCATCACCGCATCCACGCAGGAGAAGTCCAAATGGCTGCTTTAAGCAGAACCCTCACACCTGGCCTGAGTCCACTTGATTCGCCATGACGCCATGAGTCGTCCCCATCTACTTTCAGCAGAACCTCTGTCTTCGGTTGACCGTGACATTTTCGATTCTTTTTTTGCCACAATTTCTTCATACATTTCACTTGGAATGCGACCCGGCCGTGACGCCTTGCCGTTCATAAATTGCCAGTAAAATGTCTATCTTGATGACGTCTACAGCTCAGCGTCGGAAGGACAGCCGGCAGCATCATAATTAGGTTCAAGGTTTTTTATTTGTCCCTTTTTATTTGTCAATAGTCCACTAGCTATAAAGACAAGCATGCAGAGCTGTCTCTCCCATGTTGCTCAGATATGGCCAAAAAAGAAACCAGTATCTCCTACAAGAGTTGTGCCCCTACGGGGCACAGGTCTCCACCGTCCGGGCTCAGGTTTGAACGTGTGCACATTGCAAAGTAGTTTATTGTGAGCGTAATGATACAATACTCATGACTATATATAAACATATCTTAGTCACTATATAAATATGTTTTTAACATTAACTTCTTTCAGGATTAAAAAAAAATGAGTTTTCAAAGCAGGTATATCCTATGTAGAGATAAAATAATGATGTCTTTTCTGAATTTGAAATCTCTTTTCAGGTGATTTCCAAATAAAAAACCATTCAAATTCTATGTAAGAGTTCAAGAAAAAAAATGTTTGGGGTCAGCTTTGCTATAGTCAAGACGTCACCTCCTCTTTCTCTTTTTCTGTCATAGTGGAAGCTTGAGGAGTTTTATATGATAAGTGCATTTTCATCAAGGCTTTGACGTGGTTTCAGAAAAGTTTCCACAAAACAAAGTATATCAGCTTCTCTTATTCTCGTATCCTTTTTTAAATCATCTAAATGTGGTAAATAGCGACGGATGTTCATCATAACAATTCTTAACAAGAGTTGTGCCCCTAGGGGGCACAACCGTCCGGGCTCAGAGACAATACTCATGATACTCATGATTATATATAAATGTATCTTAGTCACTACGTCATCATGACGTCATCGTATGCACGGACATGATGGCGGACAGACACGCGCGGAAGGACGGGGTACGATTTATAGCAGACAGACACGCGCGGAAGGACGGGGTACGATTTATAGTCACCACCTTACGGTGGAGACAAAGAATCTTTTCTATCAACTTCTATTGGTAGTGACTGTTTTAATTCAGAACTGCGTAGTCGAATTATTTCTGTGTCTACTTTCGGATTAGCACAGGTGTCCACCGTCCGGGCTCAAAGACAATACTCATGGTAGTCATGATTATATATAAATGAATTTTAGTCAGTACATAAATATGTTTTTAACATTAACTCCTCTTTGGGATTAAAAAAAAGGTTAAGAATTGATGATATTATTCTTAAAAAAAAAAAAAAGGTTAGAGTTATCAAACCAGGTATATCCTATGTAGAGATAAAACAATGATGTCTTTTCTGAATTTGAAATCTCTATTTCATATCAGTTGGAAATAAAAAAAAATCATTCAAATTCTATGTAAGAGTTCAAGAAAAAAAATGTCTGGGGTCAGGTTTGGACAAGTGCAGATTTCAAAATAGTTTCCAAAAAAAATAAAAAATAAAAATAATGAATATAGTTGTCGATGCTGTTATTATTTGGAGAAAACAAAATAATTAAAATTTAGGATCAGGAGCCTCAAGGGTCCTCCTAGCGTGTCAACTATAACGTCATCATGACGTCATAGTCGGGAGGACAGACAGATCGAGGACACAGACGGGTTACGTGCAGGGACACAGGGCATTTTATAATGTAACCTTATATAATGTTACCCATGACATCATCTTGACTTCATTCCATGCACAAAACCCTATCTCACACCCCTCTGTCATCTCAGGGTCTTCAGGGCTCCTTCTAGCTCAGGGCTCCTCCTACTATTACGTCATCATGACGTCATCACATCCCAAATCTCTACATCCCCCAGTCAGGATACATATCTCCGAGCACCTCCTACCTATGACCTCATCATGACGTCATCTCAAACTTCTCCTACCTCAAACTCCGCCTACCTCAGGACTGCTACTATCTATGACGTCATCTTCCCCATCTCACTCTTTATGATGTCATCTCAAAGCTCATTCTACCTCCGGCTCCTAACTTTGTCATCTAACGAATCCTCGTAACTCAGGGCTTCCCTATCTCACTCTTTATGACATCATCTCAAGTCTCATTCTAGCTCAGGGGTCCTCCTAGCCCAGCCCCCCCTAGCTTGATGTCATCTCAGGGTCCTCAAGGGTCCTCCTAGTGTGTCAACTATAACGTCATCATGACGTCATAGTCGGGAGAACAGACACATCGAGGACACAGATGGGCTACGTGCAGGGACACAGGGCATTTTATAGTCGTGTGCACAGACACATCGAGGGCACATACGGGCTATGTGCACGGACAGAGGGCGTTTTATAGTCACCACCTTCGGTGGAGACAACAATAATAACTAGATCAGCACTCAGTACAGTGCATACTTGTGCGTTCCACACAAGTATAGGCCATGGCCTATACTTTGCTCCTCTTGAGAAGATTACTAGGCCATGGCCTACTTGCGCGTGAGCGGAGCAAGCTAATATGATAATGGTGACGTAAGTCATCACCCAAACTGGCCAATCGGATTGCCCCGAGGGACGACGACCACATACCGCTGCACCACTGCACACCGCTCCGCTCATAAGGGTAATAATATTAATAACTAGAAAAGTGCCCTTGTGGTATCTGAGGAACCCACATCATGTCACATTATGATAGAATCTTCACATTATGTATGATGCTGTTGTATTTGTGCACAAGTAATGACTTTCTGTGTGAGAACATTGAGATCTGTTAAGAGATATGCGTGTTTCTGCAGTGGCCTGCATGTGCCACAGGGTAAACAACTCAGTGAGTTAGCAGGAATGCCACTGGGTCATCTAGGTCATCAAAGATTTCTAGGTTTGGGGTAATAAACCTCCTTTGTTAATTTGTGCTCGGAGACACAGGGGTAATTAAGTGTGCACATACAACATGCATTGGTCAGTGTGCACGTAGGTAGACACAATGGTTAAGTCAATGATAAAGGCCTCTGCAAAGGTGCAGAGGGAGGCTGTCTTCAGGGGCTGTTCTACAGGTGCTGGCTCTCAGGAAACTGGGGTCAGTCACTCTTGGCAGTTGGAGAGAGAGTAGGGCAGAGGGAGATAGGATGGCTGCTCTAAACATGATTTGGTGTAACTAAGCTGAATGTCCTTAAATAAAATGACTGCAAAGAGGGCATGCCTGGACTCTACTTCACTTCCCACACACGGTCAAAAGTACTCCTATAGACTACAATGAAGATACGACACGCTTCTGGGCACAGGTCTCCACCAGGCCAGGACAAGTTGTGGCCTCCTGGTGGCGCTATAATAGGCCAATGTAAAAAAAGGTACCATTTATTATTATGACTTTAGCATTTGGATGATTTGAGGCATTTTGTCCAAAAATGTGTTTTGCAAATGTTCACCTGTTGGTGGCGCTATAACAAGCCATTGTGAAAAGAGTGGAATATTTTTCTCAACCTAGTATTATAGTGTGTTGAAGATTTTATGTAAATTGCCTGCTGTGTTAATCATCTTTACAAAATCAGCCTCCTGGTGGTGCTATAACATGCCGTTGTGGAAAATTTGGGGCAGAGGTCCATGCTTGCCATCCAGGGAGTGTGTATGCAAATTGTGATGTCGATCTGGTTCACAGTTTGGGAGATTAGCTGGTAACAGACGGACACACACATTTTTTTTTTTCAAAAAGATGCCACAAATCGGCCTCCTGTTGGCGCTATAAAATGCCGCTGTGGAAAATTTGAGCCAGAGGTTCATGGTTGGCATCTAGGGAGTGTGTCTGCAAATTGTGGCATTGATCGGGTTAACGGTTTGGGAGATTAAGTGGTAATAGACAGACAAACACACAGATTTTTGTCAAAAAATGGCCAAAATAGGCCGCCTGGTGGCGCTATAACATGCCGTTGGGGAAACATAGGGGCAAAGATTCATCGGTGGCACCCAGGGAGTATGTGTGCAAATTTTGGCATCGATCGGGTTAACGGTTTTGGAGATTAGCAGGTAACAGACAGACACACGGACGGACGAACACACACACACACGGAAAAACATATTCCCCACCATGCCTCCGGTCTGGTGGAGACAATAATTAATAATAATATTCTCAAGAAGAGCAAATCCTGACTAAGAACCATCATGCAGTAGGGGGAATCAAATTTCCATGTTATATACATTTCCTAGCAACCCAGCTGTGTAACAACAACAGGGGCGGATATAACATTTCCCAATTGGGGGGGCAGGAGAAAATGGTATGGGGGCGACTTCATCACCCGTGGCGCCACAGGCGAAGTTAGAACTATACTTCAGCAGTAAACTGAAAAAAGTAACCTGACAAAGTTAGAACTATACTTCAGCAGTAAGGTCGGAGTCAGGTTACTTCACCAGTATAAGGGTCTATAACTGAGGGATCATTCAGATCACAGCTTGGCTAATCAAATATAATAATAATAATAATAATGATAATATTTCAATTTACTGTATTAGAATGTTATTCATTCATTATTTTGGAATATTTGATCCATCAATAATAAGCAGGTCTGCATAAAACCATGGGTTGTGTAGCCATTTACAAAATTCAGCTAAGACACTATTTGAAATGTATTTTTGAATGGTTTATTGGCGCACTGTAAATAAAAATAGCATCTCTCATAGCAAATGTCTTAATCTAGGCTACAAGTATAAAGCATAAAGCATAAAAGTATAAATGAAAGTCATTAATAGCTATTAATAGCTATTCTTAATAATAAATATGATTTGTGTGATATACTGTAGTGTAGAAGTTACGGCTGTGTACATAAAAATGCATGCCTGTGACTGGTCGTGAGCACCGCGGCGTGACTGGCACCGCAGCGCTCCGGCCCCCATGAAGTAACATTAAGTCCAATGGGGCCCCAACCCCAAAATGACTTTGACACCACTGATCTAGAGCGTTTGAAATGTTTTGAATAAATTAGAATGTATTGTTCTTCTTCAACACTGCATTGTGTCTGCAGGTAGCAGTGCTGGACTGGGACAAAAATTCGGCCCCGTCATTTTATGCATGAATTTGGCCCGCCGGTCCACTACAACCGACGTGCAGATAGCCCTGCTCTGTCAGCACACACCACCATTTTTACACAACAACAACAACAACAACAACAACATCTACACAACCCTTCATTGCTCTGACAAGAATGATGCTGGCAAAAGGATCCAAGATAGAACAGGGTTTACTCACTGTTACAGGTACAATACAGGCCTGTATTCTTATTGTCTCCACCAGTATGGTGGAGAGTATGTTTTACCCCCCGTCCGTCCGTGCACGGTCCAGGCCGCACCCGATTGGCCGGTTTTAGTGATGTCATCGTATTAGCTCGCTCCGCTCATGTACGAGTAGGCCATGGCCTACTTGTTCGCTCCGCTTACGTGTACGCTCGCTCCGATGTCATCATGCAGAGCCACAACCTGACGAAGCCCACGAAGGGGCGCTCATCTTGTCACTATTTTTCGTCGAGCGAGGGAGTGCCGGAAGGAGTACCGGGAGAGCTTCCGGTACTCCCTATGGCCACTAGTCCAACCCCAGTGGGTAGTCATAGCCTCCAGGTCCCTCCTGATATTATGTGGCAGTCCAGACTGTTCCAGACCGTTCTGGATAACCGCTAGCTTACATAACATCTTCAGGGTAGGACGTAAGTGTAAGATCTGTGCATAAAACGGTATTCCAAAGAGGATGATGCGATCTCCCACCATGCAAATGGACCATATGGAGTGGAAATCTGGCCCTTCACCATTGGGCTCCACCTTCGTCCAGGCAAAGGTCTTGGAGTTGAATCTCCACAGATCATTCAACCACAGATCGTGGTGGTTGAAGCCACCAAATATGTACAGATCTCCATTGTAGGCGAAAGCTTTGTGATCCATGCGTTGTTCCGGAACAATCTGTGCAGAAGGCGCGCTTGTCCAGCTGTTGGTCACTGTGTCAAACACCCTGATGTTGTTGTCCTGGTGCCCAGTGCCCCCAAATACAAACATCTTTGTTCCAATCATGGTGGCAGAATGGTAAGCAGAATCAGACGGTGTACTTCCTCCGGTGTTAATTGCAGTCCAGAGCATTATGGTGGTGTCCAACTTGTGGATGTTATTTGTGTATCCAGTCAGCTGGATGTATCCTCCATAGATAAACATGATCTTACTCAAGACACAGGCAGAGTGGAGGTACCTTGCCTCTGGAACATTTCCAGATATGGTGGGTCTGAACCATCTGTGGGTGTTGACATCCAATGCATAAAGAATGTCGTCGTAGTCCCCTGTGATGATAAACCGGCGGCCTGCATCATATTTTGACTTACAATTCAATATCCCTCCCCAGATGTAGATGGTACCTTCTATCAGCACAGCTGTGTGTTTGAAGCGCATGGAGGGGACATCAGGTGGACGTTGACCTCTAGTCACCCGGGGCAGTGTCATCCAGTGCAAAGTCACTGTGTTGAAGACGTGGACGTCAACCTGATCCTTGCTGGTGTAGGTTTTCTCTTCATAGAAGAACCCTCCAAAGGAATATACCTTGTCCTCCACTGGTCCAGCAGAACAACCAAAGTAGCGACAATAGCGAAAATATATCCGTGCTCCTCTTGTCAGAGGCACTGACCACGTCAACATGTATTTTACTGTTAATATCTCTCTGTCTTTACTTCACAAGAGATTTTGCTCAAACTCAAAATGTTTTCTATTCCTCTGTCTCTTCTCTGTACCTGGCATTTTGTCTCCGTCTTGACCTGCTTTCACACAGCTTCGGCCTGATGTCTGTCACAACACTAACTAATGTCCTTCATTATAACTACACCGATTCGCGCAGGTGTTTCTTACCCTGCTTCCCATTCAAAATGTTTTCTTTTTAAATGCAAAAATAGCGGATCTACGAACTCAAAAGCGCTGAGCTTGTAGATCCGCTATTTTTTGCTGCAACCGTACATGCAATGTGGTCCCTATGTGGATTGAGTGTGTTACACAGGAAATTAATTATTATTACTATAGTTGCTCATTACACCCATCTCTGCTACAACATATCTTAGCTGATGCTATGGAATGTTATATTTTTTCCCACCTAATTCAAATAAGGTTATCAATAATAAGGGTAATAATAATAATAATAATAATAATAATAATAATAATAATAATAATAATAATAATAATAATAACTAGATCAGTGCCCTTCGTGGCACAGGTCTCCACCAGGCCAGATCAGGTTGTGGCCTCCTGGTGCCACTATAACAGGCCAATGTGAAACGGGTGCTACTTATCATTATGCCTGATTAATGTGAACTGAAGAGGTACGTATTTTCCACACTATAAGGCGCACCGGATTATAACCTTCAATGAATGGCCCATTTTAGCCGCCCAATCGGGTGCGGCCTGGACCGTGCACGGAAGAACGGACGGACACACGGACGGACGGACCGACGGACAGAGGGGAAAACATACTCTCCACCATACGGATGGAGACAACAATGTAACTTGCAATTCAGAATGTGAATGTGACATAACAACCGCAATGGCTGATGTGACTCTGAAATCAAGCGAATGCAACACTAGCTAAAAATACACCGCCCCCTAGTGGGTGGCAGAGAACCCTTTAGACGCTCATTTGACTGTTATGTGAATGTGTGGCTCCTGGCACCTTGCAAAGAGTCCTTTCTCGTTTTGGCGAGTGAAAACAATATAGTGTGGCTGCTGATGGATGCAAAGCAAAGTTACTTTTGGGAATTTAATAGTGTTACGGTTTTAATACAATGATTTTAACCCTGTGAAAGGGCAGAAGACTCGCCCGCCGATCCCTGGTAACCTGCTACCTCTCGTCGCTTAATGCTGGTTTGCATCTGGGTTGGCTAATATATGTATTTTTGAAGTGCTGCCAAGCACTTCCCTTAAACGATTCACAAGATGTGTGTGTGTGTCTGTCTGTCTGTGTGTGTCTGTGTGTGTGTGTGTCTGTCCCTGCCTGCATGCGTGGAGTCATGTTGATGTTGCCATGTTCAGAGAAACAAGCACAATGGGACGAAGTGTGTATTGTTGATGTTGCCATGTTCAGAGAAACAAGCACAATGGGACGAAGTGTGTTTTAGTATACTGTAGCCACACACGCAGCACTTCATTTCGCACGGGTGTGATTTTTCCTAAATTCCTTTGATCAGATGATGATGGAACTCCCTATACATACTATGCCTGTGCTTGCCGTTCTTTTGTATAGGAAAATTGTACTCTACAAAAAACATTCACACTTGCGTGAAGTGAGGGGTGCCTCAAACAAACATTACCGTTTAAAATGCCATAAACTAACAAACTACTAACAAGTCCATATGCGTGATTGTTACTCTTTCTAAAGTGTTGTAAACCAACACTAAAAGTCCATGGATGTGGCTGCCATGATGTGACGTGATTTAAAAAGCCAGAAAGTAGCCAGACTGATTTTTCAAAAAGAAAATACAGAAAAACATGGGGTACTATGGGGTGTTAGATGCCAGCATAACTTGTTGTACACGATGTTACCCATATTAGGCATGATTCATCGTGACGTCATCACTCTCAATGGTTAGAGCAGATTCCCACTGTGTTTGCTGTCAAAATACCATAATAGTATCCTATTTCCAGGTCAAATGATCCCCCCAGCTGTCTGTCCGCCAGCTGTCAAGTCCGTAAACGTCCAGAAACAAGCAGGCACTGAAGTCAACGGAGAAAAGCCTTTGATCTCCTGTGGATGGTGTGGAAAGGGTTTCAGTTCTAGAAGTCAACTAAAGCGTCACCAACGGACCCACACAGGAGAGAGACCCTTCCACTGCCAAACATGTGAAAAGAGATTCACTGATTTAGGTAATCTACGGAAACACCAACGGACTCACACAGGAGAGAGACCCTTCCACTGCCTAACATGTGATAAGAGCTTCACTCAGTTAGTTAATCTACGGACACACCAACGAACCCACACAGGAGAGAGACCCTTCCACTGCCAAACATGTGATAAGAGATTCATTCTGTTAGATGGTCTACGGAAACACCAACGGACCCACACAGGAGAGAGACCCTTCCTCTGCCTAACATGTGATAAGAGCTTCACTCAGTTAGTTAATCTACGGACACACCAACGAACCCACACAGGAGAGAGACCCTTCCACTGCCAAACATGTGATAAGAGATTCATTCTGTTAGCAGATCTACGAACACACCAACGGACCCACACAGGAGAGAGACCCTTCCACTGCCTAACATGTGATAAGAGATTCATTCTGTTAGCAGATCTACGGACACACCAACGGACCCACACAGGAGAGAGACCCTTCCACTGCCAAACATGTGATAAGAGATTCAATCTGTTAGTTAATCTACGGTCACACCAACGAACCCACACAGGAGAGAGACCATTTGCCTGCAAATGGTGTAGGAGGAGCTTCATGCACCTCATTAGCATGAAAAGACATCATCACTGCATCCACGCAGGAGAAGTCCAATCGGCTGCTTTAAGCAGAACCCTCACACCTGGCCTGAGTCCACTTGATTCGCCATGACTGAGTCGTCCCCATCTACTTTCAGCAGAACCTCTGTCTTCGGTTGACCTTGACATTTTCCATTCTTTTTTGCCGCAAATTCTTCATACATTTCACTTGGAATGCGACCCGGCCGTGACGCCTTGCCGTTCATAAATTGCCAGTAAAATGTCTATCTTGATGACGTCTACAGCTCAGCGTCGGAAGGACAGCCGGCAGCATCATAATTGGGTTCAAGGTTTTTTATTTGTCTCTTTTTATTTGTCAATAGTCCACTAGCTATAAAGACAAGCATGTATAAAGTAGAGCTGTCTCTCCCATGTTGCTCAGATATGGCCAAAAAAGGAACCAGTATCTCCCACAAGTGCACGGACGGATGTGTGCGGGTGCCTGTAAACGTAACCACCACCATGCGGGTAACGTAACGGGCGCGTGCACGGACGGACGTGTGGACAGACAGGTCCGTGCACGCGCCTGTAACAGGATAACAGCATGGTGGTCACACATCTGGTGGTCACACATCTAACAGCATGGTGGTAACCCGTCTGTCTGTTCACACGTCTGTCTGAGCACGCGTTTGTCCGTCCACACGCCTGTTAGTCACCCACAGACAGGGTGACGTAACAGACGCGTGCATGGACAGACGTGTGCGGGTGCCTCTAAACGTAATCACCACCATGCTACACAACAGGCGTGTGGACGGACAAACCCTGCGGGTCCAGGAGGACAGGAGGTAATGTTTTCTAATGTCTCCTGCCTCTGTAGGACCATGAGGTCCAGCAGGACAGGATCGTGCTGCTCTCTCTGCTCATGGCGGAGCTGGGTGTCCACTTGGTGGCGTACACCTTCCCTCACATCAAGATCAACACAGCCAGCTTTTTAGAGTGCATTGTGCCTCAGTATGTTGATAAGCTTCATGGAGATTTCCAGCTCGATTTGGCAACTGCCCACAGATACCAAATGACTAGTAACTGCTGTCCTGACCATGGTATTACTTCGCTTAACTGACCAGCCAACTGTCCTGAGAATCTGGGTTGTATTGTCAAGAGGAAGGTGTGAGACACAATACAAATTCAGTATAATAAATACAGTACATTCACAATACAGTACATTATATTAAAAGATATCCCATTTTAAAATGTATTATAATCAATACATTCATTAATTTGCATGAATAACATGTTTTTTTTTTTTTTTTTTTTTTTTTTTTTTAAAGATCATGGTAGTTCAAACTAGAAGTGGCAGGACTTAGCAAGACCAGTGGTGTATATTCTTCAGTTATAGCCTACTTTAAAAATAAATAAATAAATAAATAATAAATATATATATATATATATATATATATATATATATATATATATATATATATGTAACGCCCGGGATTCGAACCCGGGTCTCCCGCGTGAAAGTCCAACATCTTAACCACTAGACCAAGAGGACATCCCCTTGGTCCGGGGGCAGATATTGGTTTTTCGAGGCCATCACGGCAGAGGCTGTAGCCACCTGCTACATATATACTGTATATATATATATATATATATATATATATATATATATATATATATATATATATATATATATATATATATATATATATATATATATATATATATATATGAATACTGCAATGTTACACAATTCCCATGTTTTTGCTTTGTTCTGACAAATTACAAAATATGTAATGTATTACAGGTTTGGAGATTGTGAGTGGGACAGGCACCATGAACACACAGAATTTTCACAGATTGTGTTCCACATACAGATTGTGTTCCATATACACAACAGATTAGGAAGATAAACTACTTCACTGCTTCTAAACTCAGGTCTAGGGACCTAATTCAGGAAAGAAAATATACGCACATTCAACGATAGGGGGTGTAAAGTGCCAGTAAACACGCTCCGCTCTAACCGACACTGCGATACAGAGAGCTCTGTAGTGGCTGAGTGTAACCCTCTGTGGGTAGCGTACGTCAGGTGCCCGTGCACGAGCATTCCCAGAGGAATACCAGCGTGTGAGAATGATCGCAAATGACAGGACCATCCCATTTTCATTCTTCCACGCCCCATTTCATACCATAAAAGGCAACAAACGTGAGTCAGCAGTTTGTCTGAACTCTAGCTGCAGCCCAGAGTTCTGTAAGTTTACAACGTGAACATTGTGGTCCCTCTGTGGTCCCCCATGTCGCATGGACTTGTTGATCAGCTGATTTTGACAGACGAGTCACTCGCAATGTCAACTGATTGAATGCAAGCACTAAAAAAATATAAGCCGCCCCCTTATATAATGCAAATGCATTTATTTAGTATTTAGTTCAACCTCAGCTATTTGGTAATTAAAATATAAAAGCCCTTTCTATTGAACAATTGCTCACTCTCACCTTTGCAAAAGTAAAAAAATAATATAGGCCTAATAAAAAGATATAGGCACGATCATAGGCCTATACCGTAAAATACCAAATAACAGCCCTTACTCAAACAACCGCCCACTAAATAACGGCCCATGTTCCCACATCATTTTGCTTAATAACCGCCTCGTCCAAATAATCGCCCACGTCCAAATAAGCACCCATGAGCTGTTATTTGCAAACATATTAATACTATTATTATTATTATTATTATTATAGCGTATGGCGTTACTTTGCAGATCTCCTCATTTCTGCCTGACGCACACCATGCCCTCAGCATCTCGCATGTCCCAATGCGACAGCAGTCCTCCACCTCAAAATATATGTTTAATTCTGCCACACACAGCCTATGTACAACAATTGTTCAGACTGCATATTTTGTAAAACGTTGTCCGTGTATCTATGTGTGCGTTGTAAGCAGGCACTTACCATACTGAATCCAACCGTCTGTCAACAGGCATCGACTCCACACAGACTCCGCCAACACTTTTGAGATTTCAAATGTCCCTTCCTCACTCGGTTTGCAAGCGATTGTTTTAATTCCAATTTGTCAATACAGTGTATATTTTATATATTTTATATTTCATTGGGTATAGGTTTTATATGACTTCAAACAATATGAAGAGAGAGAGAGAAAGTCGTCCTTTTTATCTGCGCAGCTTAGAGCCACGTGTGCGCTGAGCATAGGCCTACATTTAATTATCAGGGGCTTGATTTGAAAAACTGAGTACCATGTATTCTATAAGGCAAAACCTCATTCGAACGAATATACTGTAGACTACACGTTCGAGGTTATATTACAATATTTTTAAAAAAATATCGAATGTTACACGGCTGTGCAACCAAAAAAGTAATTACAGTCAATCATGCCAGTCTGAATGTGGGTCAGATTTATTAAGCAACGCTGCCTACAATATTAAATTAAATACAAGAGTTGTGCCCCTACGGGGCACAGGTCTCCACCGTCTGGGCTCAGGTTTGAACGTGTACTAGTACTAGTGTGTCAACTATGACGTCGTCATGACGTCATGGGACGGACAGATCCAGGGCACGGACGGGCTACGTGCACAGACAGAGGGCGTTTTATAGTCACCACCTTTGGTGGAGACAATAATATAACACGCAATTATAATATTTATTATTGCGTATCTGCTGTCAAAATCAGCTGATCAACAAGTTCATGGGACATCGGGGTCTATAGGCTAGATGGACTGATCACTCCTCCTCGTCCTCCATGGAATAAATAATAGGCTATTGTGAAGAACTACAAAACTAAGCGAAAAAGTTAGGGGGGGGGGTCCTGGACCACCACCAAAAGCATCCGTTTTCTACGTATGGATACCTACCTTCTCATGCAACCCGACACACAATATATTCTCACATTTATTTATTTAGGCTATTCATTTATTATCCTAACCTGCTACCTCTCGTCGCTTAATGCTGGTTTGCATCAGGGTTGGCTGATAATGTATACAATATATGTATTTTTCCTAGATTCCTTTGATCAGATGATGATGAAACTCCCTATACATACTATGCCTGTGCTGTACAAAAAATGTTCACACTTGCGTGAAGTGAGGGGTGCCTCAAACAAACATTACCGTTTAAAATGCCATAAACTAACAAACTACTAACAAGTCCATATGCGTGATTGTTACTCTTTCTAAAGTGTTGTAAACGAACACTAAAAGTCCATGGATGTGGCTGCCATGATGTGACGTGATTTAAAAAGCCAGAAAGTAGCCAGACTGATTTTTCAAAAAGAAAATACAGAAAAACATGGGTACTATGGGGTCTTAGATGCCAGCATAACTTGTTATACACGATGTTACCCATATTAGGCATGATTCATCGTGACGTCATCACTCTCAATGGTTAGAGCAGATTCCCACTGTGTTTGCTGTCAAAATACCATAATAGTATCCTATCTCCAGGTCAAATGATCTCCCCAGCTGTCTGTCCGCCAGCTGTCAAGTCCGTAAACGTCCAGAAACAAGCAGGCACTGAAGTCAACGGAGAAAAGCCTTTGATCTCCTGTGGATGGTGTGGAAAGGGTTTCAGTTCTAGAAGTCACCTAAAGCGTCACCAACGGACCCACACAGGAGAGAGACCCTTCCACTGCCAAACATGTGATAAGAGATTCACTGTGTTAGGTAATCTACGGAAACACCAACGGACTCACACAGGAGAGAGACCCTTCCACTGCCAAACATGTGATAAGAGATTCACTCAGTTAGATGCTCTACAGAAACACCAACGGACCCACACAGGAGAGAGACCCTCCACTGCCAAACATGTGATAAGAGATTCACTCAGTTAGATGGTCTACAGAAACACCAACGGACTCACACAGGAGAGAGACCCTTCCACTGCCAAACATGTGATAAGAGATTCACTCAGTCAGGCGAACTACGGCCCACCAACGGACCCACACAGAGAGAGACCCTTCTACTGCCAAACATGTGATAAGAGATTCAATTTTTTAGTTAATCTACGGTCACACCAACGAACCCACACAGGAGAGAGACCATTTGCCTGCAAATGGTGTAGGACGAGCTTCATGCACCTCATTAGCATGAAAAGACATCATCACCGCATCCACGCAGGAGAAGTCCAATCGGCTGCTTTAAGCAGAACCCTCACACCTGGCCTGAGTCCACTTGATTCCGTAAACGTCCAGAACAAGCAGGCACTGAAGTCAACGGAGAAAAGCCTTTGATCTCCTGTGGATGGTGTGGAAAGGGTTTCAGTTCTAGAAGTCACCTAAAGCGTCACCAACGGACCCACACAGGAGAGAGACCCTTCCACTGCCAAACATGTGATAAGAGATTCACTGATTTAGGTAATCTACGGAAACACCAACGGACTCACACAGGAGAGAGACCCTTCCACTGCCAAACATGTGATAAGAGATTCACTCAGTTAGATGCTCTACAGAAACACCAACGGACCCACACAGGAGAGAGACCCTTCCACTGCCAAACATGTGATAAGAGATTCACTCTGTTAGCAGATCTACGGAAACACCAACGGACCCACACAGGAGAGAGGCCCTTCCACTGCCAAACATGTGATAAGAGATTCACTCAGTTAGTTAATCTACGGTCACACCAACGAACCCACACAGGAGAGAGACCCTTCCACTGCCAAACATGTGATAAGAGATTCACTCAGTTAGTTAATCTACGGTCACACCAACGAACCCACACAGGAGAGAGACCATTTGCCTGCAAATGGTGTAGGACGAGCTTCATGCACCTCATTAGCATGAAAAGACATCATCACCGCATCCACGCAGGAGAAGTCCAATCGGCTGCTTTAAGCAGAACCCTCACAGCTGGCCTGTGTCCACTTGATTCGCCATGACGCCATGAGTCGTCCCCATCTACTTTCAGCAGAACCTCTGTCTTTGGTTGACCTTGACATTTTCCATTCTTTTTTGCCGCAAATTCTTCATACATTTCACTTGGAATGCGACCCGGCCGTGACGCCTTGCCGTTCATAAATTGCCAGTAAAATGTCTATCTTGATGACGTCTACAGCTCAGCGTCGGAAGGACAGCCGGCAGCATCATAATTAGGTTCAAGGTTTTTTATTTGTCCCTTTTTATTTGTCAATAGTCCACTAGCTATAAAGACAAGCATGTATAAAGTAGAGCTGTCTCTCCCATGTTGCTCAGATATGGCCAAAAAAGGAACCAGTATCTCCCACAAGTGCACGGACGGATGTGTGCGGGTGCCTGTAAACGTAACCACCACCATACGGGTAACGTAACGGGCGCGTGCACGGACGGACGTGTGGACGGACAGGTCCGTGCACGCGCCTGTAACAGGATAACAGCATGGTGGTCACACATCTGGTGGTCACACATCTAACAGCATGGTGGTAACCCGTCTGTCTGTTCACACGTCTGTCTGAGCACGCGTTTGTCTGTCCACACGCCTGTCACCCACAGACAGGGTGACGTAACAGACGCGTGCATGGACAGACGTGTGCGGGTGCCTCTAAACGTAATCACCACCATGCTACACAACAGGCGTGTGGACGGACAAACCCTGCGGGTCCAGGAGGACAGGAGGTAATGTTTTCTAATGTCTCCTGCCTCTGTAGGACCATGAGGTCCAGCAGGACAGGATCGTGCTGCTCTCTCTGCTCATGGCGGAGCTGGGTGTCCACTTGGTGGCGTACACCTTCCCTCACATCAAGATCAACACAGCCAGCTTTTTAGAGTGCATTGTGCCTCAGTATGTTGATAAGCTTCATGGAGATTTCCAGCTTGATTTGGCAACTGCCCACAGATACCAAACGACTAGTAACTGCTGTCCTGACCATGGTATTACTTCGCTTAACTGACCAGCCAACTGTCCTGAGAATCTGGGTTGTATATATATATATATATATATATATATATATATATATATATATATATATATATATATATATATATATATATATATATATATATATATATATATATTTATTTATTTATTTATTTATATATATATATATATATATATATATATATATATATATATATATATATATATATATATATATATATATATATATATATATATATATATATATATATATATATGAATACTGCAATGTTACACAATTCCCATGTTTTTGCTTTGTTCTGACAAATTACAAAATATGTAATGTATTACAGGTTTGGAGATTGTGAGTGGGACAGGCACCATGAACACACAGAATTTTCACAGATTGTGTTCCACATACAGATTGTGTTCCATATACACAACAGATTAGGAAGATAAACTACTTCACTACTTCTAAACTCAGGTCTAGGGACCTAATTCAGGAAAGAAAATATACGCACATTCAACGATAGGGGGTGTAAAGTGCCAGTAAACACGCTCCGCTCTAACCGACACTGCGATACAGAGAGCTCTGTAGTGGCTGAGTGTAAACCTCTGGAGGTAGCGTACGTCAGGTGCCCGGCCACGAGCATTCCCAGAGGAATACCAGCGTGTGAGAATGATCGCAAAAGACAGGACCATCCCATTTTCATTCTTCCACGCCCCATTTCATACCATAAAAGGCAATAAACGTGAGTCAGCAGTTTGTCTGAACTCTAGCTGCAGCCCAGAGTTCTGTAAGTTTACAACGTGAACATTGTGGTCCCTCTGTGGTCCCCCATGTCGCATGGACTTGTTGATCAGCTGATTTTGACGGACGAGTCACTCGCAATGTCAACTGATTGAATGCAAGCACTAAAAAAATATAAGCCATAATGCAAATGCATTTATTTAGTATTTAGTTCAACCTCAGCTATTTGGTATTAAAATATAAAAGCCCTTTCTATTGAACAATTGCTCACTCTCACCTTTGCAAAAGTAAAAAAAATAATATAGGCCTAATAAAAAGATATAGGCACGATCATAGGCCTATACCGTAAAATACCAAATAACAGCCCTTACTCAAACAACCGCCCACTAAATAACGGCCCATGTTCCCACATCATTTTGCTTAATAACCGCCTCGTCCAAATAATCGCCCACGTCCAAATAAGCACCCATGAGCTGTTATTTGCAAACATATTAATACTATTATTATTATTATTATTTTAGCGTATGGCGTTACTTTGCAGATCTCCTCATTTCTGCCTGACGCACACCATGCCCTCAGCATCTCGCATGTCCCAATGCGACAGCAGTCCTCCACCTCAAAATATATGTTTAATTCTGCCACACACAGCCTATGTACAACAATTGTTCAGACTGCATATTTTGTCAAACGTTGTCCGTGTATCTATGTGTGCGTTGTAAGCAGGCACTTACCATACTGAATCCAAGCGTCTGTCAACAGGCATCGACTCCACACGGACTCCGCCAACACTTTTGAGATTTCAAATGTCCCTTCCTCACTCGGTTTGCAAGCGATTGTTTTAATTCCAATTTGTCAATACAGTGTATATTTTATATATTTTATATTTCATTGGGTATAGGTTTTATGTGACTTCAAACAATATGAAGAGAGAGAGAGAAAGTTGTCCTTTTTATCTGCGCAGCTTAGAGCCACGTGTGCGCTGAGCATAGGCCTACATTTAATTATCAGGGGCTTGATTTGAAAAACTGAGTACCATGTATTCTATAAGGCAAAACCTCATTCGAACGAATATACTGTAGACTACACGTTCGAGGTTATATTACAATATTTTTAAAAAAATATCGAATGTTACACGGCTGTGCAACCAAAAAAGTAGTCAATCATGCCAGTCTGAATGTGGGTCAGATTTATTAAGCAACGCTGCCTACAATATTAAATTAAATACAAGAGTTGTGCCCCTACGGGGCACAGGTCTCCACCGTCTGGGCTCAGGTTTGAACGTGTACTAGTACTAGTGTGTCAACTATGATGTCGTCATGACGTCATGGGACGGACAGATCCAGGGCACGGACAGGCTACGTGCACGGACAGAGGGCGTTTTATAGTCACCACCTTCGGTGGAGACAATAATATAACAGGCAATTATAATATTTATTATTGCGTATCTGCTGTCAAAATCAGCTGATCAACAAGTTCATGGGACATCGGGGTCTATAGGCTAGTTGGACTGATCACTCCTCCTCGTCCTCCATGGAATAAATAATAGGCTATTGTGAAGAACTACAAAACTAAGCGAAAAAGTCAGGGGGGGTCCTGGACCACCACCAAAAGCATCCGTTTTCTACGTATGGATACATACCTTCTCATGCAACCCGACGCACAATATATTCTCACATTTATTTATTTAGGCTATTCATTTATTATCCTAACCTGCTACCTCTCGTCGCTTAATGCTGGTTTGCATCAGGGTTGGCTGATAATGTATACAATATATGTATTTTTCCTAGATTCCTTTGATCAGATGATCCCTATACATACTATGCCTGTGCTGTACAAAAAATGTTCACACTTGCGTGAAGTGAGGGGTGCCTCAAACAAACATTACCGTTTAAAATGCCATAAACTAACAAACTACTAACAAGTCCATATGCGTGATTGTTACTCTTTCTAAAGTGTTGTAAACCAACACTAAAAGTCCATGGATGTGGCTGCCATGATGTGACGTGATTTAAAAAGCCAGAAAGTAGCCAGACTGATTTTTCAAAAAGAAAATACAGAAAAACATGGGGTACTATGGGGTGTTAGATGCCAGCATAACTTGTTATACACGATGTTACCCATATTAGGCATGATTCATCGTGACGTCATCACTCTCAATGGTTAGAGCAGATTCCCACTGTGTTTGCTGTCAAAATACCATAATAGTATCCTATCTCCAGGTCAAATGATCTCCCCAGCTGTCTGTCCGCCAGCTGTCAAGTCCGTAAACGTCCAGAAACAAGCAGGCACTGAAGTCAACGGAGAAAAGCCTTTGATCTCCTGTGGATGGTGTGGAAAGGGTTTCAGTTCTAGAAGTCACCTAAAGCGTCACCAACGGACCCACACAGGAGAGAGACCCTTCCACTGCCAAACATGTGATAAGAGATTCACTGTGTTAGGTAATCTACGGAAACACCAACGGACTCACACAGGAGAGAGACCCTTCCACTGCCAAACATGTGATAAGAGATTCACTCAGTTAGATGCTCTACAGAAACACCAACGGACCCACACAGGAGAGAGACCCTCCACTGCCAAACATGTGATAAGAGATTCACTCAGTTAGATGGTCTACAGAAACACCAACGGACTCACACAGGAGAGAGACCCTTCCACTGCCAAACATGTGATAAGAGATTCACTCAGTCAGGCGAACTACGGGCCCACCAACGGACCCACACAGGAGAGAGACCCTTCTACTGCCAAACATGTGATAAGAGATTCAATTTTTTAGTTAATCTACGGTCACACCAACGAACCCACACAGGAGAGAGACCATTTGCCTGCAAATGGTGTAGGACGAGCTTCATGCACCTCATTAGCATGAAAAGACATCATCACCGCATCCACGCAGGAGAAGTCCAATCGGCTGCTTTAAGCAGAACCCTCACACCTGGCCTGAGTCCACTTGATTCGCCATGACTGAGTCGTCCCCATCTACTTTCAGCAGAACCTCTGTCTTCGGTTGACCGTGACATTTTCCATTCTTTTTTTGCCACAATTTCTTCATACATTTCACTTGGAATGCGACCCGGCCGTGACGCCTTGCCGTTCATAAATTGCCAGTAAAATGTCTATCTTGATGACGTCTACAGCTCAGCGTCGGAAGGACAGCCGGCAGCATCATAATTGGGTTCAAGGTTTTTTATTTGTCTCTTTTTATTTGTCAATAGTCCACTAGCTATAAAGACAAGCATGTATAAAGCAGAGCTGTCTCTCCCATGTTGCTCAGATATGGCCAAAAAAGAAACCAGTATCTCCTACAAGAGTTGTGCCCCTACGGGGCACAGGTCTCCACCGTCCGGGCTCAGGTTTGAACGTGTGCACATTGCAAAGTAGTTCATTGTGAGCGTAATGATACAATACTCATGACCAGTGTTGGGCAGTAACTAATTTTAGATTACATATATTAAAAGTAATATTATTACTTTTGCTCCAAAAAGTAAAGTAACGAGATTACTCTGCAAAAATGGGTAATACGTAACGCATTACTTTGCAAGTAACGCCAAGATACTTGTTTAAAATGAGCTTGTTGTTGCATGCAAAAATAGAACAGATTTACAAGCTATCGACAGGTACTGTAACAACAGAGATGTGCACTAGAATGTAGATTTTTATTTGTTTTTAATTAAGAAAGACATTTACAATGTCGGATTTTGTTGGCTTTGTTTTCAGGTGTAGTTTGTGGCATTGGAGACTATTATTATTCCAATAAATTGGATTCAGTTCAAAAAAGAGCTCGCTAAACAGATGTTGTTGTTATGTTGTATATCTCTATTTTTTCAAAGGTGGCAGTTGAGAACTTGGGAAAGTAATAACGTAATATGTAATATAATAATCTTTGATTCCAGTAATAAGTACAGTAATGATATTACTTTGTCTAAGGGGTAATGAGTAAAGTAAAGAAGTTACTTTCCTAAGTAATATAGACCAACACTGCTCATGACTATATATAAACGTATCTTAGTCACTATATAAATATGTTTTTAACATTAACTTCTTTCAGGATTAAAAAAAATGAGTTTTCAAAGCAGGTATATCCTATGTAGAGATAAAATAATGATGTCTTTTCTGAATTTGAAATCTCTTTTTAGGTGATTTCCAAATAAAAAAACATTCAAATTCTATGTAAGAGTTCAAGAAAAAAAATGTTTGGGGTCAGCTTTGCTATAGTCAAGACGTCACCTCCTCTTTCTCTTTTTCTGTCATAGCGTAAGCTTGAGGAGTTTTATATGATAAGTGCATTTTCATCAAGGCTTTGACGTGGTTTCAGAAAAGTTTCCACAAAACAAAGTATATCAGCTTCTCTCATTCTCGTATCCTTTTTTAAATCATCTAAATGTGGTAAATAGCGACGGATGTTCATCATAACAATTCTTAACAAGAGTTGTGCCCCTAGGGGGCACAGGTCTCCACCGTCCGGGCTCAGAGACAATACTCATGATACTCATGATTATATATAAATGTATCTTAGTCACTACGTCATCATGACGTCATCGTATGCACGGACATGATGGCGGACAGACACGCGCGGAAGGACGGGGTACGATTTATAGCGGACAGACACGCGCGGAAGGACGGGGTATGATTTATAGTCACCACCTCACGGTGGAGACAAAGAATCTTTTCTATCAACTTCTATTGGTAGTGACTGTTTTAATTCAGAACTGCGTAGTCGAATTATTTCTGTGTCTACTTTCGGATTAGCACAGGTGTCCACCGTCCGGGCTCAAAGACAATACTCATGGTAGTCATGATTATATATAAATGAATTTTAGTCAGTACATAAATATGTTTTTAACATTAACTCCTCTTTGGGATTAAAAAAAAGGTTAAGAATTGATGATATTATTCTTAAAAAAAAAAAAAAAAAAGGTTAGAGTTATCAAACCAGGTATATCCTATGTAGAGATAAAACAATGATGTCTTTTCTCAATTTGAAATCTCTATTGAAATAAAAAATCATTCAAATTCTATGTAAGAGTTCAAGAAAAAAAATGTCTGGGGTCAGGTTTGGACAAGTGCAGATTTCAAAATAGTTTCCAAAAAAAATAAAAACTAAAAATAATGAATATAGTTGTCGATGCTGTTATTATTTGGAGAAAACAAAATAATTAAAATTTAGGATCAGGAGCCTCAAGGGTCCTCCTAGCGTGTCAACTATAACGTCATCATGACGTCATAGTCGGGAGGACAGACAGATCGAGGACACAGACGGGCTACGTGCAGGGACACAGGGCATTTTATAATGTAACCTTATATAATGTTACCCATGACATCATCTTGACTTCATTCCATGCACAAAACCCTATCTCACACCCCTCTGTCATCTCAGGGTCTTCAGGGCTCCTTCTAGCTCAGGGCTCCTCCTACTATTACGTCATCATGACGTCATCACATCCCAAATCTCTACATATACATATCTCCGAGCACCTCCTACCTATGACCTCATCATGACGTCATCTCAAACTTCTCCTACCTCAAACTCCGCCTACCTCAGGACTGCTACTATCTATGACGTCATCTTCCCCATCTCACTCTTTATGATGTCATCTCAAAGCTCATTCTACCTCCGGCTCCTAACTTTGTCATCTAACGAATCCTCGTAACTCAGGGCTTCCCTATCTCACTCTTTATGACATCATCTCAAGTCTCATTCTAGCTCAGGGGTCCTCCTAGCCCAGCCCCCCCTAGCTTGATGTCATCTCAGGGTCCTCAAGGGTCCTCCTAGTGTGTCAACTATAACGTCATCATGACGTCATAGTCGGGAGAACAGACACATCGAGGACACAGACGGGCTACGTGCAGGGACACAGGGCATTTTATAGTCGTGTGCACAGACACATCGAGGGCACATACGGGCTACGTGCACGGACAGAGGGCGTTTTATAGTCACCACCTTCGGTGGAGACAACAATAATAACTAGATCAGCACTCGGTACAGTGCATACTTGTGCGTTCCACACAAGTATAGGCCATGGCCTATACTTTGCTCCTCTTGAGAAGATTACTAGGCCATGGCCTACTTGCGCGTGAGCGGAGCAAGCTAATATGATAACGTAATGGTGACGTAAGTCATCACCCAAACTGGCCAATCGGATTGCCCCGAGGGACGACGACCACAAACCGCTGCACCACTGCACACCGCTCCGCTCATGAATTAGTAAGGGTAATAATATTAATAACTAGAAAAGTGCCCTTGTGGTATCTGAGGAACCCACATCATGTCACATTATGATAGAATCTTCACATTATGTATGATGCTGTTGTATTTGTGCACAAGTAATGACTTTCTGTGTGAGAACATTGAGATCTATTAACAGATATGCGTGTTTCTGCAGTGGCATGTGCCACAGGGTAAACAACTTTGCAGGAATGCCACTGGGTCATCTAGGTCATCAAAGATTTCTAGGTTTGGGGTAATAAACCTCCTTTGTTAATTTGTGCTCGGAGACACAGGGGTAATTAAGTGTGCACATACAACATGCATTGGTCAGTGTGCACGTAGGTAGACACAATGGTTAAGTCAATGATAAAGGCCTCTGCAAAGGTGCAGAGGGAGGCTGTCTTCAGGGGCTGTTCTACAGGTGCTGGCTCTCAGGAAACTGGGGTCAGTCACTCTCTTGGCAGTTGGAGAGAGAGTAGGGCAGAGGGAGATAGGATGGCTGCTCTAAACATGATTTGGTGTAACGAATGTCCTTAAATAAAATGACTGCAAAGAGGACATGCCTGGACTCTACTTCACTTCCCACACACGGTCAAAAGTACTCCTATAGACTACAATGAAGATACGACACGCTTCTGGGCACAGGTCTCCACCAGGCCAGGACAAGTTGTGGCCTCCTGGTGGCGCTATAATAGGCCAATGTAAAAAAGGTACCATTTATTATTATGACTTTAGCATTTGGATGATTTGAGGCATTTTGTCCAAAAATGTGTTTTGCAAATGTTCACCTGTTGGTGGCGCTATAACAAGCCATTGTGAAAAGAGTGGAATATTTTTCTCAACCTAGTATTATAGTGTGTTGAAGATTTTATGTAAATTGCCTGCTGTGTTAATCATCTTTACAAAATCAGCCTCCTGGTGACGCTATAACATGCCGTTGTGGAAAATTTGGGGCAGAGGTCCATGCTTGCCATCCAGGAAGTGTGTATGCAAATTGTGATGTCGATCTGGTTCACAGTTTGGGAGATTAGCTGGTAACAGACGGACACACACATTTTTTTTTTTTTTTTTTTTCAAAAAGATGCCACAAATCGGCCTCCTGTTGGCGCTATAAAATGCTGCTGTGGAAAATTTGAGCCAGAGGTTCATGGTTGGCATCTAGGGAGTGTGTCTGCAAATTGTGGCATTGATCGGGTTAACGGTTTGGGAGATTAAGTGGTAATAGACAGACAAACACACAGATTTTTGTCAAAAAATGGCCAAAATAGGCCGCCTGGTGGCGCTATAACATGCCGTTGGGGAAACATAGGGGCAAAGATTCATCGGTGGCACCCAGGGAGTATGTGTGCAAATTTTGGCATCGATCGGGTTAACGGTTTTGGAGATTAGCAGGTAACAGACAGACACACGGACGGACGGACGGACACACACAGATTAGCTGGTAACAGACGGACACACGGATGGACGGACGAACACACACACACACGGACGGAGTGCAAAACATATTCCCCACCATGCCTCCGGTCTGGTGGAGACAATAATTAATTAATATTCTCAAGAGGAGCAAATCCTGACTAAGAACCATCTTGCAGTAGGGGGAATCAAATTTCCATGTTATTGCAATACATTTCCTAGCAACCCAGCTGTGTAACAACAACAGGGGCGAATATAACATTTCCCAATTAGGGGGGCAAGAGAAAATGGTATGGGGGCGACTTCATCACCCGTGGCTCCACAGGCGAAGTTAGAACTATACTTCAGCAGTAAACTGAAAAAAGTAACCTGACAAAGTTAGAACTGTACTTCAGCAGTAACCTGCCAGATGGTCGGAGTCAGGTTACTTCACCAGTATAAGGGTCTATAACTGAGGGATCATTCAGATCACAGCTTGGCTAATCAAATATAATAATAATAATAATGATAATATTTCAATTTACTGTATTAGAATGTTATTCATTCATTATTTTGGAATGTTTGATGATCCATCAATAAAAAGCAGGTCTGCATAAAACCATGGGTTGTGTAGCCATTTACAAAATTCAGCTAAGACACTATTTGAAATGTATTTTTGAATGGTTTATTGGCGCACTGTAAATAAAAATAGCATCTCTCATAGCAAATGTCTTAATCTAGGCTACAAGTATAAAGCATAAAGCATAAAAGTATAAATGAAAGTCATTAATAGCTATTAATAGCTATTCTTAATAATAAATATGATTTGTGTGATATACTGTAGTGTAGAAGTTACGGCTGTGTACATAAAAATGCATGCCTGTGACTGGTCGTGAGCACCGCGGCGTGACTGGCACCGCAGCGCTCCGGCCCCCATGAAGTAACATTAAGTCCAATAGAGATGCGCAGTGACGTCACCGCCCCGGTTCCGGAAGTCCTTTCCCAATTCATTTTTCTCATAGACTTTTCGAAAATAATTTATATCAAGACGATTACGCCGCGGACAAAGGCAACTCGAGTCGTGACGAATCATGATGACACAAACAAACCTTTGGGACAATAAAATAATTTCTAAGATGAAAAACGAAACAAAAAGTCTTGTATCATGCCGTTTTCTACTTCTTCATTATATATTATATGACGATATTGTGTTTGTTGTCATGATTTGTCACGACCTGAGTTGGCTTTGGCCGCGGCGTAATCGTCTTGATATAAATTATTTTCGAAAAGTCTATGAGAAAAATGAATGGGGAAAAGACTTCCGGAACCGGGGCGGTGACGTCACTGCGCATCTCTATGGGGCCCCAACCCCAAAATGACTTTGACACCACTGATCTAGAGCGTTTGATCTAGAATGTATTGTTCTTCTTCAACACTGCATTGTGTCTGCAGGTAGCAGTGTTGGACTGGGACAAAAATTCGGCCCCGTCATTTTATGCATGAATTTGGCCCGCCGGTCCACTACAACCGACGTGCAGATAGCCCCGCTCTGTCAGCACACACACAAACAAGGAATAACACCACCATTTTTACACAACAACAACAACAACAACAACATCTACACAACCCTTCATTGCTCTCACAAGAATGATGCTGGCAAAAGGATCCAAGATAGAACAGGGTTTACTCACTGTTACAGGTACAATACAGGCCTGCATTCTTATTGTCTCCATAAGTATGGTGGAGAGTATGTTTTACCCCCTGTCCGTCTGTCCGTCTGTCCGCACAACTGTGTTACGTCACCCCAACAGGGACTCCATCATTCCAGGCCCCGGTCAGTCCAGGTCGGTCGGGGTTGACGTTACGCCAACTGCTACTTGTGCTACTTGTGCCCCTTCCCCATCTTAAAGATAGAGTGCCATGATTTTTTCTACCCTAAAACATGATCATCAGGTATTAATGTTATATGAAAAGTATTTTTTCCCCCAAAAAGTGTACAGTGTTTGTTAAACTGTTATGTCTATGATTCCACCCTACCAGTTCATTAAGTATGCCTGGTTTGCCTGGTGGGTGGTGATGGGTGGAGAATCCACCTGAACTGAAGCCACACCCACAGCTTTAGTTGCATCATAAAGGGGGAGCAGTTAGGGGAGGGGCTGAACATGTGATGTCACCTTATTGAAGTTTTTTTTCATTGGCACGTTTGACTGGAAAGGTTCAGCCCCCAGGAAGAAACGCTAAATACAAAGGGAAGACATCATTGCACATAAAAAAACACACCAAGGAGTCTATTTACATACTGTCACCTCTTATGTACAAAATTGGAAAAAAATACAAAAATCACGGCAACCCCTCTTTAAGGCCTCGCTCGTGCAGCACTCTTTGTTAGTTGTCTCCACCAGTATGGTGGAGAGTATGTTTTACCCCCCGTCCGTCCGTGCACGGTCCAGGCCGCACCCGATTGGCCGGTTTTAGTGATGTCATCGTATTAGCTCGCTCCGCTCATGTACGAGTAGGCCATGGCCTACTTGTGCGCTCCGCTCACGTGTACGCTCGCTCCGATGTCATCATGCAGAGCCACAACCTGATCTGGTCTGGTGGAGACCAGTGCCACGAAGGGGCACAGGTCTTGTCTTGTCACTATTATTATTTTTGTTGAGCGAGGGAGTACTGGGAGAGCTCCGGTAGTCCCTCTGGCCACTAGTCCAACCCCAGCGGGGTTTCATGGCCGCCAGGTCCCGCCTGATGTTATGTGGCAGTCTAGACTGCCCCAGACCATTCTGGATAACCGCTAGCTTACATAACATATTCAGGGTAGGACGTAAGTGTAAGATCTGTGCATAAAACGCTATTCCAAAGAGGATGATGCGATCTCCCACCATGCAAATGGACCATATGGACTTTGGCCCTTCACCCTTGGGCTGCACCTTCGTCCAGGCAAAGGTCTTGGAATTGAATCTCCACAGATCTTTGAACCACAGATTGTGGTTGAAGCCACCAAATATGTACAGATCTCCATTGTAAGCAAAAGCTTGGTGATCCTTGCGTTGTTCCGGAACAATCTGTGCAGAAGGCGCGCTTGTCCAGCTGTTGGTCACTGTGTCAAACACCCTGATGTTGTTGTCCTGGTGCCCACCGCCCCCAAATACAAACATCTTTGTTCCAATCATGGTGGCAGAATGGTAAGCAGAATCAGACGGTGTACTTCCTCCGGTGTTAATTGCAGTCCAGAGCATTATGGTGGTGTCCAACTTGTGGATGTTATTAGTGTATCCAGTCAGCTGGATGTATCCTCCATAGATAAACATGATCTTACTCAAGACACAGGCAGAGTGGAGGTACCTTGCCTCTGGAACATTTCCAGATATGGTGGGCCTGAACCATCTGTGGGTGTTGACATCCAATGCATAAAGAATGTCGTCGTGGTCCCCTGTGATGGTAATCCGGCGGCCTGCATCATATTTTGACTTACAATTCAATATCCCTCCCCAGATGTAGATGGTATCTTCTATCAGCACAGCTGTGTGTTTGAAGCGCATGGAGGGGACATCAGGTGGACGTTGACCTCTAGTCACCCAGGGCCGTGTCATCCAGCGCAAAGTCACTGTGTTGAAGACGTGGACATCAACCTGATCCTTGTTGGTGTAGGTTTTCTCTTCATAGAAGAACCCTCCAAAGGAATATATCTTGTCCTCCACTGGTCCAGCAGAACAACCAAAGTAGCGACAATAGCGATAATATATCCGTGGTCCTCTTGTCAGAGGCACTGACCACTTCAGCATGTCTTTTACTGTTAATATCTCTATTTTGCTCAAACTCAAAATATGTTTTCTATTCCTCTGTCTCTTCTCTGTACCTGGCATTTTGTCTCCGTCTTGACCTGCTTTCACACAGCTTCGGCCTGATGTCTGTCACAACACTAACTAATGTCCTTCATTATAACTACACCGATTCGCGCAGGTGTGTCTTACCCTGCTTCCCATTCAAAATGTTTTCTTTTCAAATGCAAAAATAGCGGATCTACAAACTCAAAAGCTTTGAGCTTGTAGATTCGCTATTTTTTGCTGCAACCGTACATGCAATGTGGCCCCTATGGATTGAGTGTGTTACATGGGAAATTAAATATTATTACTATAGTTGCTCATTACACCCATCTCTGCTACAACATATCTTAGCTGATGGTATGGAATGTTATATTTTTTCCCACCTAATTCAAATAAGGTTATCAATAATAAGGGTAACAATAGTTTTTTGCGTTCACGGCAGGCATTTTCAATTCAAATTGATAGGCTTTGTGTACGCAAGTAAGCCGGTGAACACACATTGTACTTTTGCCATACCAAAATACGGCTAATGATCACAAATTAGTGCCTTTCGTGAACACGGCTGTGTTGACACTGTTTTATCAATGGGGGGCAGCAGAGATCTATGGTGTACACGGGCCATATTTTGTGTGCACGCCCAATACTTTAGTACAGTCCAGCCATGGTTGGATCTCAAAGTGTGGTTCGGGGGCCCCTGTGGGTCCAACTACTGCATGTACAGTGGCCATAGTTTGTGTGCATGACCAATAATTTTACACAAACATTTCTAGACTATAATACAATCCAGCCAAGGCTGGTTCCTAAAGTGTGGTTCGGGACCTCTGGGAGACCAACTATGTACATGGGCCAGAGTTTGTGTGCACAAACAATAGTTTTACAAGAACATTTCAAGGTTATATTGCAGGACAGCCTCGTACAGCCACGGCTGGTTCCCAAAGTTTGGTTCGGAGACCTCTGGGAGTCCAACTATGTACAAAGGCCATAGTTTGTGTGCACGGCCAATACATTTACACAAACATTTCAATACTATATTACAATCCAGCCATAGCTGGTTCATAAAGTGTGGTGTGTTGATCTCTGGGGTTCCAACTATGTACACAGGACAGTGTTTGTGTGCACGACCAATAGTTTTACTTGAACATTTGTTGGTTATATTACAGGACAGCCAAGTACTGTACAGTCACGCCTGGTTCCCAAAGTGTGGTTCGGGGATCTCTGGGAATCAAACTATGTACACGGGCCAGAGTTTGTGTGCATGACAAATAGTTTTACATGAACATTTTTTTGGTTATATTGCAGGGCAGCCTAGTACAGCCACGGCTGGTTCCCAAAGTTTGATTTGGGGACCTCTGAGTTGCCAACTATGTACACAGGCCATAGTTTATGTGCACGATCAATACTTTTACACATACATTTCTAGGCTATAGTACAATCCAGCCATAACTAGTTCCCAAAGTGTAGTTGGAGGACCTCTGCCATCCAACTATGTACACAAACTAGAGTTTGTGTGTACGACCAATACTTTTACAAGAACATGTCTAGGTTAAATAATAAAGGAAGTCTAGTACAGCCATGGCTGGTTCACAAAGTATGGTCCGGGGACCTCTGAGAGTCCAGCTATGTACACAGGCCAGAGTTTATGTGCAAAAACAATAGTTTTACATGGACATTTCTAGATTATATTACAGGACAGCCTACTACGGCCACAGCTGGTTCCCAAAATGTGGTTCGAGGAGCTCTGGGAGTCGACATTTCTAGATTATATTACAGGACAGCCTACTACGGCCACAGCTGGTTCCCAAATGTGGTTCGAGGAGCTCTGGGAGTCTAACCATGTATACGGGCCATAGTTTGTATGCACTACAAATAGTTTTATATATTTCTAGGTTATATTACAGGACTGCATAGTAAGTAGTAAAATCTGGGAATCCAACCATGTGGTTGGATTCCCAGAGGTCCCCGGACTACATTTTGGGGAAACAGCCTTGGCTGGATTGTTTTTTTAATACATCGAATGGATGCAACCTGGGACGTGTCTTCAGTGATGTATCCCAAGCTCATTGGGGTTTCGGGTCTCTCGAACATCATACCCCTCACTCAGGTGACCCAGCCGGGGTTCATGACGCCCCGACTCACGTCCCAGTAGCTACCCCTGGTCAGTCCCACAAGGGAAAGGCCAAGGCCGTCCAATCCACCGCCCCTGAAATACTCCGCCAAAACTGGGAGGTTCTGATGCGTGGAGGGACTAGGCTCTGTGGTTTGACACCTGTCCGTGCCCCTCCTACTTCTCACCAGGCCCAATCCTGCTCTCACCAGGAGGCACAGGACCTGTGCGTTGCACCAGACTCCCAGCGCCGGACATGGAAGAGACTCCATGAGCGGTGGACAAACGGCCCTCCTAAAGGACTAACCAAGGGTTTTTGGGCTGGGGCGCTAGCCCATACTGCTAACCCGGGTGCCGTCTACATTCCGGCTGCCACCCGTCTCTCCGGTGGTCACCAAGTCTTTCCCTGGTTGTCACGTAGTCTATTCCTATGAGTCACTATAAATAGGTTGATCGTTTTTTTAATACATCGTATTGTACTATAGCCTAGAAATGTCTGTGTAAAATTATTGGTCGTGCATGGAAACTATGGCCTATGTATATAGTTGGAATCCCGGAGGTCCCTGAACCACACTTTGGAAACCAGCCATGGCTGGATTATAGTATAGCCTTGAAATGTTGTGTATAAATATTGGCTGTGTACACAAACTATGACCTGTGTACATAGTTGGACTCACAGAGGTCCCTGAACCACACTTTACGCACCAGCCATGGCTGTACTAGGCTGCCTTGTCATATAAACTAGAAATGTTCATATGTAACTATGTACATAGTTGGAACCCCAGAGGTCCACAAACAATACTTTGGGAAACAGCTATGGCTTGATTTTACTATAGCCTAGAAATGTATGTGTAAAGGTATGGCCTATGTACATAGTTGGATTCTCAGAGGTTCCTGAACCACACTTAGGAACCAACCATGGCTGGATTATACTATAGCCTTGACATGTTTGTGTAAAAGCATTGGCCGTGCACACAAACTATGGCCTGTGTACATAGTTGGCAACTCAGAGGTCCCCAAATCAAACTTTGGGAACCAGCCGTGGCTGTACTAGGCTGCCCTGCAATATAACCAAAAAATGTTCATGTAAAACTATTTGTCATGCACACAAACTCTGGCCCGTGTACATAGTTTGATTCCCAGAGATCCCCGAACCACACTTTGGGAACCAGGCGTGACTGTACTTGGCTGTCCTGTAATATAACCAACAAATGTTCAAGTAAAACTATTGGTCGTGTACACAAAGACTGTCCTGTGTACATAGTTGGAACCCCAGAGGTCAACACACCACACTTTATGAACCAGCCATGGCTGGATTGTACTATAGCATTGAAATGTTTGTGTAAATGTATTGGCTGTGCACACAAACTATGGCCTTTGTACATAGTTGGACTCCCAGAGGTCTCCGAAACAAACTTTGGGAACCAGCCGTGGCTGTACTAGGCTGCCCTGCAATATAACCAAAAAATGTTCATGTAAAACTATTTGTCATGCACACAAACTCTGGCCCGTGTACATAGTTTGATTCCCAGAGATCCCCGAACCACACTTTGGGAACCAGGCGTGACTGTACTTGGCTGTCCTCTAATATAACCAACAAATGTTCAAGTAAAACTATTGGTGGTTTCCCAGAGGTCCCTGAATCACACTTTGGGAACTACCCATGGCTGGATTATATTTTAGCCTTGAAATGTTTGTGTAAAAGTACTTGCTGTGTACACAAACTATGGCCTCTGTACATAGTTGGACTCCCAGAGGTCCCCGAACCAAACTTTGGGAACCAGCCGTGGCTGTACTAGGCTGTCCTGTAATATAACCTAGAAATGTTCATGTCTATGTAAAGGTATCGGTTGTCCACACAAACTATGGCCTATGAACATATGGTAGTTGGAAGCCAGATGTCCCCAAACCAAACTAGCCATGGCTGAGCTGTCCTATAGCTTAGAAATGGTCACATGAAACTATTGGTCATGCACACAAACTATGGCCTGTCTACATAGTTGGACCCCCAGAGGTCCCCAAACCACACTTTGGAATCAGCCATGGCTGGATTGTACTATAGCCTTGAAATGTTTGTGTAAATGTATTGGTCGTTTACTCAAACTATGGCCTGTGTACATGGTTGGACTCCCAGGGGTCCCCGAACCACACTTTGAGAACCAGCCATGTCTGGATTGTACTATAGCTCAGAAATGTCTATGTAAAGGTATCGGTTGTCCACACAAACTATGGCCAATGAACATGGTAGTTGGAAGCCAGATGTCCCCAAACCAAACTAGCCATGGCTGAGCTGTCCTATAGCTTAGAAATGGTCACATGAAACTATTGGTCATGCACACAAACTATGGCCTGACAGAAAAAAGTGCTATTATTTGCCTACTGTGAACTATTATTTGTTCATGTCAGAAAGACTGCCTTATGGTTATCTGGCTACATTAAAGTGTATGATTGAATTTTTCATGGTATAAATTGTTTCGAATTGCTGAACTTTTCCTTTTCCATATTGTTTAGACATTTTTGAAAATGTTGTAGTGTGGTAAAAAAAAAAAAAAAACAAAAAAAAAAAACATACGGGTCATCAGTATTTTCCATGCTACATTATAAATATTTATATTTTGATGATTTACATACTGTATATCTTGAAATGTTTGTGTAAATGTATTGGCCCGGCTCACAAACTATGGGCTGCATACATAGTTGAACTCCCAGAGGTCCCTGAACCACACTTCATGAACCTTGTCTCTCTGGTTTTACAATGTGCTATAGGTGAGGATCCTACCAATACAGAGATAATGAAGTAATTAATCTGAAATCAGCAGATCTACAAGATCTGCATGAAGCATGAATAAACAACCATTTCAATACTTGTTAATCTAAACACCATTTAGATTAACCGTTTGGTTTGGACTAATTTACAAATAGAAATGCAACAGAATGCAACAGAAAGAGCCCCCCCCCCCCTCTCATCCCACAGCACATTCTGGATTGAACCCTCGTTAAGTGCAATGGACGGCACCTGCTGTTAGTCAGTTCTCAGTCAACTAGTGTGGCTGTTCTGAAAGTGTGAAGCCCCTACATACACAGTTTTAAGATAGCAGTGCAACAGTGTGGACTGTGGAGATACACAGTTAGAAAGATTTGTAAACATTTTCTTCCGTAGACCGTAGTATAATAGAAAGCCAAAATTGAATATATTCTCAGTCCTTTGTGCATTAAGTGAAATATTTAAAAATGTATTAATCTTGATTATGGTGTCCAGCTCATGAAAACCCCCACATCTCAATTAATTAGAATATTTTGAGACCACTATGAAAACATGACAAGAAATGTCGATTATGTGAAAAGCATATTAATGTATGCAGTTACTACTACTTACAATGGATCAGACTGGACTAGACTAGACTAGGGTGTACTGGGCTGTACGAATTCAAACAGACTAACCACTCATGTTCAATAGTTTGTATGCACTTACTGTACATGAACATATGTAGTACAGTACAGCCTTGTATGCCCAGGTCTAACCTAGTCGAGCCCGATGGGAGAACAGAGTAGTGGAGGGGAGTACTACTGTACTGTATTATGATGGATCAGGCTGGACTAGACAAGACTAGTGTGTACTAAACTCAAATAGGCTCTACCAGCCTGTACTAGGCTCTGTAGATTCTCACACCATTGGGACTAATCACTGTGTACATGTGCAATAGTTTCTGTGCACAATCAAGAGTTTTACATGAACATGGGTTGACGATAGTACAGTATTGCCTTGTACAGCCTAATGAAGCCTAGTACAGCCTAACAACCCCCCTACAGCCTATTAGATCCCATTTGAGTCTAGTGCAGTACAGCCTAGTATGCCAAAGTCTAGCCTAGTCCTCTCCAATGGGAGAATAGAGTAGTAGAGGGAAGTACTAGTCTATATTATGTCACACCATTGTGAATAACCACCATGTACACGGGCAGTCAGTGCCGTATCACCTTGTACAGCCTAATGAAGCCTATTACAGCCTAACACACACCCCTACAGCCTATTAGAGCCCATTTGAGTACGGCCTAGTATGCCAAAGTCTAGCCTAGTCCTCTCCAATGGGAGAATAGAGTAGTAGAGGGAAGTACTAGTCTATATTATGTCACACCATTGTGAATAACCACCATGTACACGGGCAGTCGTTTGTGTGCACATTCAATACTTTTACTTGGACATGTGTTGACCATAGTGCAGTATCACCTCGTACAGCCTAATGAAGCCTAGTACAGTCTAACAAACCCCCTATATTCTATTAGAGCCCATTTGAGTATGGCCTAGTATGCCAAAGTCTAGCCTAGTCCTCTCCAATGGGAGAATAGAGTAGTAGAGGGAAGTACTAGTCTATATTATGTCACACCATTGTGAATAACCACCGTGTACACGGGCAGTCGTTTGTGTGCACATTCAATACTTTTACTTGGACATGTGTTGACCATAGTGCAGTATCACCTCGTACAGCCTAATGAAGCCTAGTACAGTCTAACAAACCCCCTATATTCTATTAGAGCCCATTTGAGTACGGCCTAGTATGCCAAAGTCTAGCCTAGTCCTCTCCAATGGGAGAATAGAGTAGTAGAGGGAAGTACTAGTCTATATTATGTCACACCATTGTGAATAACCACCGTGTACACGGGCAGTCGTTTGTGTGCACATTCAATACTTTTACTTGGACATGTGTTGACCATAGTGCAGTATCACCTCGTACAGCCTAATGAAGCCTATTACAGCCTAACACACCCCTACAGCCAATTAGAGCCCATTTGAGTCTAGTGCAGTACAGCCTAGTATGCCAAAGTCTAGCCTAGTCCTCTCCAATGGGAGAATAGAGTAGTAGAGGGAAGTATTAGTCTATATTATGTCACACCATTGTGAATAACCACCGTGTACATGGGCAGTCGTTTGTGTGCACATTCAATACTTTTACTTGGACATGTGTTGACCATAGTGCAGTATCACCTCGTACAGCCTAATGAAGCCTATTACAGCCTAACACACACCCCTACAGCCAATTAAAGCCCATTTGAGTCTAGTGCAGTACAGCCTAGTATGCCAAAGTCTAGCCTAGTCCTCTCCAATGGGAGAATAGAGTAGTAGAGGGAAGTACTAGGCTATATTATGTCACACCATTGTGAATAACCACCGTGTACACGGGCAGTCGTTTGTGTGCACATTCAATACTTTTACTTGGACATGTGTTGACCATAGTGCAGTGTCACCTCGTACAGCCTAATGAAGCCTATTACAGCCTAACACACACCCCTACAGCCAATTAGAGCCCATTTGAGTCTAGTGCAGTACAGCCTAGTATGCCAAAGTCTAGCCTAGTCCTCTCCAATGGGAGAATAGAGTAGTAGAGGGAAGTACTAGTCTATATTATGTCACACCATTGTGAATAACCACCGTGTACACGGGCAGTCGTTTGTGTGCACATTCAATACTTTTACTTGGACATGTGTTGACCATAGTGCCATATCACCTTGTACAGCCTAATGAAGCCTAGTACAGCCTAACAAACCCCCCTACAGCCTATTAGATCCCATTTGAGTCTAGTGCAGTACAGCCTAGTATGCCAAAGTCTAGCCTAGTCCTCTCCAATGGGAGAATAGAGTAGTAGAGGGAAGTACTAGTCTATATTATGTCACACCATTGTGAATAACCACCATGTACACGGGCAGTCAGTGCCGTATCACCTTGTACAGCCTAATGAAGCCTATTACAGCCTAACACACACCCCTACAGCCTATTAGAGCCCATTTGAGTACGGCCTAGTATGCCAAAGTCTAGCCTAGTCCTCTCCAATGGGAGAATAGAGTAGTAGAGGGAAGTACTAGTCTATATTATGTCACACCATTGTGAATAACCACCATGTACACGGGCAGTCGTTTGTGTGCACATTCAATACTTTTACTTGGACATGTGTTGACCATAGTGCAGTATCACCTCGTACAGCCTAATGAAGCCTAGTACAGTCTAACAAACCCCCTATATTCTATTAGAGCCCATTTGAGTATGGCCTAGTATGCCAAAGTCTAGCCTAGTCCTCTCCAATGGGAGAATAGAGTAGTAGAGGGAAGTACTAGTCTATATTATGTCACACCATTGTGAATAACCACCGTGTACACGGGCAGTCGTTTGTGTGCACATTCAATACTTTTACTTGGACATGTGTTGACCATAGTGCAGTATCACCTCGTACAGCCTAATGAAGCCTAGTACAGTCTAACAAACCCCCTATATTCTATTAGAGCCCATTTGAGTACGGCCTAGTATGCCAAAGTCTAGCCTAGTCCTCTCCAATGGGAGAATAGAGTAGTAGAGGGAAGTACTAGTCTATATTATGTCACACCATTGTGAATAACCACCGTGTACACGGGCAGTCGTTTGTGTGCACATTCAATACTTTTACTTGGACATGTGTTGACCATAGTGCAGTATCACCTCGTACAGCCTAATGAAGCCTATTACAGCCTAACACACCCCTACAGCCAATTAGAGCCCATTTGAGTCTAGTGCAGTACAGCCTAGTATGCCAAAGTCTAGCCTAGTCCTCTCCAATGGGAGAATAGAGTAGTAGAGGGAAGTACTAGGCTATTTTATGTCACACCATTGTGAATAACCACCGTGTACACGGGCAGTCGTTTGTGTGCACATTCAATACTTTTACTTGGACATGTGTTGACCATAGTGCCGTATCACCTTGTACAGCCTAATGAAGCCTAGTACAGCCTAACAAACCCCCCTACAGCCTGTTAGAGCCCATTTGAGTCTAGTGCAGTACGGCCTAGTATGCCAAAGTCTAGCCTAGTCCTCTCCAATGGGAGAATAGAGTAGTAGAGGGAAGTACTAGTCTATATTATGTCACACCATTGTGAATAACCACCGTGTACACGGGAAGTTGTTTGTGTGCACATTCAGAACTTTTACTTGGACATGTGTTGACCATAGTGCAGTATCACCTCGTACAGCCTAATGAAGCCTAGTACAGTCTAACAAACCCCCTATATTCTATTAGAGCCCATTTGAGTACGGCCTAGTATGCCAAAGTCTAGCCTATTCCTCTCCAATGGGAGAATAGAGTAGTAGAGGGAAGTACTAGTCTATATTATGTCACACCATTGTGAATAACCACCGTGTACACAGGCAGTCGTTTGTGTGCACATTCAATACTTTTACTTGGACATGTGTTGACCATAGTGCATTATTACCTCGTACAGCCTAATGAAGCCTAGTACAGCCTAACAAACCCCCCTACAGCCTATTAGAGCCCATTTGAGTCTAGTGCAGTGCAGCCTAGTGTGCCAAAGTCTAGCCTAGTCCTGTCCAATGGGAGAATAGAGTAGTAGAGGCCCCTTTATAACACTTGCACGTATGTGATGCCACTCTCTCATCCTCTGGGTCTATATGTGCCAGTCTCCTCGCACACGTTTAGGCTAAGTGGTCTAATAGAAGAATTGTGGTACAAAAATAAGTAAATTGTCCCAGTGACATCGTCAGGGAGGAGTATGTTACAATAGTCAGTCAGTCAGTCAGTCAGTCAGTCAGTCAGTCAGTCAGCCAATATGATGTGAGTCAATTGCAGTTATATCCCTCACACGGTGATGTTGGTTTCAAGGCAGAAGACATCTGAGGGATCAAAGGTCAAAAACATTCAATAGGTTTTCAGCCAATCACGTATAGGTTCTTCGGATTGTCTGAATATTTGATTAAATTTGATTATATTTTAAAGGTGTTGCAGCCATCAAAATCAAAATGAGCAAATATTTGCATACAAACAATAAAGTTGAACATTCAGTTTAAGCATTCAGATAAGCGGAAGAAGATGGATGAATGAACATCTTCCCAACTCCAACAGAATTGGGGTTGTACATGGGAACCAGCTGTGGCTGTAGTAGGCTGTCCTGTATTATAACATAGTGTTCATGTAAAACTATTGGTCGTGCACACAAACTCTGGCCTATGTACATAGTTGTACTCCCACAGGTCCCCGAACCACACTTTGGGAATTGGGATTGTACTATAGCCTATAAATGTTTGTGTAAAAGTATAGGTTGTGCACACAAACTATGGCCTTTGTACATAGTCGGACCCACAGAGGTCCGCAAACCACAATTTTGGAACTAGCCATAGCTGTACTGTAATAAAACTTTTGGTTGTGCACACATACTATTGCATGTGTACATAGTTGGACTCCCAGTGGTCCCTGAACCACACTTTGGGAACCAGACATGGCTGGATTGTACTATAGCCTTGAAATGTTTGTGGAAAAGTATTGGACGTGCACACAAAATATGGCCTATGTACATAGTTGGACTCCCAGAGGTCCCCAAACCGCACTTTGGGAACCAGCCGTGGCTGTACTAGGCTGTCGTGTAATGTAATCTAGAAACTTTTATGTAAAACTACTGGTCATGCATACAAACTTTGGCCCGTGTACATGGTTGGACTCCCGGACGTCCCCGAACCACATTTTGGGAACCAGCCATGGCTTTAGTAAGCCTGTAATATGTCCTGTAATATGACCTAGACATGATCATGTAAAAGTATGGGACATGTACACCATGTACACATGTAGAGTTTTGGTTAATAGCCTGCCACCCTGTGGAATTATGCTTGAACTGCAATATAAGGCCCTAAAATGGACACAGAGGAAAAAATAGCAGTGTGGGTCATCTGAAGGACTGATCGGTGAACATGTGGTGTCCACACGAAGAGGACGGGGCCCGGAAAATTTAGAGACCATCCGCTGATTTTTCACGCCCCCACAGTCCGCACAGTGTGGAGTGGAAATTTCTGGTGTACACCGGCCTATATCGCATTGACCCGGTGAACACAAAAAGCGATAGGGGTAATAATAATAATAATAATAATAATAATAATAATAATAATAATAATAATAATAACTAGATCAGTGCCCTTCGTGGCACAGGTCTCCACCAGGCCAGATCAGGTTGTGGCCTCCTGGTGCCACTATAGGCCAATGTGAAAAGGGTGCTACTTATCATTATGCCTGATTAATGTGACCTGAAGAGGGTACGTATTTTCCACACTATAAGGCGCACCGGATTATAACCTTCAATGAATGGCCCATTTTAGCCGCCCAATCGGGTGCGGCCTGGACCGTACACGGAAGAACGGACGGACACACGGACGGACGGACCGACGGACAGAGGGGAAAACATACTCTCCACCATACGGACAACAATGTAACTTGCAATGAGCCATATGCAGCCAAACACTTCCTGGTTGTGTTGGAGGTACGGGATCCTTCCTGTCGGCAGACTCCCATTCACTTTGCATGTATTGATTGTGAATTTCTATGAGTAAAGTTCAGTTCTTTAAACCACACTTTTTCATTTGATAATAACATTACCTAGTTCTTCATAGTTTGTATTATTTGTGGTGTGCTATTGACATGATCACATGAGTTAGAAATGTCTAAAATCTTCAGTTAAAACCGGGAGTTTTTCATGGATTTATCCATGTGTTGCCATATCCACTTTTTATAAGCAAGCCTTTTCAGTAAAGTTGCTTGAAAATAATGGTTTACTAGTTACTAGCTGCATGTTTTATTTAAGCCTGTTCCCTAATGTTGCTTAAACCTGTGATTCTCCTCAAACATCCAGGGACCCCCATGTACACTATCTGTACACACAGACCCCAGATGAAAAACAAATCTCAAGTTCTTGTCTTAAAGAGCCTTAAAGAAAGTCTTAAAGAGTAATATAGCTCATTTGGTTTTCATAGTCCAGGTCCAGGTAGGTGTTCCATGGACCACTTGTGGTCCTGAAAGGTATTTCATTTTTTCTTCCATAGAACAGCACACTAAAGCTTTGTGCAATGGACAGTAAGCATGCCAACGTTGTCAGTTACTGAAAGTCTGATTGAGGATAAGAAAATCCACAGAAATGGGTGTTAGAATCTCAAGAAAGCTTGCCTGATTTTATCATAATTACATCACTGTGGGAATAATAATTCTCAATGGCTGATGGGAGCAGATTCTTGCAGATCAATGTAGAGAGAAAATATCCGCACTCGCATATAGTTCATGAGTTTTATTTTATTTCATTTCTCTATGAAACTCTGAAATTAAATAAAAGAAAACTCATGAACTATATGTGAGTGCGGATATTTTCTCTCTAGGTTGAATAAAGTAACAGAATGGATTTAGAGCATACCTGGGCATCATGCGGCCCGGGGGCCAAATGCGGCCCTTTGGCTGACTCTGACCGGCCCGGGGACCACCAGTGGTCCTTGAGAGAGTTCCAAGTTAAACATGGAAAGTTGGTTAACCACATGTAACTCTTTGAGAGTGTATAAATAAAACCAAATGGACCCGCAAGGGTCCATTTGGTTTTATTTATACACTCTCAAAGAGTTTAATTTGTTACACTCTCAAGAGTTAAAATATTCATCATCTGAATTAGCCCAAAGTCTACACATTCAATCAGAGAATGTAAGAGAATGGTCATTTTTGTAATCCTGTTTTGTTTCCCAAAACCAGCCTGGAATTGTGGACAAAAACAAAAGAAATCTTGAAGAAAGTTTTGGGATCTGTGGGGCAAAAATGTCATCAAATGGTGGTCCGTGGCTCAAATACTGAATAAATAGAGGTCCCTGGTGTCAAAATGGTTGGTCTTACTCTTACTTTTATCTTGAAATTAAATTAATATTACGCAGACTTTAGTTCAGCCTTTAGTCTTGGCTTCTCCACAATATTTTATGTATCTCATTTGGCCCCTTGGGAAAAATAATTGCCCACCCCTGATTTAGAGTAACTGTGGTGGTCCCCATGTTGATTCTAAGTCAGGTTGGTGGTCCCTGGTTCACAATCAGTTGAAACCCCATGTCATAGACCATGGTTGCTTATTTCTCTCACACAATCTGGAACAATGTACTTGCTCTGGTGTTGCCAGATTGTGTGAGAGAGATAAGCAATCAGTCAATCATGAGCTATACATATACTGTACATTACATATTATGCATTATACTCTAAGACGATCTGATGAAAAATGAAAAATGAAAAAAATATGTAAAATAAAAACCTGGCTGGCACAAAAAAAAAATACAGATGGGGATCTGTGTGCACAGATGCATGGAGCATGGGGGCCCTTTGACTCATTGTTTATTTGAGCAGAATCACAGATATGGAACAAGCCTTAAAAATCTACCTAGTAAACTGTCATTATTTGCAAGCAAATTTACTGAAAAATGTTGCTTATAAAAAGCGGATATGGCAACACTTGGAGAAATCCATGAAGTACTCATGATTTTAACTGAGGATTTTAGACATTTCTCACTCATGTGATCATGTCAATAGCACACCACAAATAATACAAACTCTGAAGAACTGGGAAATGGTATTATCAAATGAAAAAGTGTGGGTTAAAGAACTGAACTTTATTCCTAGAAATTCACAACCAATACATGCAAAGTGAATGGGTGTCTGCCGACAGGAAGGATCCCGTACCTCCAACACAACCAGGAAGTGTTTGGCTGCATAAGGTCAATTCAGAATGTGACATAACAACCGCAATGGCTGATGTGACTCTGAAATTAAGCAAATGCAACACTAGCTAAAAATACGCTGCCCCCTAGTGGGTGGCAGAGAACTGACTGTTATATGAATGTGTGGCTCCTGGCACCTTGCAAAGAGACCTTTATCGTTTTGGCGAGTGAAAACAATATAGTGTGGCTGCTGATGGATGCAAAGCAAAGTTACTTTTGTGAATTTAATAGTGTTACGGTTTTGATACAATGATTTTATCCCTGTGAAAGGGCAGAAGACTCGCCCGCCGATCCCTGGTAACCTGCTACCTCTCGTCGCTTAATGCTGGTTTGCATCAGGGTTGGCTAATATATGTATTTTTCCTGGATTCCTTTGATCAGATAATGATGAAACTCCCTATACATACTATGCACAGGCATAGTATGTATAGGAAAATTGTACTCTACAAAAAACATTCACACTTGCGTGAAGTGAGGGGTGCCTCAAACAAACATTACCGTTTAAAATGCCATAAACTAACAAACTACTAACAAGTCCATATGCATGATTGTTACTCTTTCTAAAGTGTTGTAAACCAACACTAAAAGTCCATGGATGTGGCTGCCATGATGGGACGTGATTTAAAAAGCCAGAAAGTAGCCAGACTGATTTTTCAAAAAGAAAATACAGAAAAACATGGGGTACTATGGGGTGTTAGATGCCAGCATAACTTGTTATACACAATGTTACCCATATTAGGCATGATTCATCGTGACGTCATCACTCTCAATGGTTAGAGCAGATTCCCACTGTGTTTGCTGTCAAAATACCATAATAGTATCCTATTTCCAGGTCAAATGATCTCCCCAGCTGTCTGTCCGCCAGCTGTCAAGTCCGTAAACGTCCAGAAACAAGCAGGCACTGAAGTCAACGGAGAAAAGCCTTTGATCTCCTGTGGATGGTGTGGAAAGGGTTTCAGTTCTAGAAGTCACCTAAAGCGTCACCAACGGACCCACACAGGAGAGAGACCCTTCCACTGCCAAACATGTGATAAGAGATTCACTGATTTAGGTAATCTACGGAAACACCAACGGACTCACACAGGAGAGAGACCCTTCCACTGCCAAACATGTGATAAGAGATTCACTCAGTTAGATGGTCTACAGAAACACCAACGGACCCACACAGGAGAGAGACCCTTCCACTGCCAAACATGTGATAAGAGATTCACTATGTTAGATGGTCTACAGAAACACCAACGGACCCACACAGGAGAGAGACCCTTCCACTGCCAAACATGTGATAAGAGATTCACTCAGTCAGGCGAACTACGGGCCCACCAACGGACCCACACAGGAGAGAGACCCTTCTACTGCCAAACATGTGATAAGAGATTCAATCTGTTAGTTAATCTACGGTCACACCAACGAACCCACACAGGAGAGAGACCATTTGCCTGCAAATGGTGTAGGACGAGCTTCATGCACGTCATTAGCATGAAAAGACATCATCACCGCATCCACGCAGGAGAAGTCCAATCGGCTGCTTTAAGCAGAACCCTCACACCTGGCCTGTGTCCACTTGATTCGCCATGACGCCATGAGTCGTCCCCATCTACTTTCAGCAGAACCTCTGTCTTTGGTTGACCTTGACATTTTCCATTCTTTTTTGCCGCAAATTCTTCATACATTTCACTTGGAATGCGACCCGGCCGTGACGCCTTGCCGTTCATAAATTGCCAGTAAAATGTCTATCTTGATGACGTCTACAGCTCAGCGTCGGAAGGACAGCCGGCAGCATCATAATTGGGTTCAAGGTTTTTTATTTGTCCCTTTTTATTTGTCAATAGTCCACTAGCTATAAAGACAAGCATGCAGAGCTGTCTCTCCCATGTTGCTCAGATATGGCCAAAAAAGAAACCAGTATCTCCTACAAGAGTTGTGCCCCTACGGGGCACAGGTCTCCACCGTCCGGGCTCAGGTTTGAACGTGTGCACATTGCAAAGTAGTTTATTGTGAGCGTAATGATACAATACTCATGACTATATATGAACGTATCTTAGTCACTAAGACAAAAAATCATTCAAATTCTATGTAAGAGTTCAAGAAAAAAAATGTCTGGGGTCAGGTTTGGACAAGTGCAGATTTCAAAATAGTTTCCAAAAAAATAAAAAATAAAAATAATGAATATAGTTGTCGATGCTGTTATTATTTGGAGAAAACAAAATAATTAAAATTTAGGATCAGGAGCCTCAAGGGTCCTCCTAGCGTGTCAACTATAACGTCATAGTCGGGAGGACAGGCAGATCGAGGACACAGACGGGCTACGTGCAGGGACACAGGGCATTTTATAATGTAACCTTATATAATGTTACCCATGACATCATCTTGACTTCATTCCATGCACAAAACCCTATCTCACACCCCTCTGTCATCTCAGGGTCTTCAGGGCTCCTTCTAGCTCAGGGCTCCTCCTACTATTACGTCATCATGACGTCATCACATCCCAAATCTCTACATCCCCCAGTCAGGATACATATCTCCGAGCACCTCCTACCTATGACCTCATCATGACGTCATCTCAAACTTCTCCTAGCTCAAACTCCGCCTACCTCAGGACTGCTACTATCTATGACGTCATCTTCCCCATCTCACTCTTTATGATGTCATCTCAAAGCTCATTCTACCTCCGGCTCCTAACTTTGTCATCATCTAACGAATCCTCCTAACTCAGGGCTTCCCTATCTCACTCTTTATGACATCATCTCAAGTCTCATTCTAGCTCAGTGCTCCTCCTAGCTCAGGCCCCCCTAGCTTGATGTCATCTCAGGGTCCTCAAGGGTCCTCCTAGCTCAAAGCCCTCCTAGCTCAACTATGACGTCATCATGACGTCATAGTCGGGAGGACAGACAGATCGAGGGCACAGACGGGCTACGTGCAGGGACAGAGGGCGTTTTATACGGTGGAGACAATAATAACTAGATCAGCACTCGGTACAGTGCATACTTGTGCGTTCCACACAAGTATAGGCCATGGCCTATACTTTGCTCCTCTTGAGAAGATTACTAGGCCATGGCCTACTTGCGCGTGAGCGGAGCAAGCTAATATGATAACGTAATGGTGACGTAAGTCATCACCCAAACTGGCCAATCGGATTGCCCCGAGGGACGACGACCACAAACCGTGCACCACTGCACACCGCTCCGCTCATGCAAGTAATAAGGGTAATAATATTAAAGGGGTACTCTATGGAATTAAAACCATGCCAAAATTAATTTGAACTGTAATTTTGAATCCGTAACTGTAATTGTGCTCCGTGTCTCTGCAAAATAAATCCAGTATTAATTAGTATCTGTAATTTTTTTCTGTATATCTGCAAAATAATCCGTGTCAAATTTTGCATGTGTAGAAAACTATTTGTAAGTTTGTATTTGCTGTTTGTATCACTGCAAAATTTCACAGGTGTAGAAAACAATTTTGCAGTGGTGAGCTTTGTATTTTTTGTATTTGCAGCTTTCAATCACTACAAAATCCTTTTGTACCTCTGCAAAATAAATATTGTGGTCTGCACAACAACGATTGCGGCGACATCTGCTGTTCAAGTACAACACCACACATCTACAGTTTAAAAAAACACAGTTCAAAAAGTTACGAATTTTGGCAGTGTCTTCACTTCACCGCGGAGAACCAATCAGCAGTTGGCTTACTCAGCAGTGCACCATTTTGATTGGTTGGCCAAAGGAAGCAGTCTCGCCAATCCCAGTCATTCATAATACATGAATATGAGATCCCATTGTTGGGAAGTACAGAGGTCTAATGGCGGCTGTTCTATAGCCCAGCACAGCTTTAGTGATCTTAAATCCCTTTATTTTAGATCGTTTTGTGTAATAGTAATGCATAAACATTGCAGAGACTTTAGACGTTTCTGTACAATGGTTTAAAACTGCACGAGGGTATGCTTAAAGTATCTTATTTAAACAGGGACAAACTCTGACTGCAGTTTCTGCCCCTCAATGTCGCCCCTCCACCCTCTGATTGCTGTGTGATTGCTGTGCTAGCACACAGCATTAGCATAACTATAGCAGTTCTGACAACAGCTATGTGATTGCTGTGCTAGCACAGCATTAGCATAACCAGTAGTTGTGACAACAAAAGAAGAACATTTGAGGAAAACTCCACTATTTATATACTATCATTTTGACAGATACCATTAGTCTGTTGGCTTGTGTATAATCTAAATATCAGATAAACGTGCATTAGCGACAATGTAACCAGTGTTATTTTAGCAATTCTATTAAAGCTAACAAATATAAGACTTCCGATGCTGATCACTTCAAAATAAGACAATTCACTGGAAGACGGCTCGGTTGCCATGTAGTGCCATGTAGTTGAGAGAACAACAAGCAAACTGGTCTATTCAAATGACTGTTGCAGCTATAGTCAGTGTTGTAGTGGTACTTTAAGAAGTGGGGGGACGCCTCTTAAAGGAAAATTCCACCCATTTTACGATTTTTTCTGAGAGTGCACAAATGTGTTCCATTTGTGCACTCTCAGAAAAAAGGAAACTCATTAAACATGATTTTACACCTTTTGCCCCAAAAATATTTTATAGAAGTGGGGGGACGCTGTCCCCCCGCGCCCCCCCTCCACTACACCCCTGGCTATAGTAATTCGTAATTCGTAAACGGTTTCATTCAAAAAATCATTAGCATTGTGAAATACATCTTAATGACATCATCAAGATGTGTTTCACCATGTTAATGAGTTTCCTTTTTTCTGAGAGTGCACAAATGGAACACATTTGTGCACTCTCAGAAAAAATCGTAAAATGGGTGGAATTTTCCTTTAAGAGGCGTCCCCCCACTTCTTAAAGTACCACTACAACACTGACTATAGCTGCAACAGTCATTTGAATAGACCAGTTTGCTTGTTGTTCTCTCAACTACATGGCACTACATGGCAACCGAGCCGTCTTCCAGTGAATTGTCTTATTTTGAAGTGATCAGCACCGGAAGTCTTATATTTGTTAGCTTTAATAGAATTGCTAAAATAACACTGGTTACATTGTCGCTAATGCACGTTTATCTGATATTTAGATTATACACAAGCCAACAGACTAATGGTATCTGTCAAAACGATAGTATATAAATAGTGGAGTTTTCCTCAAATGTTCTTCTTTTGTTGTCACAACTGCTGGTTATGCTAATGCTGTGCTAGCACAGCAATCACATAGCTGTTGTCAGAACTGCTATAGTTATGCTAATGCTGTGTGCTAGCACAGCAATCACACAGCTGTCAGAGGGTGGAGGGGCGACATTGAGGGGCAGAAACTGCAGTCAGAGTTTGTCCCTGTTTAAATAAGATACTTTAAGCATACCCTCGTGCAGTTTTAAACCATTGTACAGAAACGTCTAAAGTCTCTGCAATGTTTATGCATTACTATTACACAAAACAATCTAAAATAAAGGGATTTAAGATCACTAAAGCTGTGCTGGGCTATAGAACAGCCGCCATTAGACCTCTGTACTTCCCAACAATGGGATCTCATATTCATGTATTATGAATGACTGGGATTGGCGAGACTGCTTCCTTTGGCCAACCAATCAAAATGGTGCACTGCTGAGTAAGCCAACTGCTGATTGGCTCTCCCCGGTGAAGTGAAGACACTGCCAAAATTCGTAACTTTTTGAACTGTGTTTTTTTAAACTGTAGATGTGTGGTGTTGTACTTGAACAGCAGATGTCGCCGCAATCGTTGTTGTGCAGACCACAATATTTATTTTGCAGAGGTACAAAAGGATTTTGCAGTGATTGAAAGCTGCAAATACAAAAAATACAAAGCTCACCACTGCAAAATTGTTTTCTACACCTGTGAAATTTTGCAGTGATACAAACAGCAAATACAAACTTACAAATAGTTTTCTACACATGCAAAATTTGACACGGATTATTTTGCAGATATACAGAAAAAAATTACAGATACTAATTAATACTGGATTTATTTTTGCAGAGACACGGAGCACAATTACAGTTACGGATTCAAAATTACAGTTCAAATTAATTTTGGCATGGTTTTAATTCCATAGTACTCCACCTTCAAAAAAAACTTTTGGTCATTTTATGGTCTACTCAGCCTCATGTGAACACACCAGACAGTTTCATTCAGTATTTAGATATTTGATGTTCATTAATCTGCCGGAACGTCCTTCCTATACAAACCCATTATAACTTAAAACTCCATTTTAACCATGACAGATTATTCGAAAACAACCCATCTTTTTTCTGGTGACTGATATTGTCCTCCTAATACGTGAGAGGGCCGTGGAATTGCATCTACAGTTTTCATTTATTTTTAAAATATTGTTTTGTAAAATGTAGCCCTCTCCATATTTGGGAATGCCCACCCAAATGAATAAAACAATATTTTAAAAATAAATAAAAACTGTAAATGAAATTCCACAGCCCTCTCACGTATTAGGAGGACAATATCAGTCACCAGAAAAAAGATGGGTTGTTTTCGAATAATCTGTCATGGTTAAAATGGAGTTTTAAGTTATAATGGGTTTGTATAGGAAGGATGTTCCGGCAGATTAATGAACATCAAATATCTAAATACTGAAAGGAGTAACTTATAAACTGTCTGGTGTGTTCACATGAGGCTGAGTAGACCATAAAATGACCAAAAGTTTTTTTGAAGGTGGAGTACCCCTTTAATAACTAGAAAAGTGCCCTTGTGGTATCTGAGGAACCCACATCATGTCACATTATGATAGAATATTCACATTATGTATAATGCTGTTGTATTTGTGCACAAGTAATGACTTTCTGTGTGAGAACATTGAGATCTGTTAAGAGATGTGGGTGTTTCTGCAGTGGCCTGCATGTGCCACAGGGTAAACAACTCAGTGAGTTAGCAGGAATGCCACTGGGTCATCTAGGTCATCAAAGATTTCTAGGTTTGGGGTAATAAACCTCCTTTGTTAATTTGTGCTCGGAGACACAGGGGTAATTAAGTGTGCACATACAACATGCATTGGTCAGTGTGCACGTAGGTAGACACAATGGTTAAGTCAATGATAAAGGCCTCTGCAAAGGTGCTGGGTACTGGGGTCAGTCACTCTCTTGGCAGTTGGAGAGAGAGTAGGGCAGAGATAGGATGGCTGCTCTAAACATGATTTGGTGTAACGAATGTCCTTAAATAAAATGACTGCAAAGAGGACATGCCTGGACTCTACTTCACTTCCCACACACGGTCAAAAGTACTCCTATAGACTACAATGAAGATACGACACGCTTCTGGGCACAGGTCTCCACCAGGCCAGGACAAGTTGTGGCCTCCTGGTGGCGCTATAATAGGCCAATGTAAAAAAGGTACCATTTATTATTATGACTTTAGCATTTGGATGATTTGAGGCATTTTGTCCAAAAATGTGTTTTGCAAATGTTCACCTGTTGGTGGCGCTATAACAAGCCATTGTGAAAAGAGTGGAATATTTTTCTCAACCTAGTATTATAGTGTGTTGAAGATTTTATGTAAATTGCCTGCTGTGTTAATTATCTTTACAAAATCAGCCTCCTGGTGACGCTATAACATGCCGTTGTGGAAAATTTGGGGCAGAGGTCCATGCTTGCCATCCAGGGAGTGTGTATGCAAATTGTGATGTCGATCTGGTTCACAGTTTGGGAGATTAGCTGGTAACAGACGGACACACACATTTTTTTTTTTTTTTTTTCAAAAAGATGCCACAAATCGGCCTCCTGTTGGCGCTATAAAATGCCGCTGTGGAAAATTTGAGCCAGAGGTTCATGGTTGGCATCTAGGGAGTGTGTCTGCAAATTGTGGCATTGATCGGGTTAACGGTTTGGGAGATTAAGTGGTAATAGACAGACAAACACACAGATTTTTGTCAAAAAATGGCCAAAATAGGCCGCCTGGTGGCGCTATAACATGCCGTTGGGGAAACATAGGGGCAAAGATTCATCGGTGGCACCCAGGGAGTATGTGTGCAAATTTTGGCATCGATCGGGTTAACGGTTTTGGAGATTAGCAGGTAACAGACAGACACACGGACGGACGGACGGACGGACGGACACACACAGATTAGCTGGTAACAGACGGACACACGGATGGACGGACGAACACACACACACACACACGGACGGAGTGCAAAACATATTCCCCACCATGCCTCCGGTCTGGTGGAGACAATAATTAATAATAATATTCTCAAGAAGAGCAAATCCTGACTAAGAACCATCTTGCAGTAGGGGGAATCAAATTTCCATGTTATTGCAATACATTTCCTAGCAACCCAGCTGTGTAACAACAACAGGGGCGGATATAACATTTCCCAATTGGGGGGGCAGGAGAAAATGGTATGGGGGCGACTTCATCACCCGTGGCTCCACAGGCGAAGTTAGAACTATACTTCAGCAGTAAACTGAAAAAAGTAACCTGACAAAGTTAGAACTATACTTCAGCAGTAACCTGACTCTGCCAGATGGTCGGAGTCAGGTTACTTCACCAGTATAAGGGTCTATAACTGAGGGATCATTCAGATCACAGCTTGGCTAATCAAATATAATAATAATAATAATGATAATATTTCAATTTACTGTATTAGAATGTTATTCATTCATTATTTTGGAATGTTTGATGATCCATCAATAAAAAGCAGGTCTGCATAAAACCATGGGTTGTGTAGCCATTTACAAAATTCAGCTAAGACACTATTTGAAATGTATTTTGAATGGTTTATTGGCGCACTGTAAATAAAAATAGCATCTCTCATAGCAAATGTCTTCATCTCTAGGCTACAAGTATAAAGCATAAAGTATAAATGAAAGTCATTAATAGCTATTAATAGCTATTCTTAATAATAAATATGGTTTGTGTGATATACTGTAGTGTAGAAGTTACGGCTGTGTACATAAAAATGCATGCCTGTGACTGGTCGTGACAGCACCGCGGCGTGACTGGCACCGCAGCACTCCGGCCCCCATGAAGTCCAATGGGGCCCCAACCCCAAAATGACTTTGACACCACTGATCTAGAGCGTTTGAAATGTTTTGAATAAATTAGAATGTATTGTTCTTCTTCAACACTGCATTGTGTCTGCAGGTAGCAGTGCTGGACTGGGACAAAAATTCGGCCCCGTCATTTTAATTTGGCCCGCCGGTCCACTACAACCGACGTGCAGATAGCCCTGCTCTGTCAGCACACACCACCATTTTTACACAACAACAACAACAACAACAACAACATCTACACAACCCTTCATTGCTCTGACAAGAATGATGCTGGCAAAAGGATCCAAGATAGAACAGGGTTTAGAGTAGTTTTCAGAGTATGTTTTACCCCCCGTCCGTCCGTGCACGGTCCAGGCCGCACCCGATTGGCCGGTTTTAGTGATGTCATCGTATTAGCTCGCTCCGCTCATGTACGAGTAGGCCATGGCCTACTTGTTCGCTCTGCTCACGTGTACGCTCGCTCCGATGTCATCATGCAGAGCCACAACCTGATCTGGTCGGGTGGAGACCTGTGCCACGAAGGGGCACTCGTCTTGTCGCTATTTTTCGTCGAGCGAGGGAGTACCGGAAGGAGTACCGGGAGAGCTTCCGGTACTCCCTATGGCCACTAGTCCAACCCCAGCGGGTAGTCATAGCCTCCAGGTCCCTCCTGATGTTATGTGGCAGTCCAGACTGTTCCAGACCGTTCTGGATAACCGCTAGCTTACATAACATCTTCAGGGTAGGACGTAAGTGTAAGATCTGTGCATAAAACGGTATTCCAAAGAGGATGATGCGATCTCCCACCATGCAAATGGACCATATGGAGTGGAAATCTGGCCCTTCACCCTTGGGCTCCACCTTCGTCCAGGCAAAGGTCTTGGAGTTGAATCTCCACAGATCATTCAACCACAGATCGTGGTGGTTGAAGCCACCAAATATGTACAGATCTCCATTGTAGGCGAAAGCTTTGTGATCCATGCGTTGTTCCGGAACAATCTGTGCAGAAGGCGCGCTTGTCCAGCTGTTGGTCACTGTGTCAAACACCCTGATGTTGTTGTCCTGGTGCCCAGTGCCCCCAAATACAAACATCTTTGTTCCAATCATGGTGGCAGAATGGTAAGCAGAATCAGACGGTGTACTTCCTCCGGTGTTAATTGCAGTCCAGAGCATTATGGTGGTGTCCAACTTGTGGATGTTATTTGTGTATCCAGTCAGCTGGATGTATCCTCCATAGATAAACATGATCTTACTCAAGACACAGGCAGAGTGGAGGTGCCTTGCCTCTGGAACATTTCCAGATATGGTGGGTCTGAACCATCTGTGGGTGTTGACATCCAATGCATAAAGAATGTCGTCGTAGTCCCCTGTGGCGATAAACCGGCGGCCTGCATCATATTTTGACTTACAATTCACCATCCCTCCCCACATGTAGATGGTATCTTCTATCAGCACAGCTGTGTGTTTGAAGCGCATGGAGGGGACATCAGGAAGACGTTGACCTATAGTCACCCGGGGCAGTGTCATCCAGTGCAAAGTCACTGTGTTGAAGACGTGGACATCAACCTGATCCTTGCTGGTGTAGGTTTTCTCTTCATAGAAGAACCCTCCAAAGGAATATACCTTGTTCTCCACTGGTCCAGCGGAACAACCAAAGTACCGAAGATATATCTGTGGTCCTCTTGTCAGAGGCACTGACCACTTCAGCATGTCTTTTACTGTTAATATCTCTATTTTGCTCAAACTCAAAATATGTTTTCTATTCCTCTGTCTCTTCTCTGTACCTGGCATTTTGTCTCCGTCTTGACCTGCTTTCACACAGCTTCGGCCTGATGTCTGTCACAACGCTAACTAATGTCCTTAATTATAACTACACTGATTGGCGCAGGTGTTTCTGACCCTGCTTCCCATTCAAAATGTTTTCTTCAATTCAAATGCGAAAATTGTGCTGCAACCTTTACTTTAGCCTATACTTTGCTCCTCTTGAGAAGATTACTAGGCCATGGCCTACTTGCGTGTGAGCGGAGCAAGCTAATATGATAACACAATGGTGACTTAAGTCATCACCTAAACTGGCCAATCGGATTGCCCCGAGCAGTGTTGGGAATATTACTTAGGAAAGTAATACATTACGTATTACTTTACTTAATATTACACTACTTATTACTTGGAGGCAAAAGTAATATGTAATAAGTATATTACTTTTTATATTACTTTTGCACCCAGATCCCTGAAAAAAGGGAAGTAGCTACAACTACACAATCTGTCAGCTTCTTTTAGAGCTGAAACTAATTGTTTTGAATATGAAGAATAATAACAAGAGTCACCAATCAGCCAACCATGCTGTGTCAATTGTGTGACTGTAGCTCTCTGGTGGAGCTGTTGCCCCCACCACCCGACTACGGGTAAGCTGGTGAAGATGGGTGGATGTATTTAGATAAATGTATTTAGATGAATAGAGACATCCCACCCTAAAATACTAACATTTATATTAACATTTATATTAACATTTATATTAACATTTATATTAACATTTATATGCCACACATGATTAACATAGCCTACCATCGATTACATTCTGTAGTTGCAGTAGGCTGTTATTTCAGTCAGTAGGACTGTTATTTGGTTCCAGTTCCAGTCTGTCAACTATGTTTCAATGCTAAATTAAAAGGTATGATAAACATACATAAGCTCTTTTTGATTTAATATTGAGTAAATGAGGGCTTATAGCTCCAGTTTGATTTGATGATACTGTGCAAACAGACTGGTGTCTGCCCAGGATTCGAACCCGTGTGTCCTGCGTGAAAGTCCAACATCTTAACCACTAGACCAAAGGGACATCCCCTTGGTCCAGGGGCAAATACTAGACTTTGGAGGCCATCACGACAGAGGCTGTAGCCACCTGCTACACTGGCATCACGTAATTAGTTCAGAACAGCTGTGTATGGGAAATCTCCAGATCTCCCCCGGTTAGCAATATATGACATTTCCACCATCCATGGGGGCGTATCGTATGGGAGGTATGGTATGGGGGCGACTACATGAAGTCGCACCCATACCATTTTCAGTTACAGGACTTTTATTAGGCAAGTAAAGAATCAATAATAACATCAGTTGTTGTTGAAGTTGCAACATGCATGAAGCTAAAGGTCTGACTCAGAGAGTTTTCTGTTTTACAAGACTTTTATTATAGGCAAGTGAATCAATAATAACATCAATTGTTGTTGAAGTTGCAACATGCATAAAGCTAAAGGTCTGACTCAGAGAGTTTTCTGTTTTCAATTATGAAATGCTCTTGGTTTAGTGGTGGCACAGCTGTAGTTAATAATTTTAAATATAAGCACTTTAATTTGAAGTATTGTTTTGCATGCCATCCTGTCTGGTGGGGAAGACTGGGCATTTATGGGGGGGCATTGCCCCCCATGCCCATGCCTAGATCCGCCCCTGAACAACAACATGATCCAGTTTGATGGAAAACTGTAGATGGAATGCCAATGAACTGCACGAGGGATTATAATGGATTCTCGGAAATATCACGTGCATTTTGACCCCGTTTTATCAGAGTCTACTCGACTCTGATATTTGGAACTAGCCTACAGTTTGTAAATGAAGCATTTCGATGGAGTAGCGTGAGTTTACAGAGAATGTGTAATACTTGAGGTTTTCTTTGCCTCCAGCCCAGCCCTGTCCTCGGCAGTGTTGCCAACTTCCATAATCCAAAATGCACTAGTGTCACTTCCAAAATGCGCTAGATGCTTGCCTGGAAGGGAATATATAAACATACAGATCAAAATGACCATTAATATTGTATATTCTCTAGTTGTGTAGACTTGGGCTAATTAACACACATGATGAATATTTTAACTCTTTGAGAGTGTAAAAATGAAACCAAATGGACCCGCAAGGGTCCATTTGGTTTCATTTTTGCACTCTCAAAGAGTTACATCTGGTTAACTAAACTGTCCATCATTTAGTCTGGGGACCACTGGTTGCATGAAAACCACTGTCATAGGAGGAAATATAGTGAAAAATTAGGGTTTTATCTTTTTTTTTTATATCTTATTTTGGCGCTAGGGGGGTCTGAAAAAGCGCTACATATAGCGACAAATGCGCCAAGTTGGCAACACTGACTCCTCGGATTTTCCAACCAATCACATGCAGTGTTTACGTCCCACACCCAACCGCTGTATATGGAACAAATGAGTAACGGTCCCTCAGCGCCCCCTGGCGTTTACATTCAGCACAAGTGTTGCCATGTTTGCTCATTATGAGCGACTTTTCTCTTTTTGGGTAACTAATCAACTGGGGGAAATGTCACGGCGATAACAATTTAATAGCTATAGTTTTGCACACAATGGCTAAAACACTGCCTTAAAGGGATATTATAGGGAAAAAAAAATATATATATCAGTCACCAGAAAAAAAAGATGGGTTGTTTTAAGTTATAATTTGTATAGGAAGGGGGCAGAGCAGCTAAAATGAACATCAACTATGTAAATACTGAAGTAATTTATAAACTGTCTGGCGTGTTCACATGAGACTGAGTAGACCATAAAATGACAATTTTTTTGAAAGGGGAATATCCCTACAACAATAAAGATGCTTATAATAACTACAACAATTGACATTTTTATAACAATTGACGTTTTTATAATATAGAGCAGGGGAGCCCAGTGCACACACTTTTTTGACTTTTTTGACTACTTTGAAAATGACTGGCTCAACAAGATCTACACATCAAAAATGTGATTAGGCTATTCCATTACAAGGCCCCCTAGAAAGTTTGAGCTTTGAAACAGTGGTGATGGTGTTACTTGCCGTCATAGTGTTTAAGAATAATACACTTTATAATGAATGAATTTGAGTTGACAGTTTGATATGTCGAGTCTAGTTTCTTGCACCCAAAACTAAGAACTTTCACGTTTTTGTCCACAATTGGGAAAGAGAACTGGCAAAACATTGGTCAATTATTCTCAGTTTTCTAATTGTGTGGACTCTTGAAATTACGTAATTCAGATGTTTCAATATAATTTAACTCTTGAGAGCGTAAAAATGAAACCAAATGGACCCGCAAGGGTCCATTTGGTTTCATTTTTACGCTCTCAAGAGTTAAAATATTCATCATGTGATTTAGTCCTAATCTACCCAACTAGAAGATTAATGGTCATGGATGGACAGAAGCAAAGGAAATCTTTAGTTTTGGGGGTGTGTGGGGCTAAAATGTCACCAAATGGTGGTCCGTGGCTCAAATTCTGAATAAATGGTGGGCCCTGGGGATGAAAAAGGTTGAAAACCCCTGAATTCTAGAGAATATCCCATGGGGTGCTGATTTCCCTCCCAGAGCCTGGCAACAGTGCCGGTGTGTGTGTGTTATTCAGAGGTCACCATAATAACTACAGTAACAGTAACCATCCATCTCTCACTCACTGCTGTCCCATAAAGTAAGTATTACATTTATCATTTTAAATGTATCCTTTCAGCCATGTGATGTGATGTTACTGCCAGTATCACAGACTCGTGTTGTTGTTGTATTCTTCCTTTTACAAGGTTAGTATAGTATAGTGACTGAATCAAGATATACACACACACGGCTAGAACTCGTTAGCCAGCCTGGGACATGGAGTATGGACAGAGTTGCGACATAGAGGGGCCTGAAAACAGCCAGGTCACGTGGTTCGCTCGGTTGTTAGAATTAACTGCAGCCTGTCCCCATTCTCTGTAGAAGAGCCGCCGTAGGACTGGCCCCATGAAGTGAACGGAGTTGTCGTAACTCTTGTGTCTATATTCTAGTGGCTTTGGGGACGCTAACCCTGACTATACTGTACTACTATACACAGCATTATAGTGCAGGGGTTTTCAACCTTTTTCATACCAGGGCCCACTATTTATTCTTGCATTTTAGCCACCGAGGACCACCATTAGATGCTCATTTTAGTCTCTCGGACCCCAAAAACTAGGGATTTTCAAGTTTGAGTCCACAATTTAGGAGAGATAACTGGCCAAACGTTGGTCAAAATAACAATTCTTCATCATTTTCTGAATGTGTAGATCTTGAAAAATAAGTAATTCAGATGTTTAAATATAATTTAACCCTAGAGAGCGTATCATTTTACCCTCTCAAGAGTTACAGATCTATATGGGTCCATTTGGTCACCAACTGTCCATCATTTAGCTGGGGACCACCTGGAATTCTCTCAGGGACCACTGGTTGAAAACCACTGTTATAGTGCAGGGGTTTTCAACCTTTTTCATCTCAGGGACCACCATTTATTCAGGATTTGAGCCACGGACCACCATTTGAGGATATTTTAGCCCCACAGACCCCAAATCTAAAGTTTTTTTTTTGCTTTTGTCCACAATTCCAGGCTGGATTTGGGAAACAAAACAAGCAAAACATACATTCCAAAATGGCTAAATCAGATGATGAATATTTTAACTCTTGAGAGTGTAAAAATGAAACCAAATGGACCCGCAAGGGTCCATTTGGTTTCATTTTTACGTTCTCAAGAGTTACATTTGGTTAAACAACTTAGCTGGGGTCTGGGGACCACCTGGAACCCTCTCAAGGACCACTGGTGGTCCCCGGACCACCTGTTGAAAACCCCTGTTATAGTGGGTTGTTTTCAGTGTTATAGACGTTACCCAACTGCAAATCTAGCTGGGGACTATTATTAAAGGGGATTTCCACCCATTTTCAACATTTTGTTGAAACATGTCATTTGAGGACATGCTAGAAAGTTCCCCACCATGGCACCATTCTGTGTTTCCCAGAAATGGAGGCCTGAAAAAAAAATACAGTTGTGTTGTGTTTCACCATGTTAATGATTTTTCTACCTATTTTTCTGAGTGTACAAACGGTCCATTTGGTTTCATTTTTATTATTTTTTATTATTTATCATTTGAATTATATTAATTAGTCTGAATTAAACCGAATGGACCCATTGCGGGTCCATTCGGTTTCATGTTTACGCTCTCAAAGAGTTACATCTGGTTAACCAACTTTACTCAAGGGCCACTGGTGGTCCCCGGACCACTGGTTGAAACCCCCCCCTTCCCCACTGAGCCTATGCCTAACCCTAACCCTCATCTTAACCTCAGTATAACTAATTCCTAAACCTAACCCTAACCTTAAGGGAACATAGACATGACCCCTTCAAGGCTACTAGCATACTAGCTGCTTGCTGAGGGAACATAGACATGACCCCTTCAAGGCTACTAGCATACTAGCTGCTTGCTGAGGGAACATAGAGCTGAGGGAACATAGACATGACCCCTTCAAGGCTACTAGCATACTAGCTGCTTGCTGAGGGAACATAGACATGACCCCTTCAAGGCTACTAGCATACTAGCTGCTTGCTGAGGGAACATAGACATGACCCCTTCAAGGCTACTAGCATACTAACTGCTTGCTGAGGGAACATAGACATGACCCCTTCAAGGCTACTAGCATACTAACTGCTTGATAATGTGTTTGCTGGCTGTAGAGGTGGCGACAGCCAGCCAGCCAGTGTGTCGTGACGAACATGGCACAGCACAGTATTTTCATCATCATCCCATCTGTTGTTTATGTTGTTGCCTGCCTCTACCTCCATGTTCCTCTGAGTCTCACTACAGCTTACCTCACCGATTCTCTGATTCTAGCTCTCTTTTTAAATTCAAGAAACCCCGACCCAGCAGTTTTTCATTTGTCGATTCATCAGATGTATTTATTTCACCATACTAATGATTTTTTTCAGACCTCCACTAAAATGTCCACACAACATCTCTAAGGTATATTAATGACATAGTAAAATATTGAAAATGAGTGGATCCATATTTGCGCGCACCTGCGCAACATACACAGACACGCACATTGAGAAAGATTGTTTACAATGCCTAATTGTATCCATAAAAGTAAATGACAAGACAAAAAACATATGGTAGGTCTACTTTTGCCCCAAAAATATTTAAGATGTGAGAAGTGGGGGGACGCCGCCCCCCCGTGTCCCCCCTTCCACTACACCCCTGGATATTGTCCGATAGCGGCAAATATCGTCCAGTACCGATATGTGACCTATCCCGTACTTAAAGGACCACTTCACCCCTTTTCAACGTACCTTCATGACGACACGTTAGTGAGATCAAATCAGATCAGCTCACCCGCCCCCCTCCCCCAGGCCAAAATCATTTCATGTTAGGCCAGTATAGTCAGTCAGTGTCTCGCTGGAGGGCTGTGGGCAGTTCGGTTGGAAAACAACAGAGCTTTCTAGTAGGAGAGTTAGGATATTGAGGGGTCAGAAACCAGAGCGGAGCAGCCAGTCGTCACGTGACTATACAGAGCCTCTCTGAGTCCTAACTGCAGTTGGGAATACATTGTTTTCAACGAGAACGGCGCAAATAAGAGCTATTTTAGGTACGTATGCAAAACGACAGCTGTTTTAAAGTAACGTTCAGTCAAGACTACAGTCTCTGTAATGTTTATGTTGTACTATTATCAAAGAACAAGGATTTTAAAGTCATTAAAGCTGGATTAAATATCTGAGTCCAGCGCATTTCTGCATACTCCTACTGCTACATTGGACTCAGAGCAGCCTCGCGAGACGCTCCGTATCGCGAGATTGTCAGTTGTTAACAGTGTGTGAATGGGGTGCTGTTGGCTCTATGCTCCTCCAGCAGATTGTCAGTTGTTAACAGTGTGTGTGAATGGGGTGCTGTTGGCTCTATGCTCCTCCAGCAGATTGTCAGTTGTTAACAGTGTGTGAATGGGGTACTGTTGGCTCTATGCTCCTCCAGCAGATTGTCAGTTGCTAACAGTGTGTGTGAATGGGGTGCTGTTGGCTCTATGCTCCTCCAGCAGATTGTCAGTTGTTAACAGTGTGTGAATGGGGTGCTGTTGGCTCTATGCTCCTCCAGCAGATTGTCAGTTGTTAACAGTGTGTGAATGGGGTGCTGTTGGCTCTATGCTCCTCCAGCAGCGTGAGCGACCTGGCGCATAGGAGTGAATGGGAATATCGTGACTCTACCCTAGAAGGCTCTGGAAAAAAATGTCTTTTAGTGACATCATCGTTTGGTAGTTTCTATTAGCTTGGATTCTTTATCAATGATGTCATTGGAGGACACAGACTGAGTAGAAAAGAATAGTGGTATTTTTTTTATTTTTATCATGTACATTAGTGAGGACCTATTATATGTTATATGTTGAAAAGTGGTGAAGTGGTCTCTCAGTTTCAGGCATGTGTAAAGTTTTAAACATACTCCAGGGTGAAGTGTATTCTTAAAGGGGAATTCCACCCATTTTCAACATTTATTTTTAATGTCATTAATATACCTTTAGAGTTGTGTGGACATGATAAAAAAGTTCCCCCCCATTCTGTGTTCCCAAGAACTTGAGGTCTGAAGAAAAGCACTAACATGGTGAAACATCTTGATGACATCATCAAGATGTATTTTCACCATGTTAATGGATTTCTTTAGACGCTTCTTTTTTTTCTGAGAGCGTACAAATGGATTTCTTTAGGAGCCAAATGAACCCGTTAGGGTTCATTTGGTCGCATTTGTACGCTCTCAGAAAAAAATGTTGAAAATAGGTGGAATTCCCCTTTTAAGGGGAATTCCACCCATTCCCCTTATGGAACTAATGGAACTAATTTAGGAGAAATAACTGTCACCTAAAGAGCCATGACCCAATGGGCAAGTAGTAACACATGCTGTACAGTATGTACATGTTTTAAGTGTGGGAACAGTGAAGACTGCACATTTACAGGTACAAATGGGCTTCCACACAGTGTTGCCAACTTCCAAAATCCAAAATGCACTAGTGGCACTTCCAAAATGCACTAGAATGCGCTAGAGCAGTGGGTTTTCAACCATTTTCATACCAGGGCCCACTTATTCTGCATTTTAGCCACGGAGGAGGACCACCAGTGATGTGGAGTCTAGTCTCTCGGACTAATTTAGGAGAAATAACTGGCAAAATGTTGGTCAAAATAGCCAATATTCTACATTTTATAAATATGTAGATTCTGGAAAATTAGGTAATTCAGATGTTTACATATAATTTAACTCTTGAGAGCGTAAAATGAAACCAAATGTACCCTTACGGGTCCATTTGGTTTCATTTTACAATCTCAACTAGCAGGGGTTGACACTAAGGTCTCAGAGGCACTTGCCCATTGGGCAAGTAAAGGTCATGTTCTACTTGCCCACAGGTCAAGCCCACTTGCCCCCCCAAAATATCGGAAATTTGAAATATTGTTATTTTTTTAGTTACATACGCGAAACATTTCCTTAGGGTTCAAACATAAGGTAGTTCTAGTTCTCTTCAGTGCATTAAGATCACTGTGCTTAATTCAACGTAGTGCAGGGGTAGGCCCTTAACGGGTCCTAATATATATTTATAAGTTGGCCTACAAAAAATCAATAACTCAAAGCCACCTTATTGGCAGAAATAAAATAATTATACTCTATAGTTATGAGGTAGACATGCAGGCACTACTGCACTAGTAGGCAATACTAGGCATTTGGGGCAAATCTTTCAAGTATTGAAACAGTATTCTCAAACATTATTCTTAAATAAATAACTATAGTTATTTATTATGCCATGTCAGACACAAACTGTAGCAATAAATACTAGTACTAGTATTTATTGCTACAGTTTGTGTCTGACACAGCATGCTCTTATGTAGGGGTCATTGTATGCAGAGCCATTTGAAACGTATGCCTTTGATGCTTTTAAAGGCAAAAAAAACAACCAAGTGTTTTTCAACATTGTGCCTTATAGACAAAAAGGCAAAAAAATACCCTATGCTATTCTCAGACCCTTAGAGTATAGACAGAGTTATGACATCCCCGTTCACTTCCATGGAAAGGTCTAATGGCGGTTGCTCTACATGGACTTTATTGAGCATGGGGACAGTTTTGTCCCTATTCAGTCTACATGAACAGCGTCCGAGTGCTCAGTTTTTGACCCCTCAATGTCGCAACTCCGACACTAGATGGCCCATCTAGCGTCGGAGTTGAGACGCTATTTAAAATGTTATGCTTTCCAGCCCGTGTTTATTGGACCTGCTTTAATGGAATAATGTAATTCTTGGTTGGGGAATTGGACCATACTTTTTTTTTAAGTGACGACGGGGAGTTTATAGAGCAAATTGGAGGCTGAGGCTACAATCAATGGACAATTATTGGTCATCGTCTCCACTTTCCAGTAAGAATACTTTACATTTTGTTGGTTTGTTGGAAGAGACCTGAAACCTGAAATGCTGCTGCTGGTCTGTCGCTGGCGCTGTTGCTGCTGCGGAGGAGCTCAGTGACCAGAACTCTTATATTTGCTCACTCGCAAACAGGAAGTCTAATATTTGTTCATGGAACGCTACACTCAGTGAACTGCATGCATGCACTCATGCACTGACACAACGGAGCGAAAGTTTGATTGATGGGGCTCGTTATTGCCCGTATCGCGCAATACCTTTCCATGGAAGTGAACAACACAAAAAAATCTACGGAAACTGTTTTTTGGCATATGAAACCACACTATGACGGAGTGACTGCCACACTGTGTATCGTTGCCCGGTCGGGCAGCCAGGTAGCAACTTTCACTTGCCCGCACATTCTTTTTACCGGCCACGGGCAATCGGGCAACCGTTTAGTGTCAACCCCTGTCAAGAGTTACAGCGCTATGAGGGTCTAAAAATGGTGAAAAACAAGGGTTTTTATCTCTGGCGCCTGTCAACCAATTTCACCCCAACTCACCAGCAAAAAAGCACTAGATTTTCCGCCAGGAGTTTTTCACTAATTTTGGCGCTAGGGGGGAGTCTGGAAAAGAGCTAAATATAGCGACAAATCCGACAAAAGTTGGCAAAACTGGTCCCACAGAGCACTGAGAGCAGAACACCGAGCCCTCTGGCCACGTTCAGGTGTTTAGACACTGTTACTGTTTATAGAAGGTTGTGTCACCCCCCCCACCCCAAACAAGCGGAACCTGAAAGCAAACTCTACCTGTCTGAAAGTGTTTAATTTATACCTGCCAGGTGACCCCTCAGAGCTTGACACTAACACTTGCCCGCTTGCCCGGGGCAAGTAAAAAAAATGGTGGGGCAAGTGTAGACTCCTACCTGGTTGCCCGATCGGTCAAGTGTGCAACTTAGTGCACTATAACACAACACAGGATAAATTGTGCTATAAATTGGGAAACAAAACAGGCAAATTAACATACACATCAAAATGACCACTAATCTTCTACATTCTCTAGTTGTGTAGACCTGGGCTAATTAAGATGATGATTTTTAACTCTTGAGAGTGTAAAAATGAAACCAAATGGACCCGCAAGGGTCCATTTGGTTTCATTTTTACATTCTCAGGAGTTACATCTGGTTAACCAACTTAACTGGGGACCACCTGGAACCCTCTCAGGGACCACTGGTGGTCCCCGGACCACCTGTTGAAAACCCCTGGTTCAAAGCACCCAACTAGGAAGTAAACTTAAATGCAAAATTTACAATATATTTTTGGGGGGCAAGTGACCATGACCTGAGGGCAAGTAGAACCTGACTTGCACTTGCCCGATGGGCAAGTGCCTCGGAGACCTTAGTGTCAACCCCTGCCCCTGATGTTAGTCCAACTCCTCCCCCCGGCCCGGTTATAACAATGATCTAGCCATGCTTCATATGATACTCTTACAGATATAACAATGGTCTAGCCATGCTTCATATGATACTCTTACTTCACCAGTGTCATAGAGTAGCTTGCTCCAGTTCTACGCGGATTGTTACACTTACAGCAAAAACGTACACATAAACATCCCGATTTCAAATATAAAGTACTCACAAAATAGCTCACATGTATGAGAATCTCAACGCTGATTTTATAGTTTGCTTTTATACCGATATTATCGGTTTTATAGTTTGACCACTAGATGTCCACTAGATAGTTTGTCCACTAGAGTCCTGGCACATGCAGGCCAAATCCACAATCAACATCATTAATAATATACATATATGATAGCATTTTAGCCCCACAGACCAAAAACTAAATATATCTTTTGCTTTTGTCCACAATACCAGGAACGATTTGGGAAACCAGACAGTCAAACATACAGATCAAAATGACCATTAATCTTCTACATTCTCTAGTTGTGTAGACTTGGGCTAACTCACATGATGAATATTTTAACTCTTGAGAGTGCATTTGGTTTCATTTTTACGCTCTCAAAGAGTTACATCTAGTTAGAATGTGCAATATTGAATGAATGGGCGCAAAAAATGTTTTGTTTTGTCTTTCTTTCTTTCTTTTCTTTCCGGTACGTTCGGTGGGCAAGCAAAGTACCGGTTTTGTGGCCCCATACCGGTTATACCGGCAATACCGGATACCGTGACAACCCTACCTGCTACCGCAATTAGCATTGCTGCATGCCACGTTTAACAAAAGGCACTTTTAATCACGGTAGCAGCAAGTGTATAACACCCGTGAGCTACTTTGTGAGCACTTTATATTTGAAATCGGAATGTTCGCGTGCACGTTTTTTTTTTTTTTTTTTTTTCTGTCAATGTAGCATCCGCGTAGAACTTGTTTAAGCTAATGCATGACTGTCATGATAATGACAGTCAAATTTCAGGGCTAGAAAAGGCTGAACTCTAGGAATAATAAGAGTTTAAAGAGCCTGACATAGAGATCAGAAAGCAGTACCTTTGCAAAGGTATAGAAGAAAGATATGTCCGCCAAGACTCCACCTGCAGGTCATCACATCTTGCACATGAAGACATGTTCACGGTCCGAACTTCTAGTGTTTTAACATCGGTATATAAGTTGTGCTCACAAAAAACATTAAAGGGGGCGTGCTGGGATTTTTGTATTTTTTCCAATTTTGTACATGTTTAAGAGGTGACAGTATGTAAATAGACCCCTTGGTGTGTTTTTTATGTGCAATGGTGTCTTCTCTTTGTATTTAGGGTTTCTTCCTGGGGGCTGAACCTTTCCAGTCAAACATGCCAATGAAAAAAACTTCAATATAGTGACATCACATGCTCAGCCCCTCCCCTAACTCCTCCCCCTTTATCGTGCAACTAAAGCTGTGGGCGTGGCTTCAGTTCAGGTGGATCTCCACCCAACACCACCCACCAGGCAAACCAGGCATACTTAATGAACTGGTAGGGTGGAATCATAAAAATGACAGTTTAACAAACACTGTACACTTTTTGGGGAAAAAAAAAATCTTACTTTTCATATAACATTAATACCTGATGATCAAGTTTTAGGGTAGAAAAAAATCCATGGTACTCCATCTTTAAATACCAAAACTGCGTGTCTTTCTTCTTTCTGTGGCAGCATGGCGGACGACTCTGGAGCTCTGTCCCTGAACATCGACATCAAGGAGCCGCGATGGGACCAGGGCACGTTCATGGGCCGCGCCCAGCACTTCTTCATGGTCACAGACCCCAGGAACATCCTGCTGTCCTCTGAGACGTTGGAGGAGGCCAAGAGCATCGTGGACGATTACAGGTGACCAGTGTTGTTTTTGTCGACTAAGACTAAGTCGACTAAATCGACTAAGACTAGACTAACAAAACTGAATTTCAGAAGACCAATTGGGACTAAAAGATGTGTGTTTTCAAAAGACTAAGACTAAGACGAAGACTAAATCATAACCTAAGACTAATGGAATTAGGAAACATTTTAACTTCTTTTTTTCGTTCTTTTAAAGTATGTGAACATATCTGCAGTATAATAATGGATTGAATTTTTATAGCGCTTTTTCCAAGTGCTCAAAGCGCTTTACAATGGTCCATTCATTCATACATTGGGTATAGATTGCATATGTTTTCAGGAAAGGGACTTATTACTAATGCAGTAATTTTATACAAAGAAATAAAACGAGACATGTTTCATACTAAAAACTATAAATCTGTATAACATAACTGTATATAAACCTACAATGCATTTGTATGTAAGACTAAATTACCAAGACTAAGACTGAAAGACTAAGACTAAAAAAGACTAAGACTGAGACTAAATCAATGTTGATATTTCGTTGACTAAGACTAGACTAAAAAATGAATTTCAGAAGACTCAGAAGACTAAGTGGGACTAAAAGACTAAATGTGTGTTGCTCAAAAGACTAAGACTAAGACTAAGTCAAACTATTCTCAAACAAACAACACTGAAAAAAAAACATCTAGTGCAACCAAGCCACTCTTTTACCCCTTTGTGTACTACGTGCGTTTTGGTGTTCTAAGCGCAATTGAAAAATATCAGATCTACAAGCTCATAGCGCGCCACCGAGTGGCGCGCTATGAGCTTGTAGGTCTGATATTTTTTGAACAATCGTTAAAATGTGACACAAATACATGACACAAACATTTTTAACTCAAATCTCTGCTTCTGGGGGATCCCTAGAACATGTTTACAGATGGGGGTCCGCAGCCAAATATAGATAATTCTGGTGGTCCTTGGCATGAAATATGTTGAGCATCACTGACACAGGAACATGGATTTTTCAGATAATGATAATAATAATGGATTGCATTTTTATAGCGCTTTTCTATGCACAGCGTGTATACTCAAAGCGCTTACAATGGTCCATTCATTCATACATTGGGAAGTAGAGCGGCGAACAGTCAACGCCAGCGTCCTAAACTTCACACATTCACACACCAGTGGTGGCAACCACTGGAGGCAAGGTGGGGTTCAGTGTCTTGCCCAAGGACACTTCGACATGTAGACAGGAGGAGCCGGGAATCGAACCGCCGACCACTGGATCATTGGCCGACCTGCTCTACCTCCTGAGCCACAGCCGCTAATTTAGCTGCCACAGCAGCTAAACTAGGAAGTGTCAGAAACTAGAATCTAGCGAGCATCGGGAACTAGAACCTAGCATCAAAAACTAAAATCTAGCGTTGGGAACTAGAACCTAGCACCGGAAAGTGGCATCTAGTGTCAAAGAAATACAATCTAGCGTCGAAAAAAAAGAATGTGTCACCAGAAAGTAGAATCTAGTGTCAGAAACTAGAACCTAGTTAGGACAAAATGTTTTAACCTGTGTTTCTCTACACAGGGCAGGGAAAGCCAAGCCTGGCCTGACAGAAGACGAGCTCTGGAGAGCCAAATACGTCTACGACTCTGCCTTCCACCCCGACACGGGGGAGAAGATGTTTGTGGTGGGTCGGATGTCCGCTCAGGTGCCCATGAACATGTCCATCACAGGCTCCATGCTGACCTTCTATAGGTAAGCTCTTACCACCAGCGGCTCACAGAACCTTTGTAGGGTCCGTGGCCAGGGTACCCCCTTTTTTCCCCCAGCGATGTCCCTCATACTCACAACATCTGCAATTATACTTATTATACATATATATATATTCATATTATATATGAAACCAAATGGAACCAAATGGACCCTTTCGGGTCCGTTTGGTTTCATTTTTACACTCTCAAGAGTTAAAATATTCGTCTGAATTAGCCAGAGAATGTAAAAGAATGGTCATTTTTGATCTATATACCTGTTTGTGAAATCCAGCCTGGAATTGTGAACAAAAGCAAAAGAAATCTTTAGCTGTGGGTCTGTGGGGCTAAAATGTCATCAAATGGTGGTCCGTGGCTCAAATTCTGAACAAATAGAGGTTGCTGGTGTCAAAAACATTGGTCTTGCTCTTACTCTTATCTTGAAATTAAATTGACATTATGCAGACTTTAGTTCAGCCTTTAGTCTTGGCCCTCCACAGTATTATATGTATCTCATTTGGCCCCTTGGGAAAAATAATAGCCCAGCCCTGGTCTAGACGATAATCACACCACCACACAGTTTGCCTAGCAACAGTGACAAGGATAAACAGGAAGTACTCTTACTCTATGACCGGAAATGCGCTTCATTTCCGGCCATCGTCTGCATTACTGCCACCTACTGGGTGTTATCATATAGTTTATGATCAACTGTACAAATGACGAGTATTTGGAATCATATGCTTTATTTGATTGGCATTAATTTATAAATTATAAAAAAAAAAAAAATGAAAATTGGGGTAAATTGTTGGCATTGTGAGGAATAGTGGCATGGCCAGTAAGAGAGTTAACTGATGTCCAGAGTCCTGTGGTGGGAGTTCTGCTCTGGTTTTGGTGAATATCAAGTAGTTCCGTTCATTTTGTGGAGGTCACTGGGGGTCACGCAGTGAAAGTAAATTAATCTACAAAAATAGCATCATTTGTAATGTTGAATTATTTCTAGAGATGTCCGATACTGCTTTTTTCATACCGAGTATGAGTATTTTCTTTTAGTAATTGTCCGATACAGAGTACCGATACCAGTACTTTTGTTAAGTATCCACTTAGTTTAACTCCTTTTTTATATTGTCATTGTCATAACTTATTACTAATTATTACTAATGTTCAATTACTACAATAATAAGAGCCTGAAATGATTTAGAAATATATATATATATATATCCAATTGCTAAATGTTATTTGTTTTGATTAAAGTGGAATTCTATCCATTTTCAACATTCTACTAGGACATTAATATACTGTACCTTAGAGATATTCTGTGAAAATAATAAAAAAGTTCCCACCATTTTGTGTTTCCTCATGTAGATATAAAGATGTGTTTCGCCATTAACATGGCGAAACACAACTTGATGAAGTTGTATATGGATTTAAATACTACGTGCGTGCACGTATGCACGTGCACGCACGTATTTTGGACATTATTAGCTGAAAACGACTGCAGTGTTACCCGAAAAAAGCTAATATGGTACTTGAGGGTTAGGGTTATGCATTTCAAAGTATCGGGGTGGTTCCCAATACTGAGTACAAGTACTTTTTGGTCATATTGGACGACTACCCGATACTAGTATCGGTATCGGAACAAGACTAATTATTTCTAAAATATTAGCACATCCTTTATTCATTTCTGACCCCCCCTATTCACATGCAACTACTTTTTGGGTGTAGTTCAGGGCTTGACACTAAGACTTGCCCACTTGCCCGGGGCAAGTAAAAAAAGATGGTGGGGCAAGTGAAGACTGCTACCTGGTTGCCCAATTGGGCAAGTGTGCAACTTAGTGCACTATAACACAACACAAGATAAATGTGTCTTGAAGGCAGTCATTGCACTCTGCCTCTGTGTCTTTCCCTGCTTTCTAGCTATCCACAATTCCAGGCTGGATTTGGGAAACAAAACAGGCAAATTAACATACACATCAAAATGACCTAATCTTTTTCAGGTGTAGACCTGGGCTAATTAAGATGATGATTTTTAACTCTTGAGAGTGTGAAAATGAAACCAAATGGACCCGCAAGGGTCCATTTGGTTTCATTTACAAGAGTTACATCTGGTTACCAACTTAACTGGGGACTACCTGGAACCCAAGCATGGAGGGCAAGTGACCATGACCTGAGGGCAAGTAGAACCTGACTTGCACTTGCCCGATGGGCAATTGCCTCAGAGACCTTAGTGTCATCCCCTGTAGTGATATGGACACAAAAACAGCAATACACATGTAGTTATTTACATTTTTATTTTATTCATTTACTTTTATTGCGTGGCCCCAGTGACCTCCACAAAATGACTTGTGGGCGTCTTTCAAAATGACCGGCTCAACAAGATCTACGACTGTAGTCTGGGAGCCAGAGGCTGAACCTGTTTTTCATCAGATAAAGAGGGTTTCAAGAGGGTGCACTTTTGTTATTTGCCTGAAACACTCCCAAAATAGTTTCATGGTATTTCATGCAACATACTTTGAACAGGTTAGCCTATAACGCAGTGGAGTTTCTAAGCAATTTGGAGCCCCAGGCAAGATTTTCCCTTACCAAATGGACCGTTATGCCCCTGCCCCTTCATGGTGCCCCAGGCAACTGCCTAGTCTGCCTAATGCAGGGCTTGACACTAACACTTGCCCGCTTGCCCGGGGAAAGTAAAAAAAATGGTGGGGCAAGTGCAGACTGCTACCTGGTTGCCCAATCGGGCAAGTGTGCAACTTAGTGCACTATAACACAACACAAGATAAATTTGTCTTGAAGGCAAAATTTACAGTATATTTTTGGGGGGCAAGTGACCATGAGGGCAAGTAGAACCTGACTTGCACAACACAAGATACATTTGTCTTGAAGGCAGTCATTGCACTCTGCCTCTGTGTCTTTCCCTGCTTTCTAGCTATCCACAATTCCAGGCTGGATTTGGGAAACAAAACAGGCAAATTAACATACACATCAAAATGACCATAAATCTTCTACATTCTCTAGTTGTGTAGACCTACTAATTAAGATGATGAATTTTAACTCTTGAGAGAGTAAAAATGAAACCAAATGGACCCGCAAGGGTCCATTTGGTTTCATTTTTACGTTCTCAAGAGTTACATCTGCAAAATTTACAATATATTTTTGGGGGGCAAGTGACCATGAGCTGAGGGCAAGTAGAACCTGACTTGCACTTGCCCAATGGGCAAGTGCCTCGGAGACCTTAGTGTCAACCCCTGCAAAAATGCTCCTGCTATAACGGAAGTCCTGTCTGACCTAGTACAGACGGCAGATGTCACTGCACATATGCGTCTCCTTTATGAGGAATTATGTGGCATGTGTCGTATAAATTCTGTTCCTTTGGGGGGTGAGGCAGCGTTTTAGCCAATCACGGCACAGCACAGTCTCCAGCAGATTCATAATGAGCTAATAGAGTGGAGGTGAGGCGGAGTTAGATTCTGTTTTAAAACATTGTTCACAAACACAGTGTTTGTACGCACTGAAGTTGCAGGGGTTGACACTAACACTTGCCGGGCAAGTGTGCGACTGTACCTGGTTGCCCGATCGGGCAAGTGTGCGCCTTCTAGTTGTGTAGATTAGGACTAATTAGGACTAATTCACATGATGAATATTTTAACTCTTGAGAGTGTAAAAATGAAACCAAATGGACCCGCCAGGGTCCATTTGGTTTCATTTTTACGTTCTCAAGAGTTATATCTGTTTAAACAACTTAGCTGGGGACCACCTGGAACCCTCTCAAGGACCACTGGTGGTCCACGGACCACCTGTTGAAAACCCCTGTTCTAAACTATCATTTTGCTGGGGTCACGGACCACTGGGTCTGTGACCACTGTGGGAACCACTGATTTACAAGTTGAATATTTACTGTAGCTGATTCTGACTTAAACAAAACATTTTGGGGGGGCAAGTGACCATGACCTGAGGGCAAGTAGAATCTGACTTGCACTTGCCCGATGGGCAAGTGCCTCGGAGACCTTAGTGTCAACCCCTGAGTTGCCTCTATTACACTCTCAGGAAAAAATGAAAATGGGTGGAATTCCCCTTTTAATGTTGCCTGTTGCCATGTGTCTCATCATGTTGTAGCCTGACTTCAGTCTGAATTGTCATTCCGTTTCACTTCATTATTCAGACTGAAGTCCCTCTCTACTACAGCAGTTTCTGGGATGGGCGTGATCAAAGCAGCAGTCTTCACGGTGATTGGTTCATACCAACCCATATCAATATTGGGAAAGCAGATGACGTTGTTGTCATTATTATGCTAATGCATTAGCATTAGCATAATAATGACGTTGCTAACTAAACAAACACAGCCGACGAGCGTTACTAGCATGTGAACAAAAGCAGTAAAATATGTCGGATGATGATGTTTATAAAACCTAAAGCCTGACGCTTCTTTAAAGAATAATAAAGTGAAACGAAGTGAGTGACAGGGCTGTTGGCCAATCAGGTGCTGGGCATGGATTTCCAACCGACAAACGGCCCCAAAGGCAAGGTAGCCAGTCCTTGAATCACAAAGAAAAATAAGGTAGTATTTTTAAGGTACTGATTCTGGGCTGAGCCAGGCTAATCATGTTGCCCATTGATGTTGACATTGCTAGTTGATATTGATCAAAATATTGCTAGTGTAGCAGGGCCTTAAGGGTTAAAAGATAAAGGATATAACAGACTTTAGGAGATGGGGGCGTGTCACCTGACAACACTGCCGCGCTTGTTCTTTATGTCTGTCAAATGTTTGTAGCGTGCTGAAAGAAATGTGTCACATGCGTGTGCTGAATTCCTCTTGCAGAGGACAAGTTCAAGTTGTGCTATTGCTGGAGCCTGTGCAGAGTGCATGATGATTCACACACTGTGTACTGAGCTACAGTATATAATGTTTGAGCTCAGTGGTCACACACTCGGCTGTATTCAGCCAGAGAAATCTAGTAGAAGAGTTGAGAACATATTTATTTTTTTTACTTCATCATCATCTTCAGCCAACTTTGTTGACTCATGATGATGAGTTGTTCTCAAAATGTTCCTTGTCCACCCCAGTGAAGCAGCAGCCATCTCTTCAAAACAGTTTTATCTGTTTATCTGTGCCCGACCGCCTAGTAAAGAGGCATTCAAGTTCCAAACATTGACAGCTGATCGCGCATTTGCAGCTAAATTGGCAAAATTACGGCATTTTAGGACATTTTAACGCTTTAAAGGGCTTTCCAGGCGGCAACGATAAACGCCCGCGTAAGCGTGGCGATAATCGATCGTCTATGCAGTGCCGACATAAAGAAAATCACCTGTAGATTAACGCCAGACGCCAGGCTTTCAAGAATCAGTGACGCGCAACAAAAATCAATGACGCTGTGCGATAAACGACCGGCGTTAAACGCTCTCTTTATCGCAGGTCGTTTTCTGAGCAAAAAAACGCTGGTCCCATTGAAAATGTCTGTAAGCCCCTTAGCTTACAGACATTTCACTCTAGTGAACAATGATTTGTTATATAACTCGCTTTAATTAACATTAACCCTTTACTTATTTAAAAAATGTTATCATTATTTTTTTTATTACGTAAATATCATGGTTGAGGTTGATTGTTTAGAATTTCATTGAAATTGGTCATGATATTTGCATAACAATACCCCCACAGAGGCTGCAATTAGCCTGGATTTTTGATGATTTTTAACCTTTGACTTTAGTCTTTTACCCTAATAAAAGTATGTCAAATGACTGCAATAAATACGTGATAAATATGTGATTATTATAAAGTTTAGAACATGTACATTAATTATATTAAAATATATCCCCAAAAAAGGAGTGTGACTGAGCCTTAAGTCTAAGGATGCAGCATGCAGGATATTTGTGTCACTGTAAGTTGATATAATCAAATCTCCCAGAAAGCCAGGGCACACCCGTTTCCTGTCCAAGTAAAAAAAGAAATGAAGGAGGGGTGGAAAAAAAATATTCAATTTGATCAACTCGGCAGAATGTCCGATTTGAGCAGGAAACACACAGCTTTATGTGCTGATCCTTTCAAGTCTGCTGGCATTATCAGTTATGTATGAACCAACCTATTCAGTGTCCTTTCAATCATTTTAGTTTTCATTTTTTTTTACCACAAACTGATAAATGGCTCACATACAGGCTCACATTCAGTGCTTAAAGGGGAATTCCACCCATTTTCAAAAAAAATCCTGAGAGGGTACAAATGGAACCAAATGGACCCGCTAGGGTCCATTTGGTTCACATTTGTAGCCTCTCAGGATTTTTCTTTCAGGGGTCTGAAAGAAAAATCATTAATATGGTGAAATACATCTTGATGATGTCATCAGACCTCCATTTTTAGGGAATACAGAATTGGCGGAACTTTTTTAATCATGTCCACACAACGTCTCTATTAATGTCATATTAAAATGTTGAAAATGGGTGGAGTTCCCCTTTAACCTTTAATGAAAGGTGAGAATATTCTCCTGGTTATTCCCTGACCTCTGTGTTCTCCTACCCTCCAGGACCACTCCAGCTGTGGTGTTCTGGCAGTGGGTCAACCAGTCCTTCAACGCAGTGGTCAACTACACCAACCGCAGCGGAGACGCGCCCTTGACCATGAAGTAAGCAGGGGGGGGGGGTAGTCCTCGTCTTGTCCTCCTCTTTTTTAGTGTTTTGTTTTGTTTTTTGTAAGTCAAGGGAACACTTGTAACCGAGCCTCGATCTCCATCCGCGCTGCGAGAGGAGAGCCAGGACTCAGGCTACCCCAAGACCACTGAAAAGTCAGGACTTCCTGTTAGTTAACCCATTGTGTCCTGATCAGATTCTAGTTTCTGATGCCAGATTCTAGTCCCCCACGGTAGATTCTAGTTCCTCTCAGTAGACTGTAGTTTCTGAAGTTTGATTCCAGTTTCTGACACTAGATTCTAGTTCACGACACTAGATTCTAGTCCATGACACTAAATTCTAGTCTGTGACACTAAATTCTAGTCTGTGACACTAAATTCTAGTCCATGACACTAAATTCTAGTCTGTGACACTAAATTCTAGTCCATGACACTAAATTCTAGTCTGTGACACTAAATTCTAGTCCATGACACTAAATTCTAGTCTGTGACACTAAATTCTAGTCCCTGGCGTGAGATTCTAGTTTTTCTGGAGAAAAATCTCTTCCTGTGTCAGTGATGCTTAACATATTTCATAGGAAGGACCCCCAGAAATATCTATTATTTAGCTGCAGAACCTCATCTAAAAACATGTTGTTCTAGGGGATTCCCCCAGAAGCAAAGATTTGAGTTAAAAATGTTTGCTTCCGAAATAATGTATTCAAAGATTTGCACCACATTTTCACAATTTTTCAAAAATAGCAGAACTACTAGCTCATATCGCGCCACTCGGTGGCGCGATATGAGCTTGTAGATCTGCTATTTTTCAACAGCTAAAACACCAAAACGTGTTCGGAAGTTGCCATTTTTCAGCCAATCACCGCGCGGTGCGAACAAAGACGTATACCCTTCGGAAACATTTTATTTCAGCCCTTGTGCTCGCAAAGCTGTTGTAAAGGTTTATAAGATAAAATTGTTTGCATTTTGCACACTTCCATAACCGCTTTGTTCGTTGGAATCATTTTTTTTTTTTCTGAAAATAAGAGTGAACAAGTCAAGTCGCTAGTGAGGACTGAACAGGCTTGTTTCCTCTGGGGACTGTAAGTCGGTAACTCCCGCAACTAACGTTCACAGTCTCAAAAACGCACCGTTTGCCCAGGGTGCTCGTGACCTATCATGTTGGTACACATCTCTCACATCAAAAAATATGCCCAGATGGGAGATGTATTCATAAATTGTACATAGGGCTTCACAATGTTGCCTGAAAATAAAACCTCAATTCTTTGTCTCCGAAACCTCAATGTCGATTCAGTTTCGAGTCAGTTGTCTGTCTGTGTGTCCTGTGTTCTTAGTCAGTTGTCTGTGTGTCCTGTGTTCTCAGTCAGTTGTCTGTGTGTGTGTCTGTTCTCAGTCAGTTGTCTGTGTGTGTGTCTGTTCTCAGTCAGTTGTCTGTGTGTGTGTCTGTTCTCAGTCAGTTGTCTGTGTGTGTGTCTGTTCTCAGTCAGTTGTCTGTGTGTGTGTGTCTGTTCTCAGTCAGTTGTCTGTGTGTGTGTGTTCTCAGTCAGTTGGGTGCAGCCTACGTCAGTGCCACTACAGGTGCTGTGGTCACAGCCCTGGGACTCAAGTCTCTCGCCACGGTAAGACTTTATTCACAGCTTTCACGTATCGTCTGTAGCTCAATCTGGTTTCAGCTCTAGTGTGTGTGTGTGTGTGTGTGTGTGTGTGTGTGTGTGTGTGTGTGTGTGTGTGTGTGTGTGTGTGTGTGTGTGTGTGCAGGGCTTGACACTAACACTTGCCCGCTTGCCCGGGGCAAGTAAAAAAAATGGTGGGGCAAGTGAAGACTGCTACCTGGTTGCCCGATCGGGCAAGTGTGCAACTTAGTGCACTATAACACAACACAAGATAAATGTGTCTTGAAGGCAGTCATTGCACTCTGCCTCTGTGTCTTTCCCTGCTTTCTAGATATCCACAATTCCAGGCTGGATTTGGGAAACAAAACAGGCAAATTAACATACACATCAAAATGACCATTAATCTTCTACAGTGTAGACCTGGGCTAATTAAGATGATGAATTTTAACTCTTGAGAGTGTAAAAATGAAACCAAATGGACCCGTAAGGGTCCATTTGGTTTCATTTTAACGTTCTCAAGAGTTACATCTGGTTAACCAACTTAACTGGGGACCACTTGGAAACTGGGGGGCAAGTGACCATGACCTGAGGGCAAGTAGAACCTGACTTGCACTTGCCCGATGGGCAAGTGCCTCGGAGACCTTAGTGTCAACCCGTGTGTGTGTGTGTGTGTGTGTGTGTGTGTGTGTGTGTGTGTGTGTGTGTGTGTGTGTGTGTGTGTGTGTGTGTGTGTGTGTGTGTGTGTGTGTGTGTGTGCGCGTGTGTGTGCGCGTGCGTGCGTGTGTGGCAGGGGTGGGCAATTATTTTCCCAAGGGGCCAAATGTGATACATAAAATATTGTGGAGGGCCAAGACGAAAGTCTGTGTAATATTAATTTAATTGCAAGATGAAATTAAGAGTAAGACCAACCACGTCGACACCAGGGCCCTCTATTTATATCAATATTTGAGTCACAGACCACCATTTGATGACATTTTAGCCCCACACAGACCCCAAAACTAAAGATTTCTTTTGCTTAATGCCCAGGTTTGGTGATTAGCCTGACCTAACCTGAAATGATTTTTCCCAGAGGGGGCGTCACAAGCAAGCGTGTGACAAGGAGCGTTATCGGATGCCACACCTACAATTACTCACTTCTGGTGACCTTTTTATTCACACTGAGCGATTATGGCCCAGTCCCCAGGAGAGGGACACCGTGGAATTGCCGCGATAATGCAGGCGTTTATCACTCTCCGTCTGTAAAGACCATTATTTCATCTGTTCTTCAAAGTAAAGGAGCATTGGGGATTAACTAACACAACAGAAAACCAGTCCATCGGTTCGTCCACTAGATGGGGCTGACGGACTGTCACAGAACTTGCCTCTCTCTGCTCATCAGTGGGGGGATAAACAAAGTTATAACCAGTGTTGTAGTGGGACTTTTAGAAGTGGGGGGACGCCTCTTAAAAGGGAATTCCACCCATTTTCATTTTTTTCTGAGTGTGTATAAATTTGAACCAAACTTAACATCGTGAAACACATCTTGATGATGTCATCAAGATGTATTTCACCATGCTAATGATTTTTTCAGACCTCCATTTCTAGGAAACACAGAATGGGGGAACTTTTTTTTTTTTTTTTTACCATTCCCACTAGGGATGTGAAAAAAAGTCGGAAACCGACACGATTGTCGACACGTGCTGACGTCGACACAAAAAAGTACGAGTCGAAAATCGCCTCTTTTTTCTTTTTTTTATATTAATGATTTTTATTTTGTATTCTTTGCAATTTCTTGTTCAAAAACGTCACAACGTTACTGTTTTCAAGGGAAGAGAATTGCTTATTTCGGGTATTAGGCTACTATCAGTCACTGTAGTGAGACCATGTCTGTGCTGCGCGCGTCTGTGCCGCCGCGCCGTCCTCCTCCTCCGTCCGGCTTTCCCCCGAGTAGGAGAAGGAGGCGGCGGCAGCGGCCCTCGTCTGCACTCGCCAAAATGCGTCTTCCTCCTTCCCCCTGCGTTCTGTCCCGGCGAGTCGGGCTCCTGCCTGCACCCGCCGCAATGATTGACTTTTATTTTGCCGAGCAGGCGCCTCTGTCGAGGCCGAAATGGAGCGTTACGTATGGGAGAAAGCTATCTCTCCTGCACAAGACCGAGGTCTCACATGGGGGGAGAGAGAGAGAGAGAGAGAGAGAGAGAGAGAGAGAGAGAGAGAGAGAGAGAGAGACGCGTGCTGCTGGTGGTTAATACAACAAGCCTATATTATTTGTACTTATCTTGTCCAGTGTTCTGTTTCACGTTGTTTGGCCATGTCTAACAGCAGACGCAGGGGAAAGCAAAGATGCAGGGAATCCGTCGCAAGGAAAGAGGAAAACTCCTCTATCAAGTCGATTAGGCTACTAATGAATGTGGAATGCCAGGTGCGGGTGCGTGTCTGTTGTCTGTTGCGTGGCGCACTGGCACTGCTCTGCCATGCGCTTTGCTTTGAGAACATGCCTGATCATTGTGGAGCGCAGTATGGAATGTTCTCCTCAGATATGAATATTTTGGTATTATATATTGCTCGATTTCGCGGTCCCGCTTATTTTATCTTGCACCTCTCCCTCCTGCTGGCATTTTCATGCCGCCCGCGCTGCAACATTTTGCGTTGGGTCCCGCCGGCGCCGCGGGCTAAAAAAAATAAATAAAAAAATCGATTGATTTTCGACAATGGGCCGCGACACGTCGACATTCCAAATATGTGTCGATTAACATCCCTAATGCCCACACATGCACATCATTTTGATGTGCAAGTTTGACTGTTTTGTTCCCCAAATCCTGCCTGGAGTTGTGGACAAAACCAAAAGACATCTTTAGTTTTGGGATCTGTGGGGATGTCCTCAAATGTTGGTCCTCCGTGGCTCAAATTCTGAATAAATAGTGGGCCCTGGTATCAAAAAGGTTAAAAACCACGGCTCTAAATCTATGTCCTCTCCTCTCTGCAGCGTCTTCCTCCGATCGTGAGCCGGTTCGTTCCGTTCGCTGCCGTCGCTGCCGCCAACTGTATCAACATCCCCTTCATGAGACAGAGGTGAGACCTTAGACTCTGACAATTACAGTACGTTTGAACAGGAGGCGATGGGCAAACGACATCGGCCGACTGACGTTGTTTGTCAATTGCCCGCGGTTAAAACATATTGTAAGACCACCGCCATCGTTAACCCATTGTGTCCTGACCCTCGATTGGAGTTTCTGACACCAGATTATACCGTAGTTCCTGACACCAGATTATAGCAGCAGCAACATTCTAGCTTTTGACGCTAGATTCTATGGTAGTTTCCGAACACTAGATTCTAGTTATTGACACTAAATGATAGTTTCTGATGCTAGGATCTACTTTTTGACACTAGAATCTAGTTTCTGACCCTAGAATCGAGTTTTTAACACTAGATTCTATAGTTTTTAACACTAGATTCTATAGTTTTTGACACTAGATTCTAGTTTTCCTGAAAAATCTGTGTTCCTGTGTCAGTGATGCTAACATATTTCAAGCTAAGGACCACCAGAATTATCCATATTTGGCTGCAGACCCCCCCATCTGAAACATGTTGTTCTAGGGATACCCCAGATGCAAAAAAATGAGTTAAAAATGTTTGCTTCCAAAATAACATATTCAGAGATTTGCAGCACATTTTCACATTTTTTTTCAAAAATAGCAGAACAACAAGCTCATGTCGCGCCACTCGGTGGCGCGACATGAGCTTGTTGATCTGCTATTTTTCAACAGCTAAAACACCAAAACGCGTTCAGGACACAAACGTTTAAGACTCATTTGTGGGAAATAAAAGAACACGTCAGGGTTAGCCAAATAGTCACTCGATTATAATACAAAGGCATTTTTTTTCTCCGGTACCGTTTCCGGTTTCCCTAATGGCTCCGTGTTTTGGATCTCCTTCGTCCTTTCTTCCCAGAGAGCTGAAGTATGGCATCCCCGTGACCGACGAGAACGGGAACCGGCTGGGAGAGTCTCCGAACGCTGCCAAGCAGGCCATCCTACAAGTGGTGGTGTCGCGGATCGGCATGGCTGTTCCGGCTATGGGTAATGTGGCTGGGTTTTTTGTTTTTTTTATCCCAACAATGTTGTAACCCATTAGATGTACATGTTTAAGAGGTGATGGTACTTTGTTAGAAGCCTTGGTCTGTTTTTTATGTGTAATGATGTCTTCCTTTTGTATTCAGGGTTTCTTCCTGGAGGCTAAAAACCTTTCCAGTCAAATGTGCCAATGACAAAGGCTGTAATGTAGTGACATCACATCATCAGCCCCTCCCCTAACTCCTCTTCCTTTACCGTACAACTACAGCTAATACTGTGCACCTTTTTGAGAAAATTCTTTCTCTTCATAAAAAAAAGAAAACATTTAATTTGACCTTTTTTTTTGCTTGATTGTCTAACATCGGGTCCTGCGCAACTAGAAATGATCAAAATTGCCGGGTGCACACTCGTACGTGCACGCGTGCGGCCTGTATATCCATCGCTGACCATAATCCAGCAACCGCTGCGACATATTTTTTTTTATCCCAACAATGTTGTAACCCATTACCTAGATGTCTAATACCATTTCCCCCCCAGATTCTTTTTCTTTTTAAAATCTTGAACAGGATATTATTTTGGACATAGTTTGAATGGTGGTTAATCATGATTAAAAAAATAATATTAAAGCTGCGATTAATCTGATTCAATTTCATTCAGCAGCCCTAGTAAGAACACGTTTTTTACAATACAGTGCATAGAAAACTGTGTCCTTGAAAATGGTCCAAACCGTTTTTAGAATCCCAGGTTTTACATGTTGCAGGGGTTGACACTAAGGTCTCGGAGGCACTTGTCCATTGGGCAAGTGCAAGTCAGGTTTTACTTGCCCTCAGCTCATGGTCACTTGCCCCCCAAAAATATATTGTAAATTTTGCAGATGTAACTCTTGAGAACGTAAAAATGAAACCAAATGGACCCTTGCGGGTCCATTTGGTTTCATTTTTACGCTCTCAAGAGTTAAAATTCATCATCTTAATTAGCCCCAAGTCTACACAACTAGAGAATGTAGAAGATTAGGTCATTTTGATGTGTATGTTAATTTGCCTGTTTTGTTTCCCAAATCCAGCCTGGAATTGTGGATATCTAGAAAGCAGGGAAAGACACAGAGGCAGAGTGCTTGACTACCTTCAAGACAAATTTATCTTGTGCTGTGTTATAGTGCACTAAGTTGCACACTTTTGCCCGGTCGGGCAACCAGGTAGCAGTCTACACTTGCCCAGCGGGCAAGTGTTAGTGTCAAGCCCTGTGTTGTATTGATGGATTGAGGAGTGTGACTGCTGCTTGTTGTGTCCACAGCCATCCCCCCGTCATTATGAACGCCCTGGAGCAGAAAGCCTTCATGAAGGTAACGCCGTGTGATCCCCAGTTATTTGATATACTGTATGCATGTTGTTATTATTCAGGGGCGGATTGGCACATATTTTCCCACCGGGACAATTTTGCCTTTGCCAGGCAGCTGGTTAACCAGATGTAACTCTTTGAGAGCGTAAAAATGAAACCAAATGGACCCTTACGGGTCCATTTGGTTTCATTTTTACACCCTCAAGAGTTAAAATATTCATCATGTGAATTAGCCCAACTTAGTCTACACAACTAGAGAATGTAGAAGATTAATGGTCATTTTGATCTGTATGTTCCAGGCGAGCATCTAGCACATTCTAGTGCATTTTGGAAGTGCCACTAGTGCATTTTGGATCTTGTCCAGGCCACTAGGTGGCGCCGCAGGCCACCGGGAAAACTCCCTGTACTCCAGATCATGGCCAATCCGCCCCTGTTATTATTTGATATAGACATGTTTTTGGCATAATCAAATCTGTTTCTGGAATATTTTCAGAGAAATTTGGAGAAATCAGTCACATTTTATCTCAACGTATCGCAATTTGCGCGGGTTGGGCTTAGTGAAAAGGTATATGATGTGTGTGTTTTAAAAGGGTTCCTAAATGAATATACTGTATTTGACCGGACCCCTATCTAAGATATATTTTTGTGCGAGCTTGCATTTTCACACATAATTTCACCGCATAATTGCACATAAAAACCCACATATTCCATCGCATGATCAAGGACTTTTGCCCGCAAAAATCAGGAAAAGTCCACATTTTTCTGGAGAGTCTATAGGTGGTTGTAGTGTTGGTTGCAGTGTAGAGGTGGTTGTAGGGTTTCCCTTCAAATATTATGCATATTCTGTTTAACTTTCTGCCTTCTTTTTTCCCCCTTGTTGTCCTGTAGCGGTTCCCAGTCCTAAACGCTCCAGTCCAGGTGGGACTGGTGGGTCTGTGGTGAGTAGTACACTGTATTTGATCTGAACTCATAGACGGCTAAATACTTACTGTAACGTCATATTCAGGGCCATCCAGGTCACCAAACACGCCTTTGGTGTTGATTAGAGGTCTACTTAATCCATTTTGTACTGAACGCATTTGGCTGTTTCAAGCATAAACTAGCTTTAACTATTGAAAAATAGCAGATCTACAAGCTTGTATCGCGCCCCCGAGTGGCGCGATACATAACACGAGTCGACTCCAAAAAGCCCGAGTCGAAAAGTTTTTTTTTTTGTTCTTCCTCCGAGGGAAAGCAGTAAGGAGAGGGAATTAAACAATTACCTTTGTTTTCCCTTTTTTCTATCACTCTGTGTGCGACGCGTGTGTCTATAATTCAATTATAATATTGGTTGCTGTCACTCACGGACAGAAGTTATTCTTTCCTTTGCAACTCTATCGGAGTTCAGCCTTAATTAGACTATGACTCTCGCACTCTCTGCGCGCAGCGTTCCACTGACTGGCTGCAGTTGGATCATAACGTACAGCATACGTTATGATCCAACTGTTTGCTGTTCCATCTGATCCGTGTACGTCGTACACGGATCAGATGCAACAGCAAACAGTGTCAGAGAAATACAGAACTTAATCAACCACCATCACCCCGTGCTGCAGTGACCGCCTTGTTCCTCGTTTCGCACGGGACGCATGCTTCTGTCCCCCACTACGGACCCCCCCCCCCCCCACGATATAATACGATGAATACGATGCACTGTCTGACAAGTCGACTTGGAAAAATTCGTTACTGCCCTAGGTTATAGTAATTATATAGGCCTATACTCAAGAGCATAATAATTGAACACAACATGTGAAAGTCCTGACGCTATTTGAATGTGAATAATTTGATGAATATAAAAAATATAGACTAAAATCACTGGCAAGAAATGACTATTACGTCTGTTGTGTCAGTAAACCCTAAAAGGGAGATCATTGCCAACTTGTGCTCTGTGTTTCAGCCTGGTGTTCGCCACTCCGCTCTGCTGCGCACTGTTCCCTCAGAAGAGGTAAGGATTCCTTAGTAATCTCCACCTAACCCTAACCCTAACCCACCTGGTTCAGACCAAGTCTCTTGCACCGCCAGTGGTCCTTGAGAGGGTTCCAGGCGGTCCCCAGATAGATGGGGGGGGACAGTTGGTTAACCAGATGTAACTCTTGAGAGCGTAAACAATGAAACCAAATGGACCCTTCCTTGCGGAAGGGTCCATTTGGTTTCATCTTTACGCTCTCAAGAGTTAAAATATTCATCATCTGAATTAGCACCAACGTCTACACAACTAGAGAATGTAGATGGGTTGTAATTAATTCTTAACAATCTTAATTCTCAATGGACCTTTCAAAATCTCTTCCAAATGCCTTAACCACGCATGCCCTATGCAGTGTGAAATGTGTGTGTGTGGCAACACAAAATACACACAATATCTCTCTATATAATTCTAGCAAGTGTGTCTGTCTGTACACTTCCTGTGCAACTGTACTGTGTCATTTGTCTCCATTTGCGTCACGCCACGGCGCACGGACAGCCTCACTGAACCACACAGCCCTGTCACCCAGCACCAATATGCGCGGCTCATAAGCACCAAACATTATACCCATCATTTTAATTTTAATGCGTTTGTGTCAAAAAAAAAGTCTTTGCCATGACGTGTCACCGGATCCAGATAAAAAAACATCACGTGTAACATCACGTGTCACGGAGACACATTTATTGTGCTCACGGTTTGCCGTATCACCTCCCCTTACGGGTACAGCCATTGGCGCTTGGTACAGTGTTCTCCGATCTCGCTGTTTCGCCTTCCACGCACAACGCAGAGTTGCCACTGTTCCGCCTGCTAGGCGACTGACCAACACAGGCAATACTCTCACCATGGCACGGTGACACACGCGCTACTTACGGTCCGGGTCACCTACAACTTATTTCTACTACCACTACACTGCATCCGCTGTTCCGCCTGCTAGGCAACTGACCAACACAGGCAATACTCTCGCCATGGCACGTTGACACACGCGCTACTACGGTCCGGGCCGCCTACAACTTCTTTCTACTGCCACTACACTGCAACAACGTGGATATTAACCCTTTCCCTACCAGCATAATTAGGCTTAATACTGTAGCCAGACCAGCTAAATACCCTAATAAAGTACATATTTGAATGTCCATATAAAAATGTGTGATATGACCACACATGTCACAAATGTCTCATTTTAACCCTGCCAGTCTCCACTTTCCCCAGAAAAAAAGAAATATGTATATTTTATTTTATTATTCTCAAGGATTAACATTATTATTATTTTTTTCATTTACTTTCCTCACAACACTTCACAACGTGTTGTGAGCTTGCAGAACTGTTATTTTCTGATGTATTTGAACTTTTTCATGCACTATGTGTAAAGTAGTTTATTATTATGAAACCTGGTTGCTTATTTCTCTCCAAACACCTGTCAACCAGTGTCGCCAACTTGGCGCATTTGTCACTATATTTAGCTTTTTTTCAGACCACCCTAGCACCAAAATTATTGAAAAACTAGTACTTTTTTGAAAAACGAGTGCTTTTTTGCTGGTGAGTTGGTTTGAAAACCACTGCCCTAGCTCCTTCTAGTGCATTTTGGAAGTGTCACTAGTGTATTTTGGAAGTTGGCAACACTGCAAACACAGAATGGCACATTGTGTTCCCAGCTGTAAAGCCATGGCTGTGGCTTGCAGCCTGTCATAAGCATGGGAGTCCTGATTCAAATTATTGGATTTATTTACCTTTGGATCTATTGGCAATCTTTTTTACATGTTTTTGATCTTTTGTGCTGTTATTTGGAGACACATAAGGTAAGGTAAAAACAATCCCTTTGTTGCTTTGTTTGTTGTTGTTTTTGTTAGGGCTAGTTAGAGATCTCTAAGGGTCCATTGTAATGAAACAGCTGCATGAGACTTTGTGACAAGTTGGGGGAGGGCTCCCTCTGCTGGCGGAGGGCCCCCACTACACCCCAAACAGCCAGAACCACCCAATAATACACAATACGTCAATTACGTCAGTGGGAGGCTTGGATTTGCATGTCAATTACCTCAATTACGTCATTGGTAATTATAGGGTTAACGCGCGCCAGCCCACGCCACCAAGTCCTCTCCAAAATCATTATTCAAACGCCACATTTACGCGTGTGCGTCTGTGTAAAGTGCGACTACCAGGCTGTGTGACAGAGCATAGGCTACAAACTAGGTGTCATCTCATCCATACACATTGTAACGACCCTCTGGGTTTCTTACAATTACATTCACAACGACTAAAGTCTAACATTAACAGTAACCATATGACATTCATTTTGTGTTTTGCAGCTCCATGGCGGTGAGCAGCCTGGAACCAGAGCTGCAGGACAAGATCCGACAGAACAGTCCCAACACTAGCACAGTGTACTTTAACAAGGGTCTGTAGGACCGCACACACACACACACACACACACACACACACACACACGCACACGCACACACACACACACATTCTCCAGCACTCCCTGCTGGTCTGACCTATACTAACAAACAGGCAATGCTACTAGTAGTGCTGCACATTAAAGGGGAAGTCCACCCATTTTCAACAATCTTAATATGTCATTAGTATACCCTAGAGGTGCTGGGTGGACATGATAAAAAAGAACCCCCCCTCCCCCCCCATTCTGTGTTCCCTTAGAAATGGAGGTCTGAAGAAAACCCACTATCATGTTGAAACATCTTGATGACATCATCAAGATGTATTTTAACCCATTGTGTCCTGATCAGATTCTAGTTTGTGATGCTTTTCACAATTTTTTCAAAAATAGCAGAACTACAAGCTCATATCGCGCCACTCGGTGGCGCGATATGAGCTTGTAAATCTGCTATTTTTCAACAGCTTAAAAACACCAAAACGTGCTCAGTACACAAATCATGTTAATGGATTTCTTTAGACGCTTGCAAATGCAACGCTTGCAAATGCAACCAAATGAACTCTTAACGGGTTCATTTGGTTGCGTTTGTACGCTCTCAAAAAAAAATGTCGAAAATGTGTGGTGCTCCCCCTTTTAAAATCCTCAGTGATAATTGAACTCATCAGCAGTTGCAAATGTACAGTAAATGAGTGAACGCTGACGATTTCACTGTGTGCGCATTACAGTAGCGCCGTGGGTGCAAAGCTAAGGGACAGAACAATATATTTATGCATACTATTTTTTATGTATTTGTGTACTGTACCTTTTGTTGTTGTTGTTGTTTTCGATATGATAATGTGGTGGGGTGAGTGGTCGAGGTTACTTACTTTCTTTCTTTTTTGGCAGACATGATGGAGTTGATGAAGTATTTTAGGTTACTGCAATACTGCCATAAATAACCGTCTTCTTTTTTCCGTTTTCTTCATTCGTTTTTGTTTCAGTTTTTTTTTTTTGTCTTGTTCTGTCAGTTACAAAGGCTACTGCTGACCAATCAGGCTCTGATGGTCACGTAGCCCCCCGTTCAAACTGACCAATCCCCATCCTTGTAGCTCAGCACACCGTCCAGGCCAATAGCGATATTAAAAAAAAAAACAGAAAATTAGTATTTTCATTTTGATTTTTGTTGTTGTTTTTCAATGGACTTATCCTAAAAAAAATGTGGTTGTATTATTTGACATTCAATGCTCCTTTTCCCACAAATGAGTCTTGAGAAATGTTGGTCAACTCATAAGCAGAGTCGTCGTTATATTCGGGACAATACGGTACCTGTAACCTTTGGTGCTTCCACAGAAATGACGGCCATTTTTTTTTTCAGTCCCAAACCAACTTTTCAACCAATGAATTTTCAGTTAAAACACTCTGAACTGGTTCTGTGTTACAGCAAACGAGTCCACAGCACATGATTCAGCACCAACTGGTTGATCTTAAAACTGTTGTTGTTGCAAGAACTTGCGACTGGTGTGGTTTGGGCTTAGAACATTTACACGACACAGTATTGACGTATTGCTTCCTGCCTGTGAAGCTCTGAGTATAACATGTTACAACCTAATTGTAGAGCTTGATTGATCATGGTTCTGGGTGCGATTCTCATCCGAGACCGGCGATTTACAGATGTCTTGTAAAATGGAAAAGTACAAAAAAAGAACCACTGAAACGCAGGGGGGGTTAATTCTGTAATCCACACACACACACACACCCCAAATATGTTTGCCTTGTGAGGTTGCATATCTGCGTTTTTTTATTTTATTTCTCTGAAAGTGTGAAACTGAGGTCATCAAAGTCAATTATGGATGATACTGTCAGCCAGAACTATATATAGTACAGGCAGGCTCTACAATCTCATTTGTATTGTTTTTTTTGGTCTGCGATCACACTGAGAACACTTCCACCATGTACTGTAGAAGGGACTTGCCATTTAAACAAAACTACCGTAATTATCGGATTATAAGCCGCATCTGAATATAAGCCGCACCAGCTAAATTTGGGGCAAAATACTGATTTTTTTTTTCTTGTATAAGCCGCACCTGAATATAAGCCGCACCAGGCTTATAGTCAGGTGCTTCATGTTAGAGCAGTGGTTTTCAACTTTTTTAATCCCCAGGGCCCACTATTTATTCAGTATTTGAGCCAGAGACCACGATTTAACAACATCTTCACCCCACAGACCCCCAAAACTAAAGATTTCTTTTGGTTTAGACCACAATTCCAGGATGGATTTTTGCAAACAAAAGAGGCAAAACTTCAAAATTAGACCAAAATGAACATGACTTATGACTTATTAATTGGTGGTGCTAATTTATTTGGCGAATATCATAACTCTTGAGAGCGTAAAGATAAAACCAAATGGACCCGCAAGGGTCCATTTGGTTTTATTTTTACGCTCTCAAAGAGTTACACCTGGTTAACCAACTTTCCATCATTTAGTCTGCGGAGCACACCTGGAACCCTCTCAGGGACCACCCCTGTGTTACCTGTAAAAATCCATAGACTGGCCGCACTGTTGTATAAGCCACAGGGTCAAAAGCACGTGAAAAAAGTAGTGGCTTATAGTCCGGAAATTACGGTATATCGAATCAATCATTTTACAACCAATGAATGACTTAAAGGCCCACTTCAACCGTTTTGCAACCAGAGCTTATTTTTTTTATGTTTAGGACACAAGGACATTCCTGGATGTTCATGACCTCCAAACCACACATAAAAAAGACACAACAAAGTCTTCCTTGTGTCCTCAAAGCTTTAATTGCAAAGGGGTGAAGTGGCCCTTAGATCTTGCTCATGTAGAGTAGCAAGGACCCGTGGCTTATAGGGCAAAGTATGCCTTAAAAACACTACACTCGCCTAAAACTAAAAACTAAAACGTAAAGCTGTCGCATGTTGATGATGTCATACTGTAGTGCATGTCCAACATTTGTGGTATAGCCCTATGGAATGTATTATAACATACTGATTTGATGCTCATTTTAAATTTATAAAGTATTACATAGTTTCTCATTAGCATAGGGTTGGACCTGCCACAGGAGCAGTTCCTATTAAGTGGAACTTCTAAGAGTGGCTGTTTATTAAAGTAATAAAATTAATTCAGGTGTTTTAGTTGCTTATTTTAGTTATAGAGGGCAAGTATAATGTTTTAAGGCCTACTTGTCTTAGCCAGGTGTCCTTTGAAGCACTGCCCTTTGAAGTGCCCTTAACTCATTTACTATGCTACTTATTTATTTGTTTGTTTATTTTTACAATATGAATGAATTGGGGCCCCCAGAGATAAAAAAAAAATAAAATAAATGCCATTAAATGTGGGTCCTTAGTCGGATGTTATGGACTTTAAGCAGACGATGGATGTATGTTTGTGGCCAACAAAACCTGTAGAAAAAAATGCAACCGCACTGAGAAGAAAAGCACTCCTAGCTCCAAGCACATCCGCAGTGTGTTGAAACTGCTTGTACCTGTAACTCTATGAGTGTGAGAGACGAATTTACATAATTTATGTAGAAAGTTCATTAAAAATAAATGTAGTCATGATGGTGGACGGACGGTCAGTGGCACTTTTCAAGGCCTTTTCGTTGTTCGATTTTCAAGACGATGTAAGATAGTTAATCATGAATAATAATCATGATTTGTTGACAACAAGTGTCTGTCTGCAGGTAAACAGCTGCAGCATCAAAGTAGAAGCAACGTAAAAAAAAACATATACTGTATCTATTCTGTTTTGATTTTTGACTAAAAAGTTGCCTCTATTACATTTACCAAAACCTGAAATCTTCTGCCATCTTTGCTGCAGCTTTAAAATTATACTGCAATTCGTTGTTGGTTTTGTTCAAGTAAAAAAAAAATAATAATAATAATAATGAGAAGCTTTGTGATTGTTGATGATTGTATTGTATTGTCAGAGAATGTACATTGTAAAAGAAAAAAATATATATATACATTGCTGTAAATTGATCAAAGAGCAATATTATCTGGGTTTTATTTTTTAGCAGCGATATGCAGACCAGACTACAGAGATATACGGCACTAGGGGTGTAACGATATAGTAATGGTATTGACATAATGATTTTTAAATTCAACAATCAAAGTATAAGCAGTATGGAAACAGAAAATTGTGTATCGTTTGAATTTGAATTAGCATTGTATCATTTTGTGATGGAAACACGCACCATGTGTTTAAAATACAATGTCCATCTATTTGCCAGATCGCTGTGTTAATTCATTTTCACACATTTCTATACATTGTATTATTTATTTGTTAAAATGTATCGTTACACCCCTATACACTACAATGTTACAAATGATATATAAAAAATAAGTACAGAATGCGTATTAGACAACCCGTACTTGTACATGATCAAATCCACTTGACTCTGTTAACGGGCAGGATTTTTTTAAATGTATGGTTTTCCAGCGTAAATATAAGTAATGATGGTGGTATATTTAAGTATATAATGTAAGCCAAACTTAATTAACAGTGAGATTCCTTATATATAGAGTATATAATATATATATTTTTTCCTCCTGGGTTGTACAACATAATGACTGTATATGTAAGAACCGGTGATGAACCAGTGATTTGTTTCCTAATAACTGACTCAGCGGCACAGCCGAGGTCAGTTATTAGGAAACAACTCACCGGTTCGAAGTGCGTTATTACACGCTTATTACATGGCTTGATTCATTAAAAAAAAACTAATAATAGTACACAACAAGGCTGCTTTTATTTATGTGCAGTTGTGTAGGTTACGTTCGTCCGGGTTCGGAGGTCTGTTATTGAACGGCGTGGTCCGTTGTGACATGTGACTGCTCATGTGACCAGAACGCTGGCTTCTGATTGGAGCATTCATTCAAGCCATGGAATAAGAAGATTTTAAAACGCTTGCTTGAGATACTAGTAGTTGCTGAGCAGCCTCTGTACCATGTGGCACCATGTTGGCATCAGAAAACAACCCTACCAGCTACCTGGTCTTTTATACAGTACAGAATGATGAACCTGCCTGTTTGTACACGCAGAGAATGTGTGCAATATTTCCAGTCTAGGAAATTATTGGGTTGACTTGTCTGTTTTTTGGTGAGTGGGACGTGCTATTGACATAGCAATTGATTGAAATACAGTGATGTGATGTGATGTTTCCTTGTGAAGTGATGTTACTTTGGTCTGTCTTTTACCATGCCACCTCAAACCCTGTTGTTACTTCTTCACACTAAAAAATATAACCACAACACCACAAAAGAATTAGGAATGATAATCACAATGTTCACAATATGCTTTCTCCTCCATTTTAATGTTTTCCCATTTTGTTTTTATTTGTTTTTTTCTTTCATGTTTTACTTGTTTGTGTTTAGACTTCAAATCATCGTGATTTTGTTTGAGTGCCCGTATGCTTTCAAGTGCCCATTTCAGCTGCCATCACGATCACAGCAGCACTGCGGGCCACCTTGAACTTGTAGATCAGCTGTATTCAGCCACCGACTGCTGTATGAAACAGGCTTTGGTCGGTGAATTAACAACGCTCTGCAAACGGCACTGCAAGTAGTCAGACTCTTGTTTCGTAAACTTTTATTTCTTTTCTCTCTTAATGTGTATAACCATTGTTGTTACTGTCCGTTATGTTGTGGTTGAAACTGCACTATAACCTTCGATGTGCTGCTGTAGGAACCGCTAGAATATGTATCGCTATTGCGAGGTTGTTATTTTTGAATAATTGTGCTTTGGAAATGAGTGTTTGTTTGATTTTTATTGTGCTCCCCCGCGTACTACGGTGAAACGATGTCAGTCATTTTCTCGACCAGCTCCTTTAGTTTCATAGTAGTCTCACTATTTCACGATCATTTAGCCGAGTTTGAGAGGACCTAGTACGTCTCAATTGATGTTTTAATGTTCAACTTTTTGTTCGGGGGAAGGAATTTATGGCACACAATGTCAAGAACAAAGCTAAAGGGATTACAATAAAGCTGTAAATGGAGTTTTTGTTGTTTTTTTTTTACGTTTGTGACTGTACGGCGCCATCTGAACATGAGTTATGAAAACGACAAGCCATAGATGAAGGGTGAGAAATGAACAGCGTTTGTTGTGGGAAAGAAATGAAGGCCTGGATTTTCGCTTATCCCTTAACTCCTTTGGCTTTTTAAACGATAAGTAATAATAACAATAATTTAAAAAGAACATTTCTCAATTGTAAAATGGCTGGTCTAAATGTCAATAGATTGGCACATTGAACTATTTCAAAAGGTTTTTAAATATCGTAAAAAACTAAACTAAACTAACGATTCTACAGTTACACGTTGTGAGCTTGTAGACTCTCCCTATTAACCATTTGAAAATGTTACTCAAAATAGTAAAAAAAAAAAAGGGCTAAAGAAGTTTAGGAATAAGGAGTTTCGCGAGTGACGAAAATGGAGCCCTAAGTGTGGCTTTTGAAATGTTTTGCTTCAGCTTTATTTTTCCAGAGGTCTTCTCATGCTATATAACCTGTTATTGTTGTATGCATAAAGCTATGGTTCTCAATCTATTTAGTGTCAACATGTAAACGAGACACACAGACATGGACAGCAACAGGAACAGAGCAAACATCGTCAGATGTCAAATATCTGGATTAATAGCTCATTAATATATCTATGTTTGTAATTCACGAATTGGTTCCAAATTTGCTAGTAAGCTAAAATTTTAATGATTGAGAACCACTAGCTCATTTACAGTATATGGCATATATAGCTTTTTCTTTCCCCCTTTTTCTTAGAATATTTGCACACTAAAGGCACAAATATTATAATGACAATCTATGTTATGAAACATCAGCGTTAATATTTAGTTCAGTCACAGTGCTGGTGCACAATAGTCTGTTTTGTACTGTGTCGAAGGATTTTCATGAAATGCATTTCCTCAGAGCAACTGAATAAAAGTTATTTCAAACCGTTGCCTGTGTCTCTGGACTTCATGGAGTGTGTCAACTGTCTTTTCAATAGAGACCAAACAAAAATAATAAAAAAAATAATGTATTGTTTTTGAAAGGTTTGCGATTTGATGACTGAAAATCTGCCAAACCTCAGTGAACAAAAAACATTATGATTAAAGGTATATTTCACTTTAATTTCACTTAACTGAATTTTCCACGTCCATATTGTTTATTTAGATGTTTTAAAATATTCTAGTATAATAGTATAATAAAACGTAATTTGGGGGCAAAAAAAAAAACAATATATCGAATGAAATTGCAATATAAATCGATTCGGCATCCTAAAAGTCAATTATTTTCTTATGTCTCCATCATGATTTCCGTGTTAAGTTTGAGGAGTTTTTTGTTTGTTTGTATGTTGGTTTGTTTGCTTTAAACTGAACCCACTAGGAGACGTCACCAACCACTGTGTGCATGTCCGAACGCACCTTCAGTATGTTGTAAAAAGATGTTTTGTCTGTAGTTTAGTCAGATCAGTGGTTTTCAACCAGTAGAGGATTCCACGTGGTCCCCGGCTTAATGGACAGCTGGTAATCAAATGGACCCTTATAGAACTGTAACTCTTTATATTTAAAGGTAGGGGAAGTGATTCCACTTTTGTCAGATATCACCCCCCCCCCCCAATTTTTTTTTTGTTAAAATGCTCTATTATAAGGTGTGCAGCCCATATATGGAGTTTCCCCCTCCCCCATGTTAGCAGAGGAGCTAATAAAAGTTCCCCAGGTGGAGGGTGAATTCTGCTCCAATCAGGATGGAGCAGCAGGTTCACATAGTGTAGCTACTCGTGGGCGCCCCTAGTGCACCGGGCTGGTACTACACCACTAGGCTGGTACTACACCATGAATTTCAAATCACTTCCCTTAGCTTTAAACATCGAAATTACTTAATTTCAAGAATATACACATTTATAAAAAAAAAAAAAAAATGTAGAAGAATTGTTAGTTATATGTATCCAAGAGACTAAACTCAACATCAAATGGTGGCTAAAATGCTGGGTAAATAGTGGGCCCTGGTATGAAAAAGGTTGTAAACCACTGGTTTGCAATACAGTCTTTCTTTGGTAGTAGGCAGTAGGAACCTTTGTAACAGGTCCTGGGTGACACAGGAACCTGTTAATGGTTGCACCTGTGGAGCTGTTGGATGCCATAGTAGTTGGATGCAGGGTTGGATGCATTGACATATATATTATACAATAACCCTAATTAATATATACTCTAAGGTTGGATGAACTCATGGGGAAAGTGAAGGAACATCTCAGGTAACTTAACACAAACATTATGGCTTGTTTATTGATGTTTTGCTGCTGTTGGAAATGTACAGAGTCTGGTCTGGTCAGAATCCCCTTCAGTGTGTGGAAGTAAGAAGTTGCCCTTAGAGGAAAATTGACTGTCTCACGAACAGGGGTGGATGTAAACATTTCCCAATTGGGGGGGGGGGGGGGTAGGAGAAAATTTCAGTCACAGGACTTTTATTAGTCAAGTAAAGCATCAATAATAACATCAGTTGTTGAAGTTGCCACAGACACGCAGCATGCATAAAGCTAAAGGTCTGACTCAGAGAGTTTTCTGTTTTCAATGATGAAATGCTGTTGGTTTAGTCAGTGGCAGGCTAGAACTGATGTTGTGTTCTACAATGACCACTAGATGGCACTGATTATACACAGAATGTACAGGTAGGCTATGTTTTGTTTCATCCGTGTGGTGGGGGGCTCAGAGTGTTTCCAAGGTAAGTAGGCTTTCTAATGACACAAGACGTGTTTATTTTGGTGAGTAGGTAAAACGTTCTTTATATATCCACTAGAGAAGAGAGGCTGGTCGGGTGCAGTAATGGCCGAATGCACGGAGACCAACAGAGCTCCAATGCAGGTCAGACTCAGAAGCAGTGGAGCTCTGGACCAGAGCTAGTTTTGTTTAACAGCTGAAATGATTTTTGTCTTAATGCATTGACCTAATTGATGAATATTATCCAGTACCTACAAAAAGAATCACCTACAGAGAATGTATTGACAGAAAGTAGCTCACAACAGGCCTATGGTGGCCTTTTATCAAACAAACACTCAGATAGAAAGAGGATATAATTCCTTTCCATACAGCTGCAATGTTGATGAGTTTAACGTTGTTTAAACACAGAGGGTCAACAAGGTGAACTTCCCACTTTCCCCATTTTTCAAGACTAATCTGTGTAAAAAAAAAAAAAAAAAAAAAACATTGAATGTCAAACTATACAGTATAGTCCCCAAATATAACACGACTCCATTTGTTAGGATATTCCCATTGGGAAAAAATAATATTCAGGTCAATAGAGTAAATAAACACAATAAAAGACGGGTGTTCATTGTTTTACATTTGCTGCGTTCTTTAGTTTTAGGGAGTTTTTGTATGGCGGGGGAATTCGAGCATGGTCCTAAATGTGTGTGTGTGTGTGTGTGTGTGTGTGTGTGTGTGTGTGTGTGTGTGTGTGTGTGTGTGTGTGTGTGTGTGTGTGTGTGTGTGTGTGTGTGTGCGTGTGTGTGCCATAATGAGATGTCAATTGGAAATAGCACCTTGTTGGCAATATGGCCGCAGTCTGAATATGAATATTGTCAATGGGCTTCATCATCCTCTGTAGTGCTGGGAGAAATTCCACAGAAAACCACCAGCCTGATTACTTTATACATTATGCTGCAACAGAACTTCTGTGATATCAACACCTGCAATGAAACCAAAGCTATGAAACTGGATGGATGGATGGATGGATGGATGGATGAATGGATGGTTGGATGGTTGGATAATTTGATGGATGGATGGATGGATGGATGGTTGGATGGATGGATAATTTGAATTGTTCCGATTAGGTTTCTCAAAGTCTTCTGAACCCGGCCAAGCCTGACTCACCCCAACATTAGTTACTTGTGTGAACGAAGCGGGCGCAAGTAAGGCGATCGGTGTGTAGTGTTCGGTGGTTGGACCCTTGGGGTAACCTACGCCGATTGGCCAGTTTACGTGATGATATAACGGTGACGCACATGATATCACATGCTACATGAAGCATGATGACATTTTGCCTTCCACCTGTTTTTAGGAGGTTTCCCACAGGAGTTTAATTTCAGTCTTCTAGTACATTATTAGACATCAGTAGAAACACATTGGTGAAGACGTAGAAGTTTCTTGGTAATGATTTAGTTTCCTGGTTTTAATAACTTCCCCTTAGTAACAGAACAGAGCCTTGATTAGTATCATCAGTAACATAGGTAAGTAGGAAGAGTTATTATATGTGCATTTAAGACCATTAGTTAATTCATATTCAATATTGTCTGTCTGTCTGTCTGTCTGTCTGTCTGTCTGTCTGTCTGTCTGTCTGTCTGTCTGTCTGTCTGTCTGTCTGTCTGTCTGTCTGTCTGTCTGTCTGTCTGTTAGTGTGAACCACATTTCCTCTCCGGGGATCTCATCCTGCATGCAGAGGACAACAGTGTTGTGGTTCCATCTCACCAGGGGAAAAAAAAGGTAAAAACACTATTGCTATTGCGATGAGTTGTGATTTCAATAGTAAAATGTAGAGAAATGTCCTGTTTCAGTACTTAAAGGTAGGGTAAGTGATTTGAAGCAGAGTGGAGCGGCGTGAGCTTGGCAACAGTATGACAGTGTCGCATGGTAAATAAACTGATCTACAAGCCCACCACACGTTGCATGGACAACACATTAGACTTTTAACTCTGCTCTGGTTTCCACATGGCACCGTGTGGTAAAGCTAGACCTCTGCTTCTCGTACAACTCCAACAACATTTTGAGGCTTAATTTTCTTAACTCGGTTATTCTTTTATTTTTTTTTGTCAAATTCTTTTGAATATAGGATAATCGTTTGCATTCCTAGAAAGAATTGTACAATCACTATACATTTATTGTTGAATTACTACACAATGCTTTCACATTTACTGCTGTATCTCTACACAATCCCTATAGAAAATATTTACTGTACGTATTTTTTTTCGTCTTGTGTCGAAACAAAAAGTAACTCATTAGTGATTCAGTAGTGAAAACACTACACAAATATGTTCTATAAGGATTGCATAGAGAATAGAGATACAGCAGTAAATGTGTAAACATTTACTGCTGGATGGAAAGTTGGTTAACCGGATGTAACTCTTGAGAGTGTAAAAATGAAACCAAATGGACCCTTGCGGGTCCATTTGGTTTCATTTTTACACTCTCAAGAGTTAAAATATTCATCATGTGAATTAGCACCACTTAATTAAGAAGTTTATACTGTTTTATTGGCAAAATACAGCCTGGAATTGTGGACAAAACCAAAAGAATTCTTTAATTTTAGGTCTTTGGTGTGAAAATGTAATCAAATGGTGGTCCGTGGCTCAAATGCTGAATAAATGGTGGTCCCTGGAGTCAAAAAGGTTGAAAACCCCTGCAGTAGATTAAAAGCTTGCAGCACTGAGCAGCTTGAAAGATAGAGATGAAGTGAAAAGAGTTGTCTAGATATGCTAGCTAGCATATCACTGTCTAACAAACAAAGCGAACTAATTAAATCAATGAACAGAACAAGCCTACTACCAATTTAGAATTGTAGAAGTTATAAACATGATAGTAAAAACGCTGGAGTTCTCTCAAATGGACAAAACACCATCATTTATTGAACCAGGTCAACACTTCACCATCACCATAATACTTTTCATGTCAATGATTTTTTGTTATTAATTGAAGTTGATACCATAAGAACTTGCATGTTGCCTGCAAAAATCTATCTGAATCAATTAGATCAGGGGTTTTCAACAGGTGGTCCGGGGACCACCAGTGGCCCTTGAGAAGGTTCCAGGTGGTCCCCAGGCTAAATGATGGAAAGTTGGTTAACCAGATGTAACTCTTGAGAATGTAAAAATGAAACCAAATGGACCCTTGCGGGTCCATTTGGTTTCATTTTTAACACTCAACAGTTAAAATATTCATCATGTGAATTAGCACCACTTAATTAAGAAGTTTATACTGTTTTATTGGGAAAATACAGCCTGGAATTGTGGACAAAACCAGAAGTTTTTTTTTTTTTTTTTTTCTTTTTCTTTTTTAATTTTAGGCCAAGTAATATCTTTTACTTTTACTTACTAATATCTTTTACTTTTACTTTTGCTGGAAAAGGTAATGATATTATCTAATAAAGTAGTCAAAACCAGAAGAATTCTTTAATTTAGTCAAAAACACAGAAGAATTCTTTAATTTTAGGTCTTGGTGTGAAGTTGTAATCAAATGGTGGTCCGTCGCTCAAATGCTGAACAAATGGTGGTCCCCAGCAGGAGTCAAAAAGGTTGAAAACCCCTGAATTAGAAAGTACCAGTAGCAGTGTTACATGGAATAGAGAAGCACACCATTGAACACATTGGCGTTGTATGAATCATCCCAGAGCCTGGACTGTTGAAGTAAACGCATGTCGACAGTGTCTCCCTGCTCCAGCTCCAACAACATTCCACTAGATATCAGTTCATAATTTGCACTATTGTATCCACAGTGAACGAAGATCCTCCGCTCGTTCTTGTACATCCGGACACAGAAATACTCTGATGACCACGTGTTAAATGCTGTATACGTGAAGTGATAGAGACCATGGATCGGTGCAGAAAAGACCCCTGAAAAACATAGGACGAAAGAACATATTACATTAATAAAAAATAAAATAAATAAATACAATTATAAAGGTAAAAACCTTGGGGCTTCGCACCCATACCATTTTCGGTTACAGGACTTTTATTAGTCAAGTAAAGCATCAATAATAACATCAGTTGTTGTTGAAGTTGCAACAGACACACAGCATGCATAAAGCTAAAGGTCTGGCTCAGAGAGTTTTCTGTTTTCAATGATGAAATGCTGTTGGTTTAGTGGTGACACAGCTGTAGTTAGTTAGTAGCAGTAGTAGTGTTTCAAATCATTTTAAATATAAGCACTTTAATTTGAAATATCTTGGGTTGTTTTGCATGGCATCGTGTTTGGGGGGGCAGACTGGGTATTTAGGTGGGCATTGCCCCCCCCCATGCCTAGATCCGCCCTGGACTAATTTGTTACCCACAGTGGCCTAAAGTGAGGAGTCAGTCTTCTGGGGTGGGCGTGGCTCCAAATGATGTGACGTATCACAGCAGTGGAGGGGCGGTAGGTGTGGGGGGGGGGGGGGGGGGGGGGGATGACCACACGTTGGTGAGATCAAATCAGATCAGCTCATCAAGTATACTTCTACACGGATCCAACTATTGTACATATATTTTACAACTATTATAGTTACTTTTAGATTTCGATTAGTATTACAAAACATAATATTAACTACCGGTACCTAATTTATAGCTGATCTACAGTATTGAAGATCTGCTAATTTCAGATGATTTTTATACATTTATAAAAGTTGAAATGGCACGCGTGTGCACGCACACGCACACACACACACACACACACACACACACACACACACACACACACACACACACACACACACACACACACACACACACTTTTACTTGTAACAACAGTGTAATGTATTGCAGTATTGATACTTTTTTTTTACACTACCTGTAGATGGATTGTAGGCGTTGCCGATGTTAGTGATGACATTACTGTAGACCAGAGTGGTGATAGAATCAAACGGTCCAACTTGTCCAACAACACCCAAACTAGCAGAGAACGCCACCTTTGGTTTGTCTGTCAACAGGAATACGGAGATATGGAGGAATATTATCAAACTGTTTTATAAAAGCATTAAACCTCTAGATCAGGGGTTTTCAACCAGTGGTCCGGGGACCACCAGTGGTCCTTGATGGTCCCGAGCTACGTTGGTTAACCAGATGTAACTCTTGAGAACGTAAAAATGAAACCAAATGGACCCTTGCGGGTCCATTTGGTTTCATTTTTACACTCTCAAAAGTTAAAATATTCATCAACTGAATTAGCCCCAAGTCTACACAACTAGAAGATGGACAAAAGCAAAATAAATCTTTTTAGTTTTGGGGTCTGTGCGGCTAAAATGGCCTCAAATGGTGGTCCGTGGCTCAAATGCCGAATAAATGGTGGGCCCTGGTATGAAAAAGGTTGAAAACCAATGCTCTAGATGGTATGAATGTGACATCATACCTAGAAGTTACACAGGGACACTTCTTTTTGGTCATGACAGCTCATAATAAAGTCCATGTGTGTACTTGTAGATGCTATTTCCAGAAAATATATCTACTAACCAGAGCAGGGGTCGGCAACCCAAGATGTTGAAAGAGCCATTTTCGACCAAAAAATATTCAAATTCAAAATCTGTCTGGAGCCACAAAAATGTAAGCTTAATAAGTGCTTAAAGGTGAATTCCACCCATTTTTTTTTTTTTCCTGAGACTGATTTTGAACCGAATGGACCCTGGCGGGTCCATTTGGTTCCATTTGTACACTCTGAGAAAAAAAAAAAAGAAAAATCATTAACATGGTGGAACAAATAATGGTGGAACAAATAATAAATGTATTTATTTATTTTTTCAGAAACTCCATTTCTGAATAAATAAATAAATAAATAAATAAAATAAAAATAATGATAATAATAAAGGACTTTTTCAAAACTCCATTTCTAGTCCACACAACATCTCTTCTCTCTCTATATTAATGACATAGTAAACTAAGTAAACTGTTGAAAATGGGTGGTTCAGATTGAAAGCTCCACCTCTGATAACTACTGGGCTTTTTTTTGGCATGGCCAACAAGTGCTACTTTAACTGGCAACTGTCAGACAGCGCATGGTGTGTTGGTGCTGTCAGTGACTGAAATGTTTATATTATGTTGCCCCAGTGTGTATGTAATAATGCTACATCCAGGGAGCCACTAGGGCTGTGTTCTAGAGCCCAGTGTGTATGTAATAATGCTACATCCAGGGAGCCACTAGGGCTGTGTTCTAGAGCCCAGTGTGTATGTAATAATGCTACAGCCACTGAGCCACTAGGGCTGTGTTCTAGAGCCCAGTGTGTATGTAATAATGCTACATCCAGGGAGCCACTAAGGCTGTGTTCTAGAGCCCAGTGTGTATGTAATAATGCTACAGCCACTGAGCCACTAGGGCTGTGTTCTAGAGCCCAGTGTGTATGTAATAATGCTACATCCAGGGAGCCACTAGGGCTGTGTTCTAGAGCCCAGTGTGTATGTAATAATGCTACATCCAGGGAGCCACTAGGGCTGTGTTCTAGAGCCCAGTGTGTATGTAATAATGCTACAGCCACTGAGCCACTAGGGCTGTGTTCTAGAGCCCAGTGTGTATGTAATAATGCTACATCCAGGGAGCCACTAGGGCTGTGTTCTAGTGCCCAGTGTGTATGTAATAATGCTACAGCCACTGAGCCACTAGGGCTGTGTTCTAGAGCCCAGTGTGTATGTAATAATGCTACAGGGAGCCACTAGGGCTGTGTTCTAGAGCCCAGTGTGTATGTAATAATGCTACAGCCACTGAGCCACTAGGGCTGTGTTCTAGAGCCCAGTGTGTATGTAATAATGCTACATCCAGGGAGCCACTAGGGCTGTGTTCTAGAGTCTCTTATATTAGTAAACTATAATACTATAAACATACTATATATAAAACATATTTTTTGTATTGTTAAATGGTCTTAATTTAACATTTGGTGTTTTTTTCTTAATTGCTACATTTTTTATATTCATGTATATTGTTTGTATATATTATATTATATTATATTATATTATATTATATTATATTATATTATATTATATTATATTATATTATATTATATTATATTATATTTATTATATTAAAGGGGAAGTCCAATTTTCAGCATTTTAATATGTCACTAATATAACTTAAAGATGTTGTGTGGACATAATAAAAAAGTTCCCCCATTCTGTGTTCCCAAGAAATGGAGGTCTGAAGAAAACCACTAACATGGTGAAACATCTTGATGACATCATCAAGATGTATTTTCACCATGTTAATGGATTTTTTTAGACACTTCTTTTTTTATGAGAGCGTACAAATGGAACGAAATGAACCCATTAGGGATCATTTGGTTCCATTTGTACACTCTCAGAAAAAAATGTTGAAAATGTGTGGAGTTCCCCTTTAAAACATACTCCACAGCATAGGCAGTGGCTCCGTGGTCCAGGCAGCTTGGCTGGTAATCCAGTGTGCCACGGGTTCGATTCCCGATCCGGCGGCCTTTACTGTACGTCAAACCCCCTCATCTCGCTACTATTTTTTTTCTATGGACAATTGCTGTCTGTCCTCTATAAAACACATACAGGTATACACTAAAAGTGAAAGCCAAACACAAACAAACATGAACATGAATAAAACTTACTCCTCAGTTGTTCCACTTGTCTTTCAGCAGCAGTCAGTCTGGTGTCTGTGATGTTCAGCTGAACAAGATGAGCTGAAATCAGTACATTAGCATTAGGTCACTCATACAGTAAATACTTGACCTCTTGACCTCACTATTGACTGAGTAAGCTTTAAAGGTAGGGTAAGTGATTTGAAATTCATTGTGTAGTACCAGCCTGGTGCACTAGGGGCGCCCAAGAGTAGCTACACTATGTGAACCTGCTGCTTGATCCTGATTGGAGGAGAATTCACCCTCCACCTGGGGAACTTTTTATTAGCTCCTCTGCTAACGTGGGGGAGGGGGAAACTCCCTCACAAAAGTGAAATCACTTCCCCTACCTTTAAGCTTTTATTATGCAATAGTTATTTGTATATCTCATGTATGTTACTCTACAGTGACATGCATGATCGTAGTCTTTTCAACCACGTCAGTTATAGTAATTAAATTAAAGACATCAGTTATAGTAATTAGATCACCAAAAATACACCCCGTGAAGCCTTAAGTTTAATGCATGGATGTTTTTGAGGGGTGCTAGCCCCTCCTGTGCTCAGCTTTGTCTATTTGTGTGAATAGAAACACGAGGATTTGATTGGCTGATCACTCCATAGCTATTTGATTGGCTTATGAAAGTACACAATATTGAGGAGAAAAAGTGAAGACAGAAAAGTGAAGGCGCCAAATAGTCCGTGAGCCAGGGGGGGTTGGCGAATAAGGCTCATAGTGATTTTTGTCATGGTAGACATGTCTAGGGTTAAAACATATGCGATAGCCTTGCACCAGTGGTAGCTTTATGGGTGCTTAGAAAAGAAATAAGGTCCGCAACACTGGATTAGAGACTCAGCTCCTTTGCGTTATTCAACGTTTCGATCGTTTGTGATCTTCTTCAGGAATGAATTCCTGAAGAAGATCACAAACGATCCTTTTTACCCATCATGATGTAACGTTTACCGGTATTTGCTAAGACACTACAACATGAAATTGTTTAATGGAATTTAAGGAAAGCTACACTAATAGCTAAACATAGGAGGGGCTTGTGCCCATCAAAAACAATGCTAATGCATGTTTTATATTTGCATTTTTTGCCTTGTAAAATAACAGGTATCAGGAGTGTGTCAGGAAATTGAAAAAAAAAAAATAATAATAATAATATATCAGATCGGAAATGAAAAAATCAGTACTGTCGCATCCCTATTTTAAAGGTAGGGTAAGTGAAATTCATTGTGTAGTACCAGCCTGGTGCACTGGGGAGTAGCTACACTATGTGAACCTGCTGCTCGATCCTGATTGGAGGAGAATTCACCCTCCACCTGGGGAACTTTTATTAGCTCCTCTGCTAACGTGGGGGAGGGGGAAACTCCATATATGGTCTGCACACCTTATAATAGAGCATTTTTTTGGGTGATATCTGACAAAAGTGAAATCACTTCCCCTACCTTTAACCTGAAAGCCCCTTCTCAACACACGTATACCTGCATACACCGAACACCATCTGGATTCAATTACCTTGACTTTGATCCTTCAAGTCTTCAACCTGGACCTCACAGGTGTTGAGTCTGGTTTGGAGTTCTGCAACATGGGACTGGAGGTCTGCAACAAGTAAACACATTTCAGGCTGTATAGTCCTACCATCACAACTTCATCCTTCTTCATGCTCCATTGTGCTGCAGGGTCGGATATGACATGCCCTATTTGGGGGGGCAAGAGAACATGTTGGAGGGGCAAGAGAAATGGTATGCCATTTTCGGTTACAGGACTTTTATTAGCCAAGTAAAGCATCAGTTGTTGTTGAAGTTGCAACAGACACGCAGCATGCATAAAGCTAAAGGTCTGACTCAGAGAGTTTTCTGTTTTCAATGATGAAATGCTGTTGGTTTAGTGGTGACACAGCTGTAGTTAGTTAGTAGCAGTAGTAGTAGCGTTTCACATCATTTTAAATAGAAGCACTTTAACTTGAAATATCTTGAGTTGTTTTGCATGGCATCGTGTTTGGGAGGGAGGGGCAGAATGGGCATTTAGGGGGGCATGGCCCCATGCCCATGCCTAGATCCGCCCCTGGCATGCTGCAGACTAACCTGTGATCTGTTGTTTCTGCGCTACCACCATGTCTCTCAGCTCTATCATGGCATCCCAGATTTCATGATGTGTTTCATCATGGTTGAGCTCTGCTCCGTTCTCTCCCGGAGCCCCAGCATCCCCAGACAGACAGAACAGTAAAACAAGCAAAGCCACACAGACCTCCATCCTGATTAAGCAGAGTCACTATATGATACCGTGAGGTTGCCTTTTATATACTCTACCCTGCTGGTCCACCAACACTGGACACTGGAAAGTTACTGTACTGGACGTGTCAAGGACCACCTGAGAACTAAAACATGTGCTTTGATAAGACCTGGATTAATGTTCTGACTCTGAAGAGAGCGGCTGTGTGAATATCTTTAATGTAATCAGCTGTTGGTGTTTTCATGGTGCGATGTTCCCCATGAGTTCAAACAGTGCCTTAGATATCATTTAACCAAAATGATCCATTTGAAATACTTCATGAGACATAAAGCACACTGTCTCTGTCTAAAGGTGTTGAGAGCAGTATTTATTGTGTACACTGATCTGAGAACAATGAATCTCAGATAACAAAATATGATATTCTACATAATCATTCTACATAATTTAAAATTGTCTTATTCAGTTCAAGTGTAAAGTTGTGCCCAAAATCTATAGTCAATGATCTACTATACTTTACTTTAGCAAAACTGTGTGTGTGTGTGTGTGTGCGCGTGCGCGTGCGTGCATGTGAGAGAGAGGTGAATGAATGAATGAACCTTTATTTTCGTGTCTTGTCAAAGACCCATCCCTGTGCCGTGCCGTGCATGTGCAATGCATGTGCAAGTTATTACTGATAATCATCACTAGATGAATGAATTATTTAGGAAGGAAAAGTAATCAGTGATGAAATAGGATGGGCATTATAGATAGATAGACGACATATGTATAAGACATATGTATTCCTAATGTAACACTGTATCATAGATAGCCACTACACCAGGCAAACATTTAATTTAAAAGGTACCCTGTAGATGCATCTACGTTATACCGGGAGATCACCATTGGCTGTGCAGGTAGATCACATGGCAGGTTCCTTGAAAGATATTTTTGGCATCTGCTACTTGCATTAAGATGATTTGATTGACATCAAAAAGGACCTGTCAACGTAACCCACAATGCAATGCGATGTTGTTTTCAAGAGTGTACACAAATCCAATTCCATTTCTCCCTCTCTATTTCCAAAGCCAAGTGCTTTTGTCTTATATGCAGTAGCTGCTAGTACTGTACATATTTAAACAATTTTCAGCAATGGTAAATCATTATTTTTCAGTGGGTAGATTGTGTTGAAATGGTCATTTTGAAAGTAGCTCCCAAGTTAATAAAGTGTGGGCACCCCTGCCTTAGAGCCTGTAATGGGCTTGACAATAATCTATAACATAATGTAATCTAGCCTTCTGGCTTCTGCTACTTGGATAGTAGAATAAATCATGGGTTTTCAACAGGTGGTCCGGGGACCACCAGTGGTCCCTGAGAGGGTTCCAGGCAGTGTTGTTTGTTTGAGAATATTTTGACTTAGTCTTAGTCTTAGTCTTTTGAGTAACACACATTTAGTCTTTTAGTCCCATTTAGTCTTCTGAAATTCATTTTTTTAGTCTTAGTCTAGTCGACGAAATATCAACATTGATTTAGTCTTAGTCTCAGTCTTTTTTTAGTCTTAGTCTTTTTTTAGTCTTAGTCTTAGTAGTTTAGTCTTACATACACATGCATTGTAGGTTTATATATGTTATACAGATTTATAGTTTTTAGTATGAAAGATGTCTCGTTTTATTTCTTTGTAAAATTACTGCATTATTAATAAGTCCCTTTCCTGAAAACGTATGTAATCTATACTGCAGATATGTTCACAAGAACGAAAAAAATAAGTTAAAAATGTTTCCTATTTCCATTAGTCTTAGGTTATGATTTAGTCTTCGTCTTAGTCTTAGTCTTTTGAAAACACACATCTTTTAGTCCCAATTAGTCTTTTGAAATTCATTTTTGTTAGTCTAGTCGACTAAATATCAAAAACCTTAGTCGACTTAGTCTTTAGTCTTTAGTCTAGCCAGATGTAACTCTTGAGAACGTAAAAATGAAACCAAATGGACCCTGGCGGGTCCATTTGGTTTCATTTTTACACTCTCAAGAGTTAAAATATTCATCATGTGAATTAGTCCTAATCTACACAACTAGAAGAATAATGGTTATGGACAGAAGCAAAAATAAATCTTTAGTTTGGGGGGGTCTGTGGGGCTGCTAAAATGTCATCAAACACTGGTCCGTGGCTCAAATGCTGAATAAATGGTGGGCCCTGGGATGAAAAAGGTTGAAAACCCCTGGAATAAATGAATGAAAATAATAACTAAACGTTATGTATAGTTTATCAACAATGAAGATCAGTTGGAAATGTTTTCATGCCATAATGAACGTTTTCATGCCATAATGAATAAACTTAATGCTGATATGGCTCACTGAATATAAAAGTGAACACTTGTCACTTCATGTCAAAAAGGTCATTGACCGGGGGCACGGTGGCACAGTGGTTAGTGCTGTCGCCTCACAGCTAGAAGGTCCTGGGTTCGATTCCCGCTAGGGGCGCTGCTGTGGGTGCTGGCGGCGTGTCTGCTCCTCCACGTCATCAGTGCCCATACCCGAAGCGGGGTTGGCGAAAGGGCCTTTCTGTGTGGAGTTTGCATGTTCTCCCCGTGTCCCCTAGGGTAGATACCCTCACAAAAATATGCTGTAATCCTGGGCTCTAAACTGCCTCCCCCTGGCCAGCCGGGGCGCCTGATGGAGGGGACAGGAACTGGTTGGAATAACGTGTTCCTTCCACGCGCTACGTCCAACCAGGGAAACTCCCCCCTGTCAGGTGAAAAGAAGGCAGCTTGGACTCCTCATGCATTGAAGGAAGCATGAGGCCAGTCCGCTGCCTCCCCAGGTTGGCGGAGGATGTGTAGAGCCCAGGATCACATTAGGAATTGGCACTGGGTGAAAAAATGGGTTACAAAATCGTGGGATAAAATATATATAAAAAAAAAAGGTCATTGACCCCTGATCTATAGGGGTGTCATGGAGATGTCATATTTGTTATCTTTCAACTCGTCTACTACAGTACATAAAATGAGAAATCGACTGATGTTATACGTTTTTGAACCTGGCAACTCGATATTGATATCATGGCGTTAAGAATTGCGATATATTGGCATGTTGATTTTGTTTCCCACCCCTAATAAGGATGGATATAAGGTAGATATGAGAGAGAGAGAGAGAGAGAGAGAGAGAGAGAGAGAGAGAGAGAGAGAGAGACTGTATCATTAATTAATCGCAATGTTTTTCTTTATCAAGGTCCAGGAAGGCGTGAGAGAGAGGATTTTTACTTTACATTACTATACATTTAAAAAGGCGCTAGATGCTACTGTAAAATCCCATGTGTTTTGAGAGAAGAGAGAGGGGTGCCCAAAATAGGATGAGATAGGATATTTCCAGTGTAAAGTCAGCTGCACGCTGGAAACTAAGTGAAGTCAAGGACTACCTGAGAGTTCCAACGTTTGCTTTGATAAGATCTGATAAGACACTGAACAGAGTGGCTGTGAATATGTTTAAAGTGATCAGCTGCACAATGTTTTTCTTCATTGAGGTCCAGACAAGGGTAGACAGCCTTAGCCCTGGTGCCAACATTAGCACAGTGGAGGCTGACCACTGGCACATCCCATATGGGGAAAAAACAAACAAAAAAAAAACTTGATATGAAAACTCTTTAAAGTTTCATCTTTTTAATGTCATATAATTATTATAAATCAAGAAAATTATGTTTTTATATAGGTTTCACTTTACAAAGACATGCTATGGAACTTATTTTAACTTTCAAGAGTTTGCATATAAAATATTTTCCATATGGGATGTCGCACCAATCCAGTCATCACCCCAGTTTATACTATAGGCTAGAGCTAGACACTATAGTAAAACCCAATGTGTTTTATTGTAACTCTGAGAATGTACACAACTGAACCAAAGGGATGCATATCTGTCATAAACACACACAGTTTACTTTCATGAGTTTTTGTTCTGAAGAATTCCAGGAGTGGAGACATCTTGGACAGAGACGCAGCACCTGAACTGATGATACCATCTACACACACACACACACACACACACACACACACACACACACACACACACACACACACACACACACACACACACACACACACACACACACACACACACACACACACACACACACACACACACACAGATTTGTATTCCTCCTGTACAGTGTAATACTAGAGTGATACAAGGTTAAAAGCAGTGAAACAACAGCATAAGCAACAATAAAAGGTGTTAAAGGTGTGTTTTTATGTTTAAAAGCATCCGTGTTGTGTGTTGCTCTGAGGCGAGGCTACTGTACTGTGTAGCTGAATGTTCACATATCAACCTCACAGCACATCAACTGTTGATAGTCTGTACATGTACTGTGTTGTTCTGTCCATATATCTGCTCATTGACTTACATATTTAATGTCAGTCCGATACATTATGCTAATAATCTGCTCTTATAGTTCATTATTGTAACCAATACTACATGTTTGCATCTCCGTAGTCTCACCTCTGTACACAGTATGATGTGTGTTTTCTTATCTGCTCTGTTGTTTACAATATTTTGTGAGCTTTTTGTGCTGATGGAGGAGTGGGGGTATGGTGGGGGGTAAACACACAGCAAAGGCTGTTGGAATCGGCTTTGAAATAATTTATCCTGTGGAGCAAAACTACCATATTTCTCTCTGAGATGTAGTGGAGTAGAACTAAAGGTAACTGTACTGACAATTGTAAAGTAAAAACAAAGAAGACAGAGAAAAAATGGACTGGGTCAAATATTATCTGTTTATTTGGGTCAAATAATCAGATAACAATTACTCTACCGTCCTGCTCTCCCTTATGGAAAAAAAAACTTTATATGCAAACTCTTGAAGGTGTCACCTCTCATACAAGCTACTTTACAATGGATCTTTTGGCTGTTTTTATATGCCATATATAGTTTTTTTTTTTTTTTTTATAAATCACCAAAAACATGTTATAAGTTTTATTTATGTTTCACTCTACAAAGAAATACTTTGGATCTTATCTTTATCCTCTTATATGAAAGGTGTCACTTTCAAGAGTTTGTACACACACACACACACACACACACACACACACACACACACACACACACACACACACACACACACACACACACACACACACACACACACACACACACACACAGGTATATGGGGGGATGCTGTCAGTCAGAATCGTCTTATCTTGTGTATTTTTTTTTTTTGTAAATTCATGTCTGGCTTCATCACACCACAGAATCACACAAAAGCATCAACAGTACTTACTCTATACTCAAATTAATCGATTGCTACTAGGCAAAGTACATGTAAATCATAATAATGACGTTGAACCACATTAGTAAACATTAGTAAAACCAAGCTATTGCTAATGTTTAATAAAAGAAAAGTATTACCTAGAGCTTATGACTTATAACTACAAAACAAATGAAGGGTTTTGGACAGACATGCAGTGTTTACACTTAACAACATCACCCCGCTACTTTGTGTCTCAGCCACATACTGTAATACAGCATACATCCTGGTAGGATATAAACAGCACTCTCTATTAATGCATGCACACTTCATAGCACACAGACACTAAGGCAACAAGGATTTGGTTTAAGACAACAGTCTCCACATCTGATCTAGAATCCCAACTTTGTGCATGTCATACTGTAGCTGTTGAACATGTGGTGTAAACAGTTTTTAAAGTGGTGTACAGTATCCTATATGTCCATAAGGGTGTCAGTGGCAGCCCGATGTGGGGATGAAATGTTCTGGTTCAGTCTAAAGTGCAGTTTGTGCATTGTCACAAGCTGCTTTTAAGTTAACTATAGGCCTACCCCTGTGTGTGTGTGTGTGTGTGTGTGTGTGTGTGTGTGTGTGTGTGTGTGTGTGTGTGTGTGTGTGTGTGTGTGTGTGTGTGTGTGTGTGTGTGTGTGTGTGTGTGTGTGTGTGTGTGTGTGTGTGTGTGTGTGTGAGACTATGCAAAGGTAAGGTCTTTAATGTGTTAATTCTTACGTTTTTCTGCTGCTGCAAACATCAGAGCCAACCAGACAGCTGTCACAGGGAGAAGAAGTGACTCTACATGGAAACGTTTAGTAACCTGCAGTCTGATCTAAAATCCTTCACTATAGCACCACCTAGAGGCCATGCTGACACCCTGCACAATGTATTCTATCACACTCCAGCCAGTAGGCCTATACTGTAGTCTACTTTACTACATACTATGTTGTTTTGTTTTTCTTTTAATGTTCTGTCTTATCACTTGTATTAGCATAGTGCTGGGCATAGTACTTAAATAAATACACAGCCATAGGCCACAGATGGACACATAATGCCATATAAGGGTCCATTTGGTTCCATGTGTATGATGAGTTTTAATTCAATTCATTTCAAATGGATTAACTTTAAGGGTCCATTTGCTTCCCAACAATCAATGATTTGGCAGGGGACCCCCGGGTTTAATAAAGTTACTCTTGAGTCTTGAGTCGTCTTAATGAAGCCTGGTCTGAGTTTACACCTTTTCACTGTAGGCCTAACTCTGTATGTGTGAAACACTAAATAAGGATCATAAGGGTTTTCAAAGTGATTTCAAGTGTTCTCATATTCCATATGTTAATCCTTCCCCTCCCATCCTTCCCCTTCCTCTTTGTGGGTGTCTAAATAACTGCTTCACATGTGCCTGGTATGATTGTTTGTTGCTTAGGTAGTAGGAACCTTTGTAACAGTTACTGTGTGACACAGGAACCTGTTAATGGTTGCACCTCTGTTCACATGGGCTGCAGAGCATGTTGCAAACACATTTAATAAGCTATTGCATTAGTTCATGGGGAAAGAGAAGTCACTTTCTCCCAAATATAGGTAAGAAATGGGCTGTTAAAGTGTGTCATTGACTCACTGCTCTGTGATTTGCGTAATAATCAGATTTAATTTACAATACAAGTAACTGTAAAATCTGTCCCACAAATGTCTCTGTTGTTTTGTGTTTCTGTGCCCCAAACTTTTGGGTTTCCCTAATGACTTTTGCGGTGATCAGATGAAGTTTAGACAAATTGGTTCCATCGTTCATTCTGGCACCCTTGCTTTTAGAGAAAGAAGTCTGTTGCATTTTTATGTAATTATATGCAAAGTACATCCTCAGCAGTACGACTTTAACATATTTTTAGCACACCTTTCATTTATTCCATGCATTAGAACACACTGATTGGGCTGAAAATGACCATACAGTAGCCCTTGCCTTGAGTTGTTTTATGAGAAACTAATACTTATCACTGCTACCTAAAGCATGATGACATTTTGCATGCTTTGCCCTTCATAGCTTGTGAGTCGTGACCAGTACCCTGACTTTGACCTGTTTTTTAACAAGGTTTCCCACAGGAGTTTAATTTCAATCTTTTAGTACATGTTATTAGACATCAGTAGAAACACATTGGTGAAGACATATAAGTTTCTTGGTAACGAATAACGATTTAGTTCCCTGGTTTTTATAACTTTCCATTAGTAAGACAACAGAGCCTTGATTAGGATCAGCCAACCATAAGAAGTAGGAAGAGTTATTATGTGTCTGTGCATATAAGACCAGTAGTTAATTCATATTCAATATTGTCTGTCTGTCTGTCTGTCTTTCTGTCTCTGTCTGTCTGTCTGTGTCTGTTTGTCAGTGTGAACCACATCTCCTGTCCAGTTCTCATCCTGCATGCAGAGGATGACAGTGTGGTTCCATTGCACCTGGAGGAGAAGGTAAACCACACCTGAGTAAATACAAGCGTATAGAAGTAGGCCTAGGCCTATACAAGAATATAGCTCTGTGTAGAAAATAGAGTCAAGCAATTGACAATAAGGCTGACCTTTAAAATAATAAATGCAGATCTGCTCCACATACTTTCAGTACCCATCTACCTAACTGGCTACTTCACAAAGGTGAACAACTTCCACAGTCACAACACTAGAGGGAGCACAACTAATGATCTGGTGCCACCCAAGTTCCGAACAAATATGTGCAAATCTACATTCCACTACTCTGCCACTCAGGTATGGAATGCCCCCCCCCCCCCCCCCCCCTCAAAACCAATCACTGGTTTATTTTAAGAAAGGGCTAAAAATGCATCTGTCACTAATGGCTAGACAGTAACATTATGCATTGTCTTATAGGTTTTGTATATTCTCACCCTTTTCCTTTGTTTGAGATGTAAATTGTTATTTATGGGAAATGTTTTTGCTTGGGACCCGAATGGAAACAAGACTGCAAAGTCTTTCTTCGGTCATCCCTTTGGATCTGATTTGTTGATGTACTTTGTACTTTTACATGTAAATCTAATAAAATAATCAATCAATCAATTAATCAATCAAACACCTAACCCTAAGCATAACCTCAGTAAAACCTATGCCTAAACCTAACCTTAATACCCGATCGTTATGCAAACGGTCGCAATCGTTATGACAGGCCCTTATCTGACTTATATATATCAATGTCATCTGACTGATATGAATACATTATGCAATGTATTCGATTTTTCACAGACATGAGAATGTACATTGCCCCTGAAAATCTGGGTGCCCCTCACTTCACACTAGTGTGATTTTTAGTCTAATTGTAATATTCTTAATGAATGTACAGGACTTTGGTTCAATGTCCTTGTTACTTGTGCGAGTACGGTATTCTGTTCTTGGTTGGTCGTTTGTTCGGCTGGTAGACTGCATTTTAAAAACTTCGAGTGGCAGTTTTGGTTGATGTAATGCTAATGGTGATGTCATTACCTCATTATCTCCTGGGGGTACCTCTGCTCGCTCTGCTCATGCACAAGTAGGCCATGGTCCGCTTGTGCGCAATGCACAAATTGGCACTCGCCAGAGAGCAGTTCTAGTTTTAAATGTGTTCTATAAATCAGTAGCTCTCCAACTTTTTCACATCAAGGACCCACAAACTGAGGCGTATTAACCATGAATAGCAGATCTACAGTAGAAGCTCACAGCATGCCCTTTTCTTGATTCATTCATTCATTGGACACTATTTTACAGCAAAGTACAACTTGGTCTGAAAGGACAAAACATTTAATTAATGCATGAAATAACAGGGGTGCCCTGATTTTTGTTTTTGTTTTTTCCAATGTTGTATATGTTTAAGAGGTGATGGTACTTCATTAGAACCCTTGGTCTGTTTTTTTGTGTGTAGTGATGTCTTCCCTTTGTATTTAGGGTTTCTTCCTAGGGCTAAAACCTTTCCAGTCAAATGTGCCAATGACAAAGTCTGTAATGTATTGACACCACACATCAGCTCCTCCCCTTTACCATACAACTACAGCTGTGGGTGTGGCTTCAGTTCAGGTGGATCTCCGCCCATCATCACCACCCACCAGGCAAACCAGGCATACTTAATGAGTCCACATAAAAACATCATTTTAACAAATACTGTACACATTTTTGAGAAAATGATTTATCTCCATATGAAAATAATACCTGATGATCATGATTCAAGTTGGAAAAAAATCATGGCACTCTATCTTTAATATTCAGTGATACTCATGGATGTTCACTGATCACTACTCTTCTAGAATGGATCACCGTCTTAATATTAATCAGCAAAACATACAACACACAACAATGCTTTCCCATGTGTTTATTGACAGGATGGATATGAACATTATGGAGGTTCTTTAACATAATGTTTCTCTAACATTTTCATGTCAACGACCCCAAAATGATCTATTTGTCTGTGGACCCCCGTCTGTTTCAGCACAGACTCCATGAAAGAATAGTTGTGTTGTTACATTAATGTTTCAACTGAATTTAAAGTAATTATTTGAGATTATTTTCAAAGCATATTGAAAACAGTAGATTAAAAGCTGACAGCACTGAGCAGCTTGATAGAGCTGAAGTGAAAAGAGTTTGTGTAGATTCAGGTAGATCAGAGGACTGGCTAGTATATCACTGTCTGACAAACTATACTATCAATCTAGAATTGTAAAACATGATGGTAAAAACGCTGGAGTACTCTCCATCAAATTAAGGGTGGAGCTAAAAAAATGGGCAAAACACTATCATTTATTGATTTTCAGATGAAGGCTTCATCACCATTACTAATCACTTTTCAATACATTGACAATTAAAGGTGATAGCATAAGAAAACGCTTGTTGCTTGAAATCTATCTGAATCAATTATCAATTATCAATTATCAATGCACAATGATGTGCTAATGATATGCAGGAAAATTTCAGTGACACATGTATCTAAAATTAAAAATCTATTGTATGAGTTTTAACATTAACAAACCCTTTCATCATGATAATCTAGGCAGTAGTAGACTGTTAAAGCTGTCAGCTGGAATTATTGCTGGTGCTAATAGACCAGTACTCTATAAAGTAATGGTGCCAATAGCAGTGTTACATAGAATGACCAGAACACTCATTAAAGTAATGATACCAGTAGTAGTGTTACATAGAATGGACCAGAACATTCTATAAAGTAATGGTACCAGCAGTAGCAGTGTTACATAGAATAGACCAGGACACCATTAAGCACATTGCCGTTACCCGAGGGATCACTGAGCCTCTGCCATGCATCTAAACGCATGTCAACAGTGTCTCCCTGCTCCAGCTCTACCATCATTCCACTAGATATCTGTTCATAACTTCCAGTAGTGTATCCACAGTGCTCGAATAACCTCTGCCCATTCTTAAACAGATTGACACAGAAAAATTCTGATGACCACCCGTTAAATGCAGAATATGTGAAGTGATAGAGACCTTTGACGGGTGCAGAGAAGACCCCTGAAACACATGATGAGAGAACACCTTACATTAATACCGGTAAGTTAAAAAAAAAAAAAATACAATTACAAATGTAAAAACCTTAATTAAAAAGTCAGATGTACAAAATGTACAAATTTAAGCTAAGAGGTTTCTTTCCTCATCCTCTCTGGACTGTTGGACAGTGCTGGAAAGTACTTTTACTTTAATTTATTTCCACATCTGTACATTGTGTAAATGTACAGATGTCTATCTATCTATCCTTGCATTTGCATTGCATTATATGTCACACTTTTTTCCAACACTTTTGAAGTACAATAAGTCTGAGTTATTTTTAATAACATGGTTATGCTGTTCCTAATCAATGATGATTATTATTTTTTAAATTAATGTATTTTTTGATCCCCCCCGCCACACCCATATACATACTGTGACCCCACACAGACACTGCTGATGTTTTTACTACAGAGGCATTTAGAGGAGATGAGTACATCTCTCTCCACAAAAGCAAAAGGGTTTCTTTTTAGTTTACGCGATTAGTTTGTTGTACGGAACTTCTTGCACATGCGCACATCGGCCGCTTTTTTGACATATTTTTGGCAAAATATGTCAAACAGTGTCTGCCTCATCTGGGCTGCCTATGCGATTGATAAATAAATAGATTGGATACACAACAAGTGTATATTTGCCACTTTCCCACTGAAATTACTGCAAACCGGCTTTGTAGTCGCCGGTGACCGGCACCGTTTCACGCATGCGCAAACAAGTCTAATGACAGTTTTTTATATAATTAAAGATTTGTCTGCAAGCCAGATGCAGCCATCAAAAGAGCCACATCTGGCTCCAGAAGAGCCACATCTGGCTCCAGAGCCATAGGTTCCCTACGCCTGCACTAGCGGTTCCTGCCTACAATGGGTTAAATATAAACTTTGAGTACTACCTGTAGATGCATTATAGGCGTTGCCGATGTTAGTGAAGACATTCCTGTAGACCAGAGTGGTGAAATGAGTAAATGGTCCGACTTGTCCAACACCTCCCAAACTAGCAGAGAACGCCACCTTTGTTTTGTCTGTCAACACAAGAGGAATATTATCAAACTGTTTTATAAAAGCATTAAGGATGCATTAAGTCTGCAAGCTTACAACATGTCAATATATCTCCACGTTGAACTATTCCAAAAGGGTTTTCAAAATAGTAAAATAATTCATGGATAAGGGGTTTAGCGTCCTATAGCAGATATAGCAGATCTACAAGCTCACAACATGTCACACTTTGTTGTGAGCTTTTTTGTGCCAATAATAATGCTACAGTTATTAACTGATAATGAATTCACAGGTCTAGTTTCAGATCATTACATTTTCTATGCATATTTAGATAATAATGCTCACAATTCAGTCGTCATACATAATGAAGACTGACTATAATGTCTAGCATACATACAGTAGAGGGTTTTATATTAGTATATTATACTTACAGTATTAGTAGACTATGTAGACTATTCAGTATTAGTAGACTATAATTCTATATAAACATACTTACTAATTGTATTGTTAAATGGTCTAAACTTAACATTTGGGCTTTTTTATTTGCTACTTTTTATATTCACATATATATTGTTAGTATATATTATATTTATAAAAACTACTCCACAGCATAGGCCGTAGTTCAGTGGTCCAGGCAGCTTGGCCGGTAATCTAGTGTTCCGCGGGTTCGACTCCCAATCCCAGTGGCATTTACTGATTGTCAACCCCCCATCTCTCACCCACTTTCCTACCAGTTTACTGTCTGTCCTTCTATAAAACATATACAATAAAGGAAAAAGCCACACATAAACAATAAAACTTACTCATCAGTTGTTCCACTTGTCCTTCAGCAGCAGTCAGTCTGGTGTCTGTGATGTTCAACTGAATAAGGTGAGCTGAAATCAGTACATTAGCATTAAGTCATTCATACAGTAAATACTCATTAGGGCTGCAAATATTGGCCAATAATGACAGTCGAATATTCCTTCCGAATATTTAATTTTTCTGTGAAACACTATTTACCCCCTAAGTCCCTGTTCAGCACTCCACTGTATACTTGCATTCACTGAACACCATGTTGATCAAACCTTCACTTTCATCACCTGGACGTCACTAACATTAAGGGCTCGATTTTCACTCCCAGCCTTATCCCTAACGTTACCCGAAACCCACAACGAATTCCCTTATTGGTATTTTCGCCACCTTTCCTCTTCCCTTAGCCACTATTCTTTATGCCGACACCTTTATTTGTGACTGGAGGTGTGGTCATAGGCGTGTTTGTCACGCAGTCCCTTAAGTTGCTAATTTCGTCAAATAGATTTGGGAACTAGATAACGCGATTTGAAAGCACCCGCTAACCCATATGAGAAGGCAGAGCCACGTGCGCATGGTGCGGGCATCTGTGCGCCTTGGAGATGTCCACGACTCCATGTGGAAAGTCGGGATTTTTCAGCATAAACAGACGTCTTTTTGATCATTCATTTCTCGGTCAATTCTGGACCATTTTTTACATTTCAAAATGCAGCGTGATCAAAAAGACGTCTGTTTTTGCCGCAAATTCCCGACTTTTTTGCAATTTACTGTACTTTATAACATTTCGCAGAGTTGGGATAAATGCACGCCACATACAGGAAAAAACATGGAACATGTTTTTTTCAACATAACATGTTGAATGGTAAGACATGATTGAGAATTGACCGAGCTATAATTGTTTGAAAATGAGAGCTATAATCTTTGAGAATAGGCTACTCATGCATGTGTCTGTCCTAAGCCTGCAGCGCAGCCAGGCTGCAGGCTTAGGAGTAGGCATAGCAGTAGGGATAAGGGAAATAGATATGGGATGAATTAAAGGGAATGGCAAGACCAACACGGATTGGATGAAAGCTAAAAACGCCCAAACCACACCTATGCATAATGTAACGGGTATAGGAGGTGTTTAAGGGAGATAGCATGGTAACGAAATTACCAACATTAGTGTGGGATCGCCTCTTCCCCAATGCTAAGTGCGTTAATTGCGTATAAGGGCTAATGTAACCAGCACTACTGTAGGGCCTTGGCTACCCGACTCCTGACCTTTAGCCAAACACAGATTTGTTCCTACGTGTGGCCGTTTCAGCCACGCGCAGATGGCATTTCCGTCACTCAAACCTCTGTTTGAGTGTTTAAAAGTCATAAGGAGGATTAACTTTGTGCATAGCCATTATTTTCATAGCCATGTGAAACTATTCTTTGTCGTCCTTAAAGTTCATCTGACAGCTACCGCAGTGGCACCTCGCATGTAAGTGAGAATTGTGCACATAATGTAGATATATAAGAATACTAGAAGGCGGCCATCTTACGAGGGTATATCATAAGATTGTGTGAGCATATACTTTATATGCTATATACTGACGATAACTCATCCATTTATTCATTCAATTATGCTTTGTTATAATTATAGGAAGAGATTCACGCACATTGCATGACATTCTGACAATGTAAGAAGCATGTTCGACTTCCACTCACAATTTCGGTGTCTTTTAAAACATTTTGATTTCATTCATTAAGAAAAAATTGACAGGCCCACAGGTATATACTGTATTTGGCACCCCATACGGATAAAGCAAATAGCCTACAATGTAAACCTGCCACTGCAGGGATTTTTCTACGTTCTGCGTATCTTTGAGTGGGAAGGATATTTTTAAATGGAGGAGAAAAATATCTGTTTTCTAAAAAAGTTTTATAGCCTTGTTCATACACGCGCACCACACACACACACACACACACACACACACACACACACACACACACACACACACACACACACACACACACACACACACACACACACACACACACACACACACACACACACACACTTAATTGATGGTCAGAGTCCCATGGCGGGAGTTATGTTCTGTATTATGTTATGTATGTTTTGCTGAACATCAAGTAGTTCTTCTCATTTTGTGGGGGCCACTGGGGCCATGCAGTAAAAGTAAATAACCTAATTTGTATTGTTTATTTCTCATCTGATAAGTGTGAACTAGTATTCAACCCAAAGTAAGTCCCTTTTCAACAATACACAAGTATACTTGCATTCACTGAACACCATCTTGATCAAATTACCTTTGATTTCTTCCTTCAAGTCTTCAACCTGTATGTCACTGATGTTGAGTCTGATCTCAAAGCCTTCAATCTTAGTCTTACTAGCATTAAGTCTGGTCTGGAGGTCTGCAACATGGACCTCACTGGTATTGGATCTGGTTTGAAGCTCTGCAACATGGACTTCACTGGTGTTGAATCTGGTTTTAAGGTCTGCAAACTGAACCTCACTGGTGTTGAATCTGGTTTGAAGGTCTGCAATATGGACCTCAGCGTTATTGAATCTGGTCTTGAGGTCTGCAATATGGACCTCACTGGCATTGAGTCTTGTTTGAAGGTCTGCAACATGGACCCTAGTAGTGTTGAATCTGGTCGTAAGGTCTGTAATATGGACCTCACTAGTGTTGAATCTGGTTTGAAGGTCTGCAATATGGACCTCAGTGTTATTTAATCTGATCTTGAGGTCTGCAACATGGACCTCACTGGCGTTGATTCTTGTTTGAAGGCCTGCAATATGGACCTCACTGGTGTTGAATCTGGTTTGAAGGTCTGCAACATGGACCTCACTGGTGTTGAATCTGGTTTGAAGGTCTGCAACATGGACCTCACTAATGTTGAATCTGGTTTGAAGGTCTGCAACATGGACCTCACTAATGTTGAATCTGGTTTGAAGGTCTGCAACATGGACCTCACTGGTGTTGAATCTGGTTTGAAGGTCTGCAACATGGACCTCACTGGTGTTGAATCTGGTTTGAAGGTCTGCAACATGGACCTCGCTGGCGTTGAGTCTGGTTTTAAGGTCTGCAAAATGGACGTCACTGGTGTTGAATCTCGTTTGAAGTTCTGCAACATGGACCTCACTGGCGTTGAGTCTTGTTTGAAGGTCTGCAATATGGACCTTACTGGTGTTGAGTCTTGTTTGAAGGTCTGCAACATGGACCCTAGTGTTGTTGAATCTGGTCTTAAGGTCTGTAATTTGGACCTCACTGGTGTTGAATCTGGTTTGAAGGTCTGCAATATGGACCCTAGTGTTGTTGAATCTGGTCTTGAGGTCTGCAATATGGACCTTACTGGCGTTGAGTCTTGTTAGAAGGTCTGCAACCTGGACCTCACTGGTGTTGAATCTGGTTTGAAGGTCTGCAACATGGACCTCACTGGCATTTAGTCTGGTTTGAAGGTCTGCAACATGGACCTCACTCGTATTGAATCTGGTTTGAAGGTCTGCAACATGGACCGCAGTGGCATTTAGTCTGGTTTGAAGGTCTGCAACATGGACCGCACTGGCATTTAGTCTGGTTTGAAGGTCTGCAATATGGACCTCACTGGCGTTGAGTCTGGTTTGAAGGTCTGCAACATAGACCTCAGTAGCATTCAGTTTGACAGCCATTACTGAAAAATATCAGACCAACATTATGTTAAACTATGAACCATTTGAACTAATTTCAACCTGTTAATGTTTAGTGGGGAAATAAAATGGTAAATTTAATATTTTGTGCGTGCGTGCGTGCGTGCGTGCGTGCGCGCGCGTGCGTGCGTGCGTGCGTGCGTGCGTGCGCGCGCATGTATGCGTGTGAGCATATGGTGGGGGAAAGGTGGGGAGGGGTTTAACCCATATTAGAGAAGGCCAGTCTGAAGAGGTGTGTTTTTATTTTTTGCTTAAATATGTTGATGGAGGTGGCCTCTCTGACTTCCTGGGGAATTGTGTTCCATAAAGTTGGTCCATAAAAGGCGAAAGCAGACTCTCCAATTTCCTTTTGTGGTTTCTTTTTTCCTTTTGTGTCTAGTAAACCTGCTATAGAAGATCGTAGTGTTCTGGATGGGGTGTATGATGGAAGGAGGTCTGTTATACAGTATATGCTGGGCATTGGCTATGTATTGCTTTGTAGATTATTAGTAGTATAAGTACAAGTCAATTCGTTTGGTGACCGGAAGCCAGTAGTACAGGACTGGAGTGATGTGTTCTCTTTTTTGTTTTAGTTAAAGTCTGGCAGCAGAGTTTTGTATGAGTTGTAGTCTGTCTATGTGCTTTTTTGGTAAAACGGTGAATAAAGCATTACAGTAGTCTAAACAGCTAGCAACAAAGGCGTGAATGATTTTTTCAGCATCTGGTTGTGAAAGGAAGGGTCGTATGTTAGCTATGTTTCCGAGATGAAAAAAAGGCCGATTTTGTTATTTTATTTATGTGCGATGTGAAGTTGAGGTCTGAGTCGATTATCACCCCCAGGCTGTTTACTTGGGGTTTGACCCATGCAGCTGGATGCCCTAGAGATTTCTCTTTTTGTTTTTGGGCCTACCAGCAGTACCTCTGTCTTATTTTCATTTAGTTTTTGGAGGTTTGCGCTCATTCAGCCGGTTATATCTCTAAGACATGAAGTGACGTGCATTACGGCGTCTGTTTTTTGAGGTGCTATGGATATATACAGTATAGCTGTGTGTCATCTGCGTATGAATGGAAATTGACATTTTTTTCTGTTTTCTAATAATGTCCCCTACTGGGAGCATGTATAGTGAGAATAGCAGTGGAGCCAGGTTGCTTCCTTGGGCAACACCAAAAGGGATTGGATGTTTGCTGGAGACATTGTTTCCCAGGCGAACACAAAATTCTCTAGCCTGTAATAATAGGTGCGTAGCCAATTTAGGACTTTGCCATTTAGACCAACTGAATTTTGTAAACGGTGTATTAATATGTTGTGGTCTACCGTGTCGAATGCATCACTTAAATATGTTGATGGAGGTGGCCTCTCCGACTTCCTGGGGAATTGTAGGACAAGCACCGACACCTTCCCAGAATCCATGTTGACTCTGAGGTCACTGACTAGTTGAGGCTGTTTCTGTGCTGTGATTTTCCCTGAAACCAGATTGAAGTGGGTCTAGGATATTGTGCTCTGTGATGAATTTGTTCAGTTGTAAAAACACCGCTTTCTCAAGAATCTTGCTAAGAAATGAAAGGTTTGATATGGGTCTATAATTCTCCAGGATATTGTTATCCAGGTTATTTTTCTTTACTGTAGTAATGGTTTTATTACAGCAGTTTTAAATGCTTCGGCACAGACTCCTGTTGATAGAGATGTGTTTATTATTTGCAGGACTCCAGATGCAATACTGTTAAAACATGTTTAAAGAGAGTGGCAGGGATTGGGTCAAAAATATATATGATGATGGTTTGATTTTACTTATGATCTGCTTGAGGTCTTCCATTGATATGCAATTAAAATTGTCTAGGTGTTGTGAGTGACTGTCCACTCGCTAAGATGGTAGCCGGCTGGTGTAGCTATGTTATTCCTGATGAATGTTATTTTATTTCTGAAGAATAGTACAAACTCCTCACATTTTTCTGGAGAGGAAGGTGGTTCTGCGGTTGGGCGGGGGTTAAGTAAGTTGTCTACAGTGTTAAAAGGATCCCTGTATGATAAGACTAGTATGCCTTAAACAGTATACTTACCCTCTACAACTAAAGCGTAACATTTAAGAGACATATGATGTACTACTTTGACTAAAAATCGTTATTTATCTAATCCCATGGGGGGCGCCATTGTTTAGTGCCCGGTCGCGGGTATGACGTCACGTGTGGAATGAAAGCGTCAAACAAGGTAATACATTGTAGACCATAGGTTGTAGACTGAAGTGTCACAAAGTGACACCCGCTGGTCAAATAAAGTCACTGCAACGCCATAGCATGTCTGTCCAGCCTTTTCAATTTGAACCTGAGCGTGACGTTAGTGATGAGGACAACGTTGAACATTTGATTCAAACTGTAAATGAAGGTGATGATCAAAGGGGGGAGGAGGCGAGAGTTGGGAACAATCGATGGTGTCTTTGCACCAAATGTGTTTCAATGGAGAAGGAAAGTGTTTGTTGCCAAGAGATCAACTTTCTCTCTGGAAATGTTCAAGGTAAGCTAATAAGTTACAAACTCGTTTTATAATCAATTTAATTATTGCATAATGTTTTCTATTAGCCCTGGTCCATAGCTCCACTGCAAGCAGTGGACCTTGAATCTCCATAGACCAGGGGTTTTCAACAGGTGGTTCGGGGACCACCAGTGGTCCCTGAGAGGGTTCCAGGTGGTCCCCAGGCTAAATGATGGAAAGTTGGTTAACCAGATGTAACTCTTGAGAATGTGAATGTTGATTTTTTCTTTATACTTTTAGGCTATACATTTGCATATCTGATGCCAGTTAATAAAATTCATTGATTGTCATGACTAGCTTAATACATTGACAATACTCAAAATACAATGCTTATAGTTTGTATCATTTTGTAGGCATCATGTGCATCACAGCACACGAGGATTTTGAGGCAGTCTGTCTCAATCGAGGTGTGCTGTGGTCAGCCCTGGTCAGCCTGCATGATCACCCGCTTCGACCTCTATCCATCGATTGAATAGACACTTATCAACAGAAATGTCACGATCCAATCGTGCCGGTATAGCAGATATTCAGATACCCGCCGGGCAAGTAGATATTTTGTATTCATTGCATCGGTGGATCCTAGTAGGGCGGGGCGGAGGAAGTTTTACTGAAGTTATGGTTAGGGTTAGGTTAGGTTTAGGCATAAGTTTACTGAGGTTAAGTTTAGGGTTGGGGTTAGGTGTAGGCATAGCCTAGTTTTACTGAGGTTATGTTTAGGGTTTAGGATTAGGCTAGGGTTAGGGTTAGACGGTGCTTTATGCGGTTACTAACCCTAAACAGAACTTCAGTAAAACTATGCTTCGCCCCGCCCTACTAGTAGTATCCGTGATCCACCGATGCAATGAATACAAAATATCTACTTGCCCGGCGGGTATCTGAATATCTGCTATACCGGCACGATTGGATCGTAACATTTCTGTTAAGTGTCTATTCAATCGATGGATAGAGGTCGAAGCGGCTGGCATGATAGGCAGAGCACAGGTCTACCTCCTAGGACTGAGGTTACCAACAGGCAAGTCAAAACATCAGCTCACAACATGCAGTGTTGGGACATGTGCACTACGTAACTCAATATATTACATAATACATTACCAAAATGCAGTAACTTGTAATATAAATATATTACTTAACAAAAACAATCTAATTTCTTTCTGCATCACTGCATTACTTTCAATATTACTTCCTGTCAATCTGTCTCGTTGAAAATGTTCTTGTGAAATTGTCTTGACAACTGCAGAAGTTAAATACCCGTATTGTCCCGAATATAAGACGACACTCATTTTTCAAGACCCATTTACAGAAAAAAGAACATTGAATTTCAAATAGTATAGCCCCTGAATATAAGACGACTCCATTTTTGGGATATTTCCACTGGGAAAAAAACATAGTCTTATATTCAGGCCAATAGGGTAATTACTTATTTTCTATAATTTCTATAATTATTTATTCAGGAGGATGTTTTTTCAAGTTGATTTTATATGGATTTCCCAGATAGCCAAGTGCGCTTTCTTTATTGTAGGTATGCCAATAGTGACACTAACTATTTTAATTATATATTTTGCACAACATTTTTCTTTTAAGTAATATGTAATAGTAATATTAATATATTACACTTGCTCAGACAGCAATATTGTAATACAATATATTGCTTTAAAATGAAGGTAATAAGTAATAAGTAATACATTAACAACGTATAGTAATATTCCCAACACTGACAACATGTGTACACTGTTTCAATTGTCCACACACTAGCACCAAATAGATAAAGGTATCTATCTTGTATAGTGTATCATGTATGAAATTGTGTATTAAATTTGTACTGTTGATTCATTTTTGACCAATAAGATAACGCTGCCATTGATAACACTGACAAATAAGCGGCCTTGCTATATTTTGCACAATATCTACAGTACAATTATGTGTTTTTTCTAGAACAGGGTGCCCACACTTTTTTTTACTTGAGCTTCTTTCAAAGTCACTGGCTCCACAAGATCTATACATCAAAAATGTGGATGATCACGTTTGCATTGCTCTGAACTTACAGTAGTTAATAAAAAACACTGACTATGCATCTTTGTCAGCGATGCTAATATTTGATGCCAAGGAGACCTAGGATTATCTGTTTGGCTGTGGACCCCCTTCTGAAAATATGCAGTGCCAGGGACCTCCTAGAAGCAAAGATTTGAGTTAATAACATTTACTGTGAAAGAACATAATAAATTTAAAGATTTGCACTGTAGTGCTTTCATAGCTGGCCACCAAGTGGTGTACTATGAGCTGGTAGATCTATTTAGTATAGATATATATTTTTCAATAGGTAAAGCAAATGCTAGCCAATTCTTAATACACCAAAAGGGGTTCCTGTACAGAATGAGTTAAAAATCCATTTCTAGAAAGTGAGCTTATAGCCATGATGGTGTTATACAATGTTTAAGAAAAACACACTTAAAATGAAAAATTGAGGTACTACTATTGACATTACAAATTATTTAGGGTTTGACTTGACAGTTACTGCATATATTTTAGGGGACTGTCATGTGATCTACCTGCACAGCTTGTGTGATAAACTGGTCGATCACCATCTATGTACCTTTTGGGCACCCTTATACCTAGAACAACAACCGTATTGCTTCTAGATTACTGACATTTCATATTCACATCCGTAATTGAAATCAACAACTTTACACTCAGAATGTAACCACTCTTTTTCCATTCTTCTGGTTTCAGGTCTTATCGATATGCCTCATATCGTCAATTCACATGGTGGATGCATGGCTGGCTCGGGAAAAGAATCTGCAGAACTATTCCATCGTGTGCTATGAACAAAATCAGATCAACTTTTCCTGAAGCAAGTGGAAATTATAAAGGATATCAAGATGTGGATATTGATTATTCAGAAATGGATGACGCATGGAGAGATTTTTATGTTTAAACCATCCATTTTACATTTTATTGCTTTGAGTTACATGTCGGCATCTATGCACAGATAAAGCATGTTCGGCAACTCGTGCTTGGCTTAAATAAAATTCATTTTTTTAAAAAGCACTTTGTGTGTAATTATCTTATGACCAGAACTAAGATCATGGGATAAAGCCAACTATTGTGACTTTAAACAGAGAACATTGATGTGCTTCTCGTAAAATCTCTCGTAGCCAAAACATAAAGAGTAGGCTAACTAACTAATTGAATTGGATGGCCAACTAGTGCTAAACCATTCTTTTGAAGGTGTCTGAAAAAATCTGAATATAGACTGCTATCTTTTCAATTAATTGTGCTGCACTATATCTGTGTTTTCACTTAAGGTTTTTACATTTAACTCATTTAAATCTATTCTGGGTGTCTCTGAAACTAAATAAATGCATGCATATACAAATATATATTTTGAGGTTTGTTGACATGAAAAAGTTTCAGCAACACATGCTATAGCAGTGGTGGTTAACCAATTCATATTACGTTTAACTCCACTAGTGCTTGAAACGAGAGTACTGCATGGTATCAGAAATTATCTGTGATCTTGATTGTCTTTCTCGTGGAGCCATGACATGTGTTTGTGACACACTCCTGCCCTGGTCTGCATCTGCCACAGGAAGAGAGGAGAGAACATCTGCCACCATGGCCTCCATGTAGCTGTAGTCCTTGTCAACAAGCACTGGTCTTGCTCTGAAATTCTGGTGGACTTTGCTCCATGCAATTTTGACCCGGGGCTCACCAACACTCTCCCCGTCTTGATAAACAGCCTATTCAAAACAGAAAAGTGGGAAAACAACAACACAAATAGATCCAAGTTACCAATAACAGTTTGGTTGCATTGCATTTGTGTGTCAATCAAATGCAATGTAGAAGTTGATTTTGTTTGTTTGTTTCTGTGAAAAAGCAACTGTGCTGCAGTTTCACCTACTGTATAGGCAGTACTGTGGCCTGAAATAATCCATGATTATTTTTAAATGTTTGCTATTGTTTCTATTGAAGACTACAGTATTGAAAAATCATTGAACTCTCAAAGATGATCGGCACAAAATATATCTGAGAAGGCTATTTCTGTATTAAAATATGAATATCTAAAATATGCTTGCAAGTTACAAACCAACCCTTGTAGTCCAGAGATTATGTTGTCTTTCACGGAGCTCCACTGTAAGGCAGAATCATAGCTCCACTGTAAGGCAGAATCATAGCTCCACTGTAAGGCAGAATCATAGCCGTGGAGCCAGGGCTTGGAAACAAAATTATTTTTCAGGAACGGTTCAAAACCGGTTCGGGTAGATCTATATTTAACGTTTTCGTTCTGGCAATCGTTCCATCACCAAACCGAACCGGTTCGAACCGGTTCAGAGCGAAAAATAACGTTCGTTCTTATCGTTCTGGTAATGTTTTGCGGATAGATGTGAAGTTGCCTCCAAACATCAAGCGCACGTGGCTCTCGGGGCACGCTGGACTATTGATTTTCATCCACATTATTACCCTGCCACAGGAGCAGAGTGTGTACTCTTTATTTTATGGATGTCAGTAAGGCCATTGCGCTGTCTGTCTGCATCACGACGGTGCCCGCAGCGCACACGCATGGCTATATGGCGATTACGCATGTCTCTGGAAAAGGAGGAAAGGGGAAAATTAAACATTTACCTTTGTTTTCCCATATATTCTTGCTCTATGTGTGCGACACCTGTGTACAGTAATCAACTAGCCTATATTGGTTATTATGACAGACAGAAGTCATTGACCGCAGCTGGGCTCTCCCTTTTAATCTGCACATCTCAGTGAGAAGCACCACGTCCTAACTGAGAGGCTGCAGCTGCAGCCAGCGGCACAGTGTCAGAGAAATATCACCATCGCGCAAACTTTATCTCCAAACATAACCCCCACCACCCGCCGTGTTATAAAGACCGACTTGTCTTGGTTTCGCATTACGCACGGCCCGAGACGCTCGTTTAGGCTATTGGCTCAGCCTCAGAAAAGAAAAGGAGCGGGTTCCAGGTGTGTGGATTTTTTTTAGGACGAGCAGGAGGAGGAGGAATTCAAGTAAATACATACCCGCTGTAATATGAAATCAAGGAAATACATTGTATTCTGATGATGTGCCTGTGAGACTTCGTATTTCCTCATTGTTCTGGCGTGTGGGCTGTTACTATGTGTTCTAATGGCTGGCCCGGGTCTTTAGCTGTGCTGCGTGCTGCATGACAATAGTCATACGCACAGCCTCGGTCCCTCGGCAGGCCCGGCTCTAACATTTCGACTCGGAAAAAGCCGGTGGTAAATATAACAGTCACGATATGCGTGTTTATAAAAAAAAAACACAACTTACGAGTACCTTAATTTATCATTGATTGAGAACGAGAAAAAAAAAAAAAAAAAAAAAAAAAACGTTATTAACCGGTTTTGTGGATTTTAGAATTACGTTTCGTTCCGGAACAGTTGAAGACCATTCCATTTCCGTTTTCGTTTCCGTTCCTTGAAAAATCCCCTAGAATTCTGTTTGTTTCGGTTTTCGGTTTTCGTTCTTTGAACCGGTTCTAAGCCCTGCGTGGAGCTATGGACTAGTCTAGAATCAATGTGTTTTTTTTATCTGCCCTTGAGTTACAGAAGAAGCCCAGAAAAACCTCCCTGGTGGTGCATGGGAAAACAGCTTTCTACAATAATAATGTTTAATGTACATATTATATTTCAAATCAACAGGAGGACACTGAAACTTATGTCTCCAACTTTTAAAATGCAGTAGAGTGTGACTCATGGCATTTATATGATTTGCAATGAACAGATAACACTGTACATCAGAGTGCAGTGGTCACACAAAAAGATATCAAATTATATTTCACCCACCTGTTCCCTGTTTACATTGTTGTTATGGTCCAGGGCAGCAAGCATGGAGGCGTAGACCATCGCGTCATATCCAAAATGGGTCCGCTTCGGGGAAGGTATTTCAGATACATGGAGTGGTACACCTGAATTATATTAAAAAAATAAATAAAAAAAAAATAAACATTTGAGTAGTAACCTGACATTACCAATTGCTGACATTATTTGATGTAACACTTGATGTATATAGAGGTATATAAACATACCTCCAGTGCTGTTGTGTGAATGCACTGTGTCACATGATCCAGGTCTTTCAAAAGCCGTTTGTCTGTCACAATCTTCACAAGAACTTTGTGGGATTCACATCCTGGGCTTAACCGTAGCTTTTTTTCTCTGGGTCATCTCATCGAGGGGATCATGAGCACATTGGTGGTAGTGCCTGTTCCCTGGCCAGTCATGACGATTGGTTACATGGTGTAATACTGATGTCCACTTCTCTTTTAAGAGTACAGCATCACCCTCACATGTTTGTGCACTCCACCAAAAATGATTGACAATGGATGAAATCCACTCTGTTAGGCCTTCACATTCCTTGCGTTTAGCTGCAGCAGACAGTTTCTTTGACACGCCCTTTATCACATGCCAGGGATCAAACTCGTGGTGTTTCCCTGGATTGAACACCCTCATTTCCTTCACAATTTGTGGATGTCTGTCAGTGGAGATGGTAGAGACAGCCACTCCATGGTCTTCAATGGTTTTGAGAGCATCCCTAAAGCCTTTTATTTCCATTGTGTTCGAGCTGGACACTTCTGTGCGGCTTATGACGTTGAACGCTACCACTTTTTGACTGTTCACATCTAAAAATGTGTAGGTGCAGTATTTGGCCGAGTGGCCTGGAGAGTCACACCGGCCATCACCACAGAGCTCAACTTCTGCTTGTTCTGACTTCAATGTGGTCATTACTGCACTCTGCTCTTTCAGCCATGTTTTTTCAATGACAGGAAACACATACTTCTTCCTCAGTCTTGTGTAAGTGTCTTCACTTATAGTTTTGAGGTTCATGTTACTACAGAAGCGTTCAAACTTTGAAAAGTGGATGCCACTGAAAAAAAACGATGAAGCCAAAAGCAGGTTCCCTGCCCCTTTACTCACACTCAGGGAAGGCTGAGAACGCCAAATGTAAGTACATTTATAATATAGTCTGAATCTGAACCAGATTGTGGCTGACTCTCGTCGCTGATTTCATCATCTGAGAGGAAGAGATCCTGAGACTGACTGTCCTTCTGTTGTTTTTTAACACAGTTGTACGTTTACTTGCGTAAGCATGGTCCTTAGACACTGGATATTGAACATCTGATGGAAACTGCACTGCAGCATTCGACATGTAAACACTGTCCGTCTGAGTTTCTGCATTGGCCATGACGGGGCAACATTGAACGCTCACACAATCTTTAAATGACTGATCGGGGGGGCTGTCAATTTCATCCATAGTGGGTGCATCATCCAATTGTTTGCTTACCGAGGCTGCAGATGCAGTAGCGGCCGCTGGTTGAAAAGTATTAGTCATATCTCCAAGTAGCAAATCAATTGTCTCTCGCCTTTGGCGCTGTTTAGCGCGGTTCTCGCTCGCTGTCCGGGGTCGGGGACGTTTTAACTCTTTGTGAGGAAAAATAGTAGGCACGGCATCTGCTTTTAGTATTGTCCTATAACCACCAGTAGTACCAGTGAGGTCTTTAACCAGCTGTAGTCGACCAACCGACGTCTCGAACGCGTCTGGAGCAAAATGTCTCGAACAAATACGAGCATATTTGGGAAGTTTTCTGCCACACGCATTTTCCCATTTCTTTCTCTTATCGTCTTTGGGAAGGCCATGAAGACTCACGCAGTTCTCTTTGAAGTCTGATGATTTGTACCGGCAACCAAGAGCAGCACAGCCTGGCGGCATTTTGTCAACAACAACAAATGAGGAGTAATTCCGCTTTGGGACTAGAAGGCTCTGGAACGGAGTGGTGCTTGACGACGTCATAAGAGTGCGCCGCTCCGCGCAGTTTAACCCAATGGCGCCCCCCATGGGATTAGATAAATAACGATTTTTAGACAAAGTAGTACATCATGTGTCTCTTAAATGTTACGTTTTAGTTGTAGAGGGTAAGTATACTGTTTAAGGCATACTAGTCTTATCATACAGGGATCCTTTTAAGAGAACCCTAGAGTTGTTTTTGTTGTCTGCAATGATCTTTGAAAAGTATGCTCTTCTGGCATCCCTTAAACTGCTATTGTATTGTAAGTAATCATGGCTTCTTTAAAAATGTGTCTATGGATTTCTAGTTTAGTCTTTCTCTATCTCCTCTCAGCTGATCTACATGCTTTCTTTAGTTCCTGAATGTGATCATTTTTCCAAGGGGTTTTTTCTTTACAGTTTGCTTTTTATTTTTAGTGGGGCTACAGTGTTGAGAGTGGAGCTAAGTTTGTTGTTGAATTCATTTATCATGACCTCCAGAGGTACTTCCTCATTACAGGTATTGGAGTAATATTAAGCCGGTGTCTCTCGCCACAGGCACTCGCTCTCCTATATTAATCCGGTGTCTCTCGCCCCAGCCACTCACTCTCATATATTAAGCCGGTGTCTCTCGCCCCAGCCACTCGCTCTCGTATATTAAGCCGGTGTCTCTCGCTCCAGCCACTCGCTCTCCTGTATTAAGCCGGCGTCTCTCGCCCCAGCCACTCGCTCTCATGTACAGTATTAAGCTGGTGTCTCGAGCCCCAGCCACTTGCTCTCCTATATTAAGCGGTGTCTGTTGCCCCAGCTGCTCGCTCTCCTGTATTAAGCCGGCGTCTCTCGCCCCAGCCACTCGCTCTCATATACAGTATTAGGCCGGTTCTCTCGCCCCAGTCACTCACGCTCCTATATTTAGCCGGTGTCTCTCGCCCCAGTCACTCGCTCCTGTATTAAGCGAGTGTCTGTATGCTTATGTGATGACGTAATACATTCACCAAGTTTCGGTATCTGAATTCACAGTACGCATTTTCTTACTCATTCTCTGCCGATCCGCACAGTACCCCTAATGACCTGCCAGTTTATAAACATGCTTTAGTTACGTAATCTAGGACAGTGGTTTCTCATTACTTGAACGATTACAACATAATTTGCTTAAATTAAATATAAAGTCTTCCGATAAAAGTTTACAGCCATCACATTAACAATAGAGGGGTTTCTCTAGAAAAAAAAGATAAAAGTTTACACATTTTGCCATCACAATAACAATAGTGGGGTTCCCACGGCAACCCCACTAATAATAATACCTGAATTGTGTCTGTTCATTTCCTCAGTTGCACTCAGCCTGCTTTCCATAGCTTTCTGTTTGGTTTCCATTGCTGTCAGTTTGGCAAGAAGGGCTGAAAAAAGAGCATCGGCATTAGAGTCCTGCAAGTCTGTCGGTACCTGGTGGGACCCGACCCGGCCCACTGGGCCCCACTGGCTGAGTCAGCGCTGTGAGCTTGTAGATCGGCTCACATCAAAGACGCTGAATGAACCCACAGTAAGAATTAGTCAACAACACTTACCGTTATTTTTGTTGGCTGTATAAATCCACCTTTGTTACTTACGTGAGTGGAGTGTGACAAAGTTAAGCGATCAGTGTGTGGTGTGCGACGGTCAGTGGTCCCTTGGGATAGAGCCCTGCACGGGACTGATTATTCCCTCCCGCTCCCGCTAGATTTCTGTCCATTCCCTCCCGCTCCTGCAATGATTTAGATTTTTGCCCGCCCACAATGATCGGCTGTCCGCCGCTCCCTCCCGCAACAAAAAAAGAGATCCCATTTAGTCCCCCAACATCCCGTATTTTTATCGATTAGTCTCTCTAAAGCTAGAACATTTACACTGAGTATAGTAGCTCACAGTCGCAGAGAGATGGGAACGGTTGGACAAATATTATAGATCGGCCCTATGCATAATATGCAATATATAGTGGTATATCATATATATATATATATATATATATAGAGAGAGAGAGAGAGAGAGAGAGAGAGAGAGAGAGAGAGAGAGAGAGAGAGAGAGAGAGAGAGAGAGAGAGAGAGAGAGAGAGAGAGAGAGAGAGAGAGAGAGAGGGAGGGAGGGGCACATGAAGACCAAACATAACTAAATGTCTGTAAAATAAGTTTAAATTGACAAAAAGTATTTGTTGTCTCAAATTCTTTATGAAACTAATAATGCGACAGAAACTTTGTTTTTTAATCATAACTTAATGTTAGAACAACCTCAACTGTGAAACAGATTTAAGCTGACCTTCAATCACAAGGTAAGATTGGCCGAGGTTGGCTGCCACCATTCGAACAATCCTTTGTTGTAACATTTGGTCCATACATACATAGATTGTACATCCTCTTTTGGGGAGATTGGCTACCGTACCATGAACCTTAACTTTTTGATAACAATTTTTACAGTGGAAACAGGAGCATCAAAGTCTCTGGAGATGGAGTTGTAGCTTTTTACATTGTCTATGCTTTGCTAAAATCTTCTGTCTGACCTCTTCAGATAATTCTAATTGTCCATGCTCAGTATGGGCCATTAATTAGTGACACACAACCGCATAATGAGGGGTTCACTCCATTTAAAGGGGCATGAAACCCAAAACCACTTTTTCTTAGATTTTAATAATTATGAATTGGTTACCTATCCTAGAAAGCAATGATATGGTACATTTTGCCCAAGGGCTTGTATTTTTAGAGCTTTGGGGCGTTTTTGGGTCAATTTTGGTGTATTTCCGTTTCCCGTTTTTTCTTTGGCGCCACTCACTAAATATTAGCTCACCCTGAACTACAGTGCCGTGACGTTATCCATCTAATTCATATTCATGGAGACCTCATGAATATTAATCAGGTTCTGATAAAGCCTTGAGCTGTCCCTGTCCTGTCCTTTGACTGACCCACTAAAGGTGATAAATGCCAAATTTTAAAGATATTTCAAATCTATGGGCTTATATTTGTAATTATCTTAACATATTACTGTCATTTAACGGCAATATAATTGCACGATTCTAATGAGCGCGGTTCCAGACCAGAGCATTAGAGTATATAGACAGAGTTGCGACAACTCCGTTCACTTCATGGGACCAGTCCAAACAATGTATTAGTGATTCTATTTAGTGATTCTGACCCCATCAATACCACAACCTTGACTTCACAGGCCACGTAGGCTGATGTAGCCCCTCCTCTCTTAGCTCCAACTCCGTTCAGACAGACAGTCGGTTACCATCTCCACTGACAGACTGAGAGTACACTTTTGAAAGTTTGTTATTTTGCGATGAGATTTTTAGCAGTAAATATGAGATGAATTTCACAAATCCGTGTTGTTTTCACCTCTGCAACAGCCAGTTCTGTAAGTCGCATTTCCGAGGGGACAGCCTGCGTGTGTGTGTCTGGGCGAGGGGGGGGTGAGAGAGAAGAAGCGCCCGGGCATGAGGCTTCTTTTGTCAGTTAGAATGTAAGAAGCTATGACTGGATAACTTTATCGGCACTCGGTTTATAAGACAATATCATTTTTATCAGTAAATATGGGGTGAATTTCACAAATCCGTGTTGTTTTCACCTCTGCAACAGCTAGATTTCACTCAAAAGTCGCATTTCCGAGGCGGATAGCTTTCCGAGCCAGATTCAGAAATTTATATGCATGTTCAACGCCGCCCCCGTCCCCCATAAGCCACGCCCACATTAATGTACTTTTTCGAGAATCAATTTTGCTAAAATCAATGTTGGGGGGGGGGGGGGGGGTTCATTAAACAAGATGGATGACTGATTCCCAGATTGTTGTCACCTAAACTCACCCCCTAAACAGTTCAAGTTGAATAACCTGCCTGGAATTCATTCATTCTTTGCAAATTTAAAAGGGTGTCAAGACCTTTGCTATGCAATTTCTGTGTAATATATTATTTAAAAAATAACAAGTTGCTGTGTCATTGTAGTTTTAATGATGAATTTGAGACACCAAGTACTTTTGTCAATTTCAACTTATTTTACAGACATTTGGAGATGTTTGGTCCTTATGTGCAAGGGTGCCAATACTTTCAGCCACGGCAGTAAGCTCTGCTTCCTCATGTGGTTAATTGTGGGAGTATATGGGATTTCGCGGGTCCCCCTTATTTTATCCTGGCAGCCCGCATTGCGCAAGTCTGCACTCTTCCGAATGCTAGTCTGGTTTAGCAATGCTCCTGCTGTATTACTTGATGACAGTGATGATCACAGTGGACGCAAGTTAAACCATTGGTGCACGGTCGGTGGCCGGTGTTCGGTGTTCGGTTGTCCCTTGAGTTACTCCGATTGGCCGGTTTAGGTGCCTTTATAGCTAATGTCATGAGTATTAGCCTGCTCCGCTCACGCACGAGTAGTCCATGGCCAACTTGTGCGCAATGCGTAAGTTTGCACCCTGCAAGTGCTGATCTAGTGTAGTTTATTAATTTTGCTTTGTTGGGGGCTGATTCAGTTCCGTCAGAGCATAGAACTGTGCGTGAGATCTGAATCACTTAATTTTCAAGAATGTAAACATTTAGAAAAGTAGTTTTGGGTCAGAGAGACTAAATGCAGCTAAAATGCAGAAAAAATAGTGGGCCCTGGTATGAAAAAGGTCGAAAACATCTGTTCTAGGATAACCCTTTTTTTCGGTTCCCACAATTCTTGCAGCATGCATCCGAGCAATGTAATCGGCTTCGAACTCAGAAGCATTTCTATAAACGATCATAGCTTTTGGTAGGAACGTGCTAGAGACTTACTTTTTTGTTAGACTCAGACATTTTTGCTCTACAAGCCTGGGGCCAGATTAAATCATTGCGGGGGTCGGATCCGGCCCGCTGGCCTTATGTTTGACACCAGTGGGATAAGGGGTTTAGCATGTGACGAAAATGGAGCTCTAAGGCTGTTGAAAATATCAAGTTAATTAGTTAAATTAATTTTGCTGATTAATCTGATTAAAAAAATTAACACAATTAAAAAATGGGTAGAACACGGTTTTACAGAGACATATAGCTGTATGTCTCCCTGTAACCAGAGCCATAGAGTATATAGCTGGAGAATCTACAAGCATTGGATGCTTGTAGATCACCTATTTTATTTTTATTCCGAGATTTTTTATTTTTATTTTTATTTTTATTTTTATTTTTTTCCCAGATTCTTTTTCTTTTTTAAATGTTCAAACTCCTGTAAAGGGAAAACAGGCTTATTTTGGACATGGTTCAAATGGTGATTAATCGTGATTAAATTAATTTTGAAGCTGTGATTAATTAATTACTTTTAAATCATTCAACAGCCCTAATGAAAACATTAGATACAATAAAACAAAAATAAAAGCATTACATCCAATTCAGGAATATCATGCATATCATCATAATTTTGATATGTAAGAATGCAATACTAGGCCGTGGGCTCTGTGCATAGAGCCTGTTCGCTACAGCCCTCTGTCTACAGTGGCCGTTCACTACAGCCCACAGTGGCCTGTTCACTACAGCCCTCTGTCTACACTGAGCCCACCTCAGTGTGCATAGAGCCAGATCACTGCATTCTTACCTGCATTCTGCTCCGTCAGTGAGTTCAGGGCAGCCTCCAACTTCTTGTCCAGAGTTCCGATGTTCTGGGCGTTGTCACACGGCCTGACTGCGATGCACACATCTCCAGTGTAGCATGCGGCGGCAGACTGCAGGATTGTCCAGGCCAAAAGAGCCAGGACCTGAGTCTTTGCCATGACGAGGACGGCTGTGTGCTCTATGAACCTGTTGGCTATGTGTAGCACTGTGTTCTCTGTGAACCTGTTGGCTATGTGTAGCACTGTGTTCTCTGTGATCCTGTTGGGTATGTGTAGCACTGTGTTCTCCATTCACATGCCATGTTGCATAATGCATATTCATGTACATTGTGTTATAACTGTGCTGACAAACAGGTTTGTGCATAAAGAACAGGCCTGTGCAGTGTGCACACCTACAGATGGGGATGAAGATGAACCCAGTCGCAGGGAGGATGAAGGGGGTTCACTGTTTCTAGGAAATGCTTGATGATGGAAAGTATGTAATGGAAGTTATGTCTATAACTACGGATCTGACACGGACCGTCACTACGGTCATTACAATGAATGTTTTGCCCTCATCTACCTGTTCTACGGTCTGACCAGACCGTAGGCTAGCCTCAAACAACCACAATGTGTTCAGTGGTGTAATACAAGACTTGGCCATCGTGTCTGTAGTTTATATTCTGGTATGAATATACTTTATCTGGACACTTTATTTAATTGTCTCAAAGCCATCTCATAGCATGTTATTGACCTTTTATAAGACCTTATTTCATTCAATAAACTGTTTGGTTATAAGGCATTATGACGTAGTACATTTCTATATGTGCCTGCAGACTAAGTGATGGTAGTTACAATGTGCTGTTCCTTTGACCTTAATAATGCATTAATAATGATATATTAATAATGCATGATTAACACTTATAATACACTATAAATGTATTTATGAGGTGTTATACAAGGTTATGGTTAACAAGTCTTATAATGCATTAAACATGTGATGCACTATAAATGAGCTTATAATGCATTACACAGGGGACTGTCAAGTAAAGTGTTACTAAAAGAGTATATAAAAAGCAAGGGCTGTATCTTTTGTTGTCCATGGGTCAGCATTCATATTGTTGATAATAATAATAATAGTAATAAGAGTAAGGGTAATAATAACAATAAGGGTAATAATAATAATAATGTATATAGGTACCGTATATGCAACCATTGCATTCACACAGTACATACAATACATACCATACATACAGTACATACCATATTTGCATACAAAGCATATTCTCTGTTGATGAGAAAGTTTAACCCCAGGGTTAAACAATTCATAACCCTGTGGTGAGAGAGAGAGAGAGAGAGAGAGAGAGAGAGAGAGAGAGAGAGAGAGAGAGAGAGAGAGAGAGAGAGAGAGAGAGAGAGAGAGAGAGAGAGAGAGAGAGAGAGAGAGAGATGTTGTTGAAAGTTGTGACAGATCATCAGACATGATGATTGATCGAGGGTCTGTGTCAAAATATGCCTATGAGTAATACTACCTTAATAAATCTTTCATTAAAGCGGAATTCTGCACAAAAATGCCCCCCCCCCCCCCCCCCCCCCCAAATCAACTCCTGTTGCCAGGGTAACCTACATTGTATGGTGGATTTTGACTGTATTGACTCCTGTAAGGCAAGCTGCAGGCACCCCCGACCCTGTTCCAGGGGCTCCATTGAATTACTTTTGCTACTCGTGTAGTCTCCAAATGGTCTCTAGCAAGCCTCCGGTACAGTGTTAGCCTAGCATAGCCTAACATTAGCCTCCAGCATTGGTACTATACAGGCAACTACTCGTGCGGAAATTTCTCCTCCTCCTCACAGCTGTAGTGCGGTCACACTGTCTTTGCTGTCGCTGGAAAGCATGGAAATGGTCCCGATTTTGAATTCACAAAGGACTGAGAGTTTGTTTTGGTGTCAATGTGGGCTTTGCCAGCTAAAGCCACCACTATGCTTTATGTGCAAGGGTGTAATCTCTGTGTAGGCTGCTAGGCTGTCCCTACTCAAATGCAAATGGGTAACTGTATATTGCGTAGGTAAAAAGGCACACACACACACACACACACACACGCACACGCACACACACACACACACCCCCCCCCCCCCCTTTTATTCACACACACACACACACACACACACACACACACACACACACACACACCCCTTTTATTCAGCTTTTATTCAGCTAGTCGACTGCAATGGAAATATTCCTTTTTGCACTTATCCTTTTGCTGGTGAACGGTACGAATGTATGCATTAATAACCGATTTTGTAAATTAACGAAACAGTGATTCTATCACTGAATTTATCATTTACCAAAAAAATTGAGGATAGAATGATTAATGATTATGATGAGTTCTTACTGAATACTGCAAATAATTTTGGACGGGGACAAAAAGCCTGAGAATGAGAATAAAAGAAGAGGCCATGTTTTATTTGAATTGCTGGAAGTGCACTGTGCACTGTAGACAGTGTACAATAGTGTATAATATGGTGGACTTGTGAGGTTTTCACCTGACAGACAATTTGCTTATTTGTTCGGAGAACAAAAAGGCAGTGCTATTACACCATCAGTACACTTCTGCCGCAGAGGAATGTTAGGCATATGGCCTCTTTTACAATGGAATGTAAGGTGCTCATCATGTGGGCAATGCATAATCTCTTGAACTCCACGAAGGACCACCATATTGTTCCGGTTCAGATGATCCTCGGTGACAACACAGGGTTCTGTAATGGATTAAAGACAGGTGACATTAATGCATGGTGAGCTGTTTGAAAATCACATGTCAAATAATACATTTAAACACAATTTGGATTTACTTTTACTATATGGTACTCCATGGACAGCAATAAAGGACCACTTTGACCATTTTTAACCCAGTTGTAATTGGGCTGCAGACTCCACACTAATGATCATTACCACTTTGACTCCAATGGTGAGTTACATGACTTAACTGATTTTAGAACTCTTTCCCTGCAAAAAGATGTCTGAGATGTGTTCTCATTGTTTAATCCACATTTTAACCGTTTAAAGCAGGGGTTTTCAACCAGTGTGCCGGGGACCACCAGTGGTCCTTGAGAGGGCTTCAGGTGTTTTTGAGAGCACACTCTCAAGAGTTAAACTATTCCTCATGTGAATTAGCCCAAGTCTTAACAACTAGAGAATGTAAAAGATTAATGATCATTTTGATCTGTATGTTTGCCTGTTTTGTTTCCTCAAATCCAGCCTGGAATTGTGGACAAAGTCAGTGGTTAAAAACCACTGACTTAAAGTCATGAGGGTGATCTACTAGTTAAATGGATATGAGGCATATACTGTATGTTGATAACACCAACGCAAAATACATCCATCGCTCTAGAGTTAGTTACAAAGGCTTCTTGGAAAATAGGTTTGATGCAAGTGGATGGTGGCTTTCACTGGGGGCATTGGCCCTTTGAGTTTGTAATTCTTTCGGCTTGCCATGGTTGGTTCTATTTCTGTTTGACAACAAGCCATGAAGATATTTTCAGGAATATCATACATCAAAAATGGCCTTTGCTCCAAAGGTAATCAAATAATCCAGGCAGCCTTGGTAGCATGGAATATACTGTAGTAACATTAAAGCAGTATAACAGATGGGTGAATCCCGGCTCACCCTGTCGAAGTGTCCTTGGGCAAGACATTTGGCTTTGCATGGTTTCCGTCGCCATTGGGGTATGAATGGGTGTTGAAGGTAAATCACTATGTAAAGCACCTTGGATAAAGGTGCTGCTGTGTATAAATTTCACTATCCTGAACATGAAATTATGATGGTGGTGATATTGATTTGAAGTCATATAATCCAAGATCTGCTAAAAATTAAATGTTATTCAAACCCATATAATTTTGGATTATAAAAAATGTAACATTATTGTTGCTGCTATTATTATATAATTATAATATTGTTAAGAATAGTGACTTACTGAGGCATTTCACATTTCCAACCCATTGACCATTCTGGCAGGTGCGAGATCCACCACTCATGGTGTGGAACTCCTGGCAGACATAATGGACGCTCTCACCGTTGCCATACTTTCGTTTTAGCACGCCTCTGAGGTCTCCGTGATCAAGAAGTGGTGGTCTTCCACAGCTGTTAGATTCTACAGTAAGAGAACAGTATGTCATTAGGTTTTGTGAAGCAAGAAATGAATCATTGTACACCTTGTATTTGTTGAAGATCTTCCTATTTTAACACACACACACACACACACACACACACACACACACACACACACACACACACACACACACACACACACACACACACACACACACACACACACACACACTGCATTTTGTATACAGCTACTCTATGTCACATTGCATGGCAACATGTTATACAGGATATAAAGATTAGAACTTTGATTTTGAAACCAACCACAAATAACAGTGATAGTGTTTATTATGTCGGGCACATACTGTAGATGTTTTAGTTGATGTCATTGGCCTATGTTTTATTTGAGCTTAACACTAAATCATTCTGAATATACAGAAACGCAGGTTTTGTTCACTGTGAGCCAGCCTGGGAGCAGACGTGTGAATGGGTGTAGTGTATGTATGTCCAAAGTAACAGTAAAAAAGAGATTAATCCCACATTTAAGATAGAAATGGTGTGAAATCTCGGTATGGTCAAAATAAGCGTAAATTGCTTGATGAACATTTTCTAACCAGAGAAACAGAGATTAGACCGGATGTTTACCTGAACAAATAGGAACTTCATTACTGCAATTTCCATCTTCTAGACCAGGGGTTTTCAACAGGTGGTCCGGGGGACCACCAGTGGTCCTTGAGAAGGTTCCAGGTGGTCCCCAGGCTAAATGATGGAAAGTTGGTTAACCAGATGTAACTCTTGAGAGTGTAAAAATGAAACCAAATGGACCCGCAAGGGTCCATTTGGTTTCATTTTTACACTCTCAAGAGTTAAAATATACACCATCAGAATTAGCACCACTTAATTAAGAAGTCTACACAGTTTTGTTGGCAAAATCCAGCTTGAAATTGTGGACAAAACCAAAAGAATTCTTTAATTTTTGGTCTTTGGTGTAAAAATGTCATCAAATGGTGGTCCGTGGCTCAAATGCTGAATACATGGTGGTCCCTGGAGTAAAAAAGGTTGAAAACCCCTGTTCTAGACACTAAGGCCTAATTCCGTCACCGCTAAACCTCTTTGCCGTTTTAAATTATTAAAAAAAACAAACAAACAACAACAACAACCTAGTTCAAATGGCCAGTCTACCATCTCACAATGTGTTAATAGATTGGCACGTTGAACTATTCCAAAATGTTTTTCAAAATATTAAAGGAATAAGGGGTTTGGCATTAAGGGGTTTAGCATGTAATGAAAATGGAGCCCTGCTCTCTCCCTTGAAGGTACAGACTGCTAGAGCATTGGAACTGTAACGTGTTGCCTTTCACTGGTGGCAGTTGATGTTGGATTGTTATACTGAACTGTACTATTGAACTGTACATTCATGTGCTTGTCTGTGCAAACTTGTGGCAGGTTGCCTCTGCTCTGTGCAGCACCCTGAATATTGTGTAAAAAGGTGAAATTTCGTATTCTGACTTTTGACCTATGACGTTTAGATGACCCGTAATCTTGAATTATATAAAAACAGTTAAAATCACCAAACTCCTACAATCTTTGATCAAAATACATGAAAACAACCTACACCTGAACGTTGGACCCTTACGGACAAAAAATAGAGGTACATTTTTAGAGCAACCTGTCACACGCTAGAGGTGGAATACCCGACCGAAGCCCGGGCTAGGGCCGGGCTCATTTGCATAATTGGTGGTTGGGCTTTCGGACGGATCGGGCTGGGCTATGTTGTTAATGTATTGATAACATTAAAGTTGTAAAATATATTATTTTACAACTTTAATATTGTCAATATTTAAGTCCCTTCATCTTGGGGACCACCAGTAGTCCACTCTCTCAATGTTTTCAGTCGTCCAAGCGATTTTGCATGGTTGAATGGTGGGACACAGGATTGATTTTTATTTTTGCCTATTTCCTAACTACGTCCTAACTATGTCACTTACCTGAGAATGGTTGACCGTACTTTGGCTGTACTCTTGTATAATTCGTTCTATGTTTTATTTTACTAAAAACTGTGACTTGACCTCGTCCTTTTTATTCAGGATTTTTTTTTATTTTTTTTTTTTTTTTTTTTTTTTATGAAACTCCAATAAAAGGATTGGAAAACAAAATATGCTTTGCTCAGTGGTGAAAGTGGCTCTCATTTCTTGCCGGGTCTATAAATGTCATCCTAAAAAGCCGAAAAATTTTTGGAGGTTCAAACTCCAGTGTCCCTAAAATGCATAGGAAAATGTTTTTTTTTGGCACAGTATAAAACACAACAGGCCTGCATTACACCTGCATCAGTGTATATTAATAATATCAGTGATTATGCTGTATAGCCTACTATTGCCTAGTTTCAATTAATTCAATGAATAAGTAGCTACAGCATAATGCAAACTGCATTGGAGGGAGGGGGACCTCAGGGTGAAATGTAGAAAAGGGGGCATCTATGACAAGAATCAAGAGCATTATGCATCATGTCACAGGAATCAAGGTAGATTGCGCCCAATATGTTTTGGTGTGGAATTCTCCTTTAACCACTGGGGAAAGTCCCATTAATGCACCTGCTACACTACGACACTGACCGAAATAATTGTGAATGCGCTTGAGTTCCATATTAAACTTTTGAGATTTGAAAAGGCCACAGTTCACTCGTTTCTCAACCTTTTTAAGTAAGCAGGACTTCCCAATAAACCATGGGACGCAAGATTTAATTTACTGTATCATAAACACTGTTATCACCATTCACCAGTGAACTGTGGCCAGTTCAAATATCAGTGGCAACACCGAACCAACTGGACCCCCCCCCCCCCCCCTCCGCCCCTAGGACACTTACACACTGAATTGCATGATATTACCATTTTCTGTGCGCTACTTGTAGATCCATGGAATGATAAGGAATAGCAGATTTTTTTTTTGCTTTGCGCTGTACCACAATGCCGCTCGGCCGGAAAATCTCTTACCGGGTCGCCATCCCGCCGGCAAATCTTTTACCGGTTCTCCGTCCCGGGGGTCCCGGCCCACTTTCACCACTGACTATGCTAGTTCAGGGTTGAAAATGAGTGGCTTAACAAAAAACAGTAAACAAAAGTTTCACAGCGCGCCACCAATTCTGGGGGATCCCTAGAACAACATGTTTTCAGATGGGGGTCTGTAGCCAAATATACCCAATTCGTTAACACTTTACAATAACGACCCGTTATAAAGCATTTATGAACATTTATAAGCAGTTTGTAGATGAGTAATAATCATGAACAGATTGTATATTAACATCCATAAATGCTTAACTGAACATTTATAACTATATTTAAAGCTCATTTATAAATTATTAGTAAATTATTAATAAGTAGTAAACTATTCATGAATAAGCCATTTATATACCTGTTTAATTGATAATAAATCATTTGTAACTAGGTTATACAATATTTATAACCTATTAGTAGATAAAGAAATAATAATTCATACGCTATTTGTATATAACCGTAGAGTTTGTATATAATGCATTTATAATATTGTAGCTAAAATGTTTGTAACTAAAGCAAAAAATAATTTATACAATATTAATAATATATATAATATTAATAATATATATAATATATTAACATTTATAAATCATAATTAAAACATTTAGAACTAATAAACTTATAATTCATCACAGTTATTTATAGACATTACTAAGAAAAAACATGTAATGGCTAGGAATTTACTATTTGACTGGCTGTTCATTTGTCCTCCATGTTTGTTCATGTTTTATGTATGTTTGTAAAACATTCCTAAAAGATCTATTGATCATTGGTAATTTTATCAAGAGCCTCAAAGTAAAGTGAAGACAATTCATTAGCATTCATGTTTGTTCATATTTAACAGACGGTTGTAAACAAGGAATAGTCTTCACTTTATATTAGGGTACTTGATTATGATTTATAGATGCAATAATAATGTTTTACAGTGCATATGCTAATGTGGCCTCCATGTTTGGGGGTTAATACAGTTGTAGACAGCAATGTCAGCAATGACAACGCTACAGTCATACAGTTGGATTTTAATCAGCTACTTTAATGGAAAAAAGGAAAAGATATTTTCCAGGAGCAGCTTCAACAAAAATAAAGTCACTCAGAAAAATAGATCTTTAGATCTTTAGATTAGATCTTTTAGGAATGTTTTACAAACATTATAAATGTTTACAAATGGGTAATTGCTAATGGCTAATATATAATATAATATAATTTACCAAGGTATACGAATAGTTTATAAACTATTGTTTCTTTATCTACTAATAGGTAATAAATATTGTATACGTTAGTTACAAATGCGTTATTAATATGAGCAGCAATAGTGGGAATAACAGTTCCAGTCCGATACAGTATGCGAATATGCGGAAATTTCCAGAATAGCTTGTGTGTCACTGGGCAGTTTGTGGTTTCACGTTAAGGCTGGTGCCATACAGACCCTTTCTGAGTGTCAACAGGTCAGTGGGCTGCTTGCGCATACTTTCCCTGTCTCAGCATGGTGTGCATGTCCATACAGAAGAGAGGATAGAGAGAGAGACCACATGTTCATTATCCAACAGATGATAGCTGGATCGCTGGATCTGATTAATTGGGCTTTCATACCCCTTGATTGCTACAGCCTCCTCCTGTTTGTCCTCCCTAGAAGCGACGCCCCAGATGGTGTTCACAGGGGTGTACAGAGAGTCACAGACGGTGGCAGTGGAGGGTCACAACGCCCATGTCCAGTCCGAGGGGGTCTACGCCCCCGAGATCTCCGCCGATTCTCCAGAGGGACGGGGTCGCACCGGAGCTGCGGTGCAAGCCAGGAGGAACGGAGGGTGACCAGCAGCGCACTGATGACAACCGCCCGGGAGAGGGAGTTTGGCAGCGTTGGGGGTTCAGACTCAGGGAAGGTCTTTGTTTTTATTGCGGTGATTCTGCCCACATAATTACCCAGAGCCCTGTTAAACCTGTTGACCAGCTCAGTGGCCTTGTGGTTAGAGTGTCCACCCTGAGACTGTGAGGTCGGGGTTCGATTCCGGGCCGGGTCATACCCAATGCCTCCCTGCTTGGCACTCAGCATCAAGGGTTGAGTCCCTGCGACATACTAGCGTCATGTCCAGGGGGTGTACTTGTACATCAAGCTGCCTCATGCTATAGAAACAGGAGATAGGCTCCTGACCTATATGGGCCTCAATGGCTCAGCCAGGCCTCCTGACATCATGGCATGGCAAGGCTACTTACTTTACTTACTTACTGTTAGGCCTGTTAGGCGGGTTTAACCGTCTGTAGTGTACCTTTTTTTCTCTGTGGAGATTGTTTTTTGTACTGATGTGAATTCTCCATGGGAATACTTTTTTACCTTAGCCCTGAGGGGGTCGTTGTGTTTCTTCTAGGGCTTGTTTGTTTGGCTCAGGGGGTTGTTTTGGGGTTGTGCTTCTGTTTTTGGACCCTGCGTGATCTTGGTTTTTGTGGTTGTGCTACTTTGTTTGTGATGTATCACCCCTCTGTTTCCGGTGTTCCTCCGCCTTCATTTGCATGGGTTCCGGTTTGGTGTGTGTATGCTTGGAGTGTGGGTTCCGGTGTGTGTGTCCCTTTCCTTTGCCCAGTTTCCCTTCCTCCCCGGGTTGAACAGGCTGCAGGGACGTTCGTTCTGAGGTGGTGGTCCTCGCCTCGCCCCCTGTGTCTTGTGGGAGGGGTCCCACGTTCAGTAGAGCTTAAATGTTGTTCTACTACAGTATCTTTTTTAGCGTAATTGCATGTCACATAATCACAACATCTAAGTTGTACCTTTATCTTGATTAATGGCACTCATTAATGGCAAGATGAGTGCCACATCTACGCTTGTGGCACTCAACTTCCTCCTCCGACAACATACCTGATGGAGACGAAGCAATATATGCAACTGTATCTATTGGCCTCAGGCTGTGTGAGCGTTCGTGTCATTTGTGTCTAAGACATCAATCAACATATTTGAAAGCATTCCAAGACCTCGAGATTCGGAATGTTGCAGAGTATGCAAAACCTTGACTTACGTCATCGTGGTGGTGTTTCCCCATGAAACTCCCACTCTGCCATTAGTTCCTTGTTGTCACATGGTTTTTTTTTTTTTCATCAGTAAATGCAGTAAATGATGTGACCGTGGTACTCATCATTTCAAGAGTTTATGAACTCTGGGAAGGTTTCACACTATGCAAAACCTCCTTGACTTGTGTTACTTGTGATTACTTTGGTTGACATGCATTTCTCCCTACTAAACTATTCATAATAGGCCTGGGCACTGAGATCAATTGTCTGGACACCTGTAGGCTGCCAAAACAGCTGAACACTGTATGTCCAGCTACTACTGTACCCTAACAATGAAGGCAAAATTTAACCCTAGAACCCTATAGAACACTTTTTGGTTACTCCATCACTAAACGTGGGTATATTTTACCCAATATAAACTATCTCTCTCTCTCTCTTATCACAATACATCAAACTACAGCAATACATGGCAACTTGGGGTAAGGAGCCTGTGAGATTGGCCCAGTAAAGGGATTTTTTCCTATAACACTATAAACATGTGTAAAATTCACCCGAAACCTTCCTGAGGAAAAAAACTAGAGGTGTATTCAGGGGAACCAACCCACATTCTATGATGTCTCTGAGCATCATGAAGCTACTGAAAGATTCACCCACATCAGACATCAACATAGTACACACAGATTTAAGGAGTGACAATGACAGCTCTATTCATTTGTGTGGTAGTTCCCTGTCAGAGCTCCATCCAAATATTTGGTGATCAGCAGTTCAACTGTACTGTATTACAGTGGTTTTCAACCATTTGGGCCAACTATTTACTCAGCGTTTGAGCCATGGCCCACCATTTGATTTCAGAAACAAAACAGGCAAACACAGATCAAAATGACCACATTCTGTACATTCTGTAATTGTGTAAACCAAATGGACCCGCAGGGGTCCATTTGGTTTCATTTGGTTAACCAGAGTTACACCTGGTTAACCAACTTTTCATTGGGACAATTATTTGGGACCACCTGGAACCCTCTCAAGGTCCACTGGTGGTCCCCAGACAATTGGTTGAAAACCACTGCTGTATTAGCCTACACTACATTGATTCTATCCTCTTTATATCAGTTGTTTGTAAATAGTAATCAATAATATAAACAGAATCCTAGCCGATGTCGCACAAATTACGGTTATATCAAAGTAAAATGAGCAGAGACAGAGAGAGAGAGAGAGGGACGGAGAGTATAGAGTTGCGCAAACTCTGTTCACTTCATGGGGCCAGTCTAATGGAGGCTCTTCTACATTCACTTCTATTGAGAATGGTGGCAGCAAATAGGGACAAGTCCTGGATCTGAAGTAGACAGCTTTAATGATCATAAAACCCTTTATTTTTGATCGTTTTGTAGTAATAGTAGCTAGGCTACAACATAAACACTACAACAGTTGGCATGTTGCTCTTTCCAGTTTGTCCCTATTCAGGTTGCATGAACAGCGCTCAAGCGCTCAGTTTCTGACCCCTCTGTCTGTCTGTCTGTCTGTCCGTCCGTCCGTCCGTCCGTCCGTCCGTCCGTCCGTCCGTCCGTCCGTCCGTCCGTCCGTCCGTCCGTCCGTCCGTCCGTCCGTCCGTCCGTCCGTCCGTCCGTCCCTCTCTCTCTCAAATACTAACAGTCGGTCAACTAAAAAAAGTCGCTCACAAAAAACAAAACTTAACAAAAGATCGTTTAAGAATGTTTTACAAACATTGACGCCACATTAACATTATACTTTGTAAATCCTTCTTATTGCATCTATAAATCATAATCAAGTGCCCTAATGTAAAGTGAAGACTATTCATTGTTTACAACTTTCTGTTAAATGTGAACAAACATGAATGCTACATTAACTAATGAATTGCCTTCACTTTACTTTAGGGCTCTTGATAACATCAACCAATGATCAATAGATCTTTTAGGAATGTTTTACATAGGTACATAGGTAAACATAGGTAAAACATGAACAGACATGGAGGACACATGGACAGCCAGTTAAATAATGAATTCCTACCGATTAAATGATTTTCTTAAACCAACGGTTCTTCTCCAGAACCTTTTACAAGTAAAGGACTGCTAAATTAACACTTACACCACCCAGAATGGAGATCTGTCTTTTGAAGCTCAATATGAAAATGCTTGGTTCCAGGGCTGTGTTTCTGCTACATATTGATACAATGTGCTTTGAGCATGTACTGTAGATCTTTTATTTTCACATAGCTGATATATTACTCTCTGTGTGTGTATGTGTTTGTGCGTGTGTGTGTGTGTGTGTGCGTGCGTGCGTGTGAGATTTGGACCCACCTAGCACGGTGACGGTGGCGCGGGCATGGCGGACAGGCATGGTGAAGATAGAGCATTCGTATTCTCCCTCATCAGACAGCTGCATGTCTCCGATGGTGATGGAGAGCTCCGTTGGGGTGGAGCGGAGCAGCCGGATCCGGTTGTCTCTCAGCCCTGCTCGCATGGAGGATGAATGGAGAGGAGAGGAGAGGAGAGGAGAGGAGAGGAGAGGAGAGGAGAGGAGAGGAGAGGAGAGGAGAGGAGAGGAGAGGAGAGGAGAGGAGAGGCAACACACAGAATTTACCATACATAGTTAGCTTAGTTTGCTTTCAGGTTGCCCATACAGGCAAGTTGCATTAGAGTGGGGAAGCAATTTTGGCCTTTAGTTCACTATAACAGGGGTGTTTTTTTGCCATTATAGGCAGTTGCCTAGTCTGCCTAATGGCAAGGCTAATAAGCCTAATATGGATAAATACATTATACTTGTCCTGTATAACAGACTTGAACATTTAAAAACACATAATATTGCCATTTTACAGGAGGATCCATGTATTTGGAGCCCCCTTGCTTAGAAATGCCAGTGCTCTATAAACACATACAACTGTATATAAGCACTAGAATGTGGCCAGGGGCTCTTTCTTTTTCACCCCAACACACAAGTCGGCTACACATGTGCACTCTTCGTGCAGTGGCTCCTTGGGTTAAAATGTGTTTAAAATGAAGCGTAATTCAAATGTTTATCATTTCATATTGGATGAGTTACCTTGATAAGGCCAGTGAGGGGGGAGTGCCTCTGATACCCCCCCCCCCCCCCCCCCCCCCAGTTTGACAAGCATATGCGTCTGTAAATTCATTGTTAACTCTGAGACTGTACAAATGGGGATTCATTTTGGTTCCAATTGCACACTCTTACAGTCCCGTAAGGATCCATGTATTGGCTCCAAACTATCAATCAGATGGGGACTCCCTCAACTCCTGCCCGGACCACCACTTTGTGAGCTACTGCATGAAATCAAACTGGCCTCTCGTCTGTCCAAAGTAGAGGGTCTGCTGGTCCGTGTTGGACCACTGCAGCGAGCAGTAGTCGTTCTCGGCCACGCGGCAGGTGAGCGTCACCGTCCCCCCCAACGGACACCACCTCGTCAGAGGTCACCGGCTGCAATGGGTCGTCCTCTATAGAGATGGGCAGTGACGTAACCGCCCCTGTTCCGGAAGTCTTTTCCCAATTCATTTTTCTCATAGACTTTTCGAAAAAAATTATATCAAGACGATTACGCCGCAGACAAAGCCAACTCGAGTCGTGACGAATCATGATGACACACACAAACTTTTGGGACAATAAAATAATTTCTAAGATGAAAAACGAAACAAAAAGTCTTGTATCATGCCGTTTTCTACTTCTTCCTAATTATATATTATATGACGATATTGTGTTTGTTGTCATGATTTGTCACGACCTGAGTTGGCTTTGGCCGCGGCGCAATCGTCTTGATATAAATTATTTTCGAAAAACCTATGAGAAAAATGAATGGGGAAAAGACTTCCAGAACCGGGGCGGTGACGTCACTGCGCAGCTCTATAGAGGGGGGAGAAAGAGAGAGAGAGAGAGAGAGAGAGAGAGAGAGATGACAGGGACAAGAGCGAGATAGAGGGATAGAGGGGGAGAGATACAACGGGAGACGGATGGCGGGTCAAACACAAGGGAGCGCTCCGACACACAAATCAAACAGTAAGGAAAAAATAAATCTGTGTTTTCCCCCCCACCTCTTTCTCCGTCAAACCTATCCTTCCCCATCTCTGTCTCTGTCTCTCTCTCTCTCTCTCTCTCTCTCTCTCTCTCTCTCTCTCTCTCTCTCTCTCTCTCTCTCTCTCTCTCTCTCTCACACACACACACATGCACACACTCACATACACACACCATCCAAAAAAAACAATATAATTTGTATTGTCGACGAATTCCTAAAATATTAGCACATTCTTTGTTCATTTTTGACTCCTCTATCACAGGGAATTGTATGTATGTATTTTTGCGTCCAAGGAAATAATTCAACAATACAAATTATGTTAGTTTTTTGGATTCATTCAGTTTTACTCCCACCATGGCCGGGACTCTGGACTTCAATTAATACAGTTGACACCACTATGATAATGGACAGTATTTCATACAAATTAACTTAAAAATCTGAACTATCCCTTTAAAGTGGTATAACAGACAGGGTGACTGTGGGACTCATTCATACACCAATGGCGACGGAAACCACGCCCTTGCATAGCCTCGATCTCCAGGCTTCCATCCGCGCTGCAAGATGAGAGCCTGGATTCAGGGCACCCCAAAACCACTATGAAAAGGCGGGGCTTCCGGTTTATTAACTTCCGCCGGAAGTTGCCGGATATTGTTATTTTTCACCCAATCACAGCGCTGTGCTGTGCATATTATGTCTCCCTTTGTGCTCGCAAAGGTGTAAAGGTTTAAAAGATTGTAATTGTCTATAACTGCTTTGTTTGTTGAAATCATTAATTCTGAAAATAAGAGTGAACAAGTCAAAACGCTTGTGAGGACTGAACAGGGTTGTTTCAGTGGGGACTGTAAAAGATACAATACAGTCACTTCTGCAACTACCGCTCCTTGTCTCAAAAGCGCACCGTTTGCCCAGGGTGGCCCTTGCATGGTTTTCTGCCGCCATTGGTGAATGGATGAGTGGTGAAGGTAATGCACTATGTAAAGCACCTTGGATAAAGGTGCTACATTGTATAAATGCACCATTTCGCTGTCGTGAACATGACATTATGATGGTGGTGATATTGACTTAAATGTTATTCAAACCCATATAATTTTGGATTGTTAAAAATTGTTACACGTAACATGTTAAGAATGTTAAGAATAGTGACTTACTGAGGCATTTCACATTTCCAACCCATTGACCATTCTGGCAGGTGCGAGATCCACCACTCATGGTGTGGAACTCCTGGCAGACATAATGGACGCTCTCACCGTTGCCATACTTTCGTTTTAGCACGCCTCTGAGGTCTCCGTGATCAAGAAGTGGTGGTCTTCCACAGCTGTTAGATTCTACAGTAAGAGAACAGTACATGTCATTAGGTTTTGTGAAGCAAGAAATGAATCATTGTACACCTTGTTTTTGTTGAAGATCTTCCTATTTTGACGCGCGCGCGCGCGCGCGCGCACTCACACACACACACACACACACACACACACACACACACGCCACCAACACCCTATCTAACGTGATGACCTTTACGATGTAGGGCACTGTAGAATTTAGGTTAACACTAAATCTGAATATGGTACTGGTATTGTATTGCCGCTTGTGTGCGTTCGTGTTGTGTGCGTTCATGGGTGCTGCTCGTGGCACCCATGAAACTGTTATAAGTTGTCCATGTTTTGTTGTTTTTTCTTCTCACTATCGGAGATTGATAGTCACTTAAAACAATGTCCAAATAGAGAATATATTTCCATCTGAATGCTTTAAACAGAGGGGTGAGCGGGCACGAGCAGACAAACAGTCATCCACAGCAGCAGCACACTGTCACACAGACAGGCTGCGCACCTCGTAAAGTTATCCATCTTACGACACAATTGTCTTCTTGGTAATATAATGATATGGGGTGCCCATGCTTCACGATCTTGCTGTGTAAAAGCAATCCACAAGCAGTCCACGAAGTAGACTTGGTCCCTTCTTTGAACAAGCATAACTCATGCCTCGTTTGGCCAAAAATTATGGGACTTGTTTCCACATGTTCCTTGACTCATGGGGAAAACGTGTCACTTTGACTCACTTTGGTGAGCTCCACCCTCAGAGTTTCCACCATTTGAAGCAGTTTGCAAATGCTTGTAACTGATTTTCTGCCTGGATTTTTGATCAAATTCCATGAGGCGTGCTACATGTGAACTTTGGCCCCATCCGGACAAAAGTTCAGAAGCAAATTTGTTTTCATCATAAAAATGACATCTTTATGAGCCAATTAAAATTGCTGGTTTGTGAAAATTCTTCTGCTCCTAATGCACACATGCCGTGTAATATCCTTATGCGATTTTACACTTTGGTAGAGGGGCATGTAGTGTATTGTGCGTTTGTGGTTTGTGGTTTCCATTGCTGTCAGTGTGGTTTCCGTTGCTGCCAGTTTGGTTTCCGTGTCTATCAGTTTGGTATCCATAGCTGTCAGTTTAGCAAGCAGGGCTGAAAACAGAGCACCAGCGGCAATTAGCATTCAGTCAATCATACAGAAGGAACAAACATAGTGAGCATACACTCTAAGAATCTTTAAGTTATTACTTGTGTGAACAAAGCGGGTGCAAGTTAAGTGATCGGTGCAGCGTATGGTAGGGTGTAGGGTTTAATATTTTTTTCCGAATTCAGCCCATTTAACATCCGGGGAATTTGCCGACGATCTCCCGGGCCCTCCCGGGAATTCCTGTAAAAAGAGAGTTGCTGTCTGACATAGCCTCGACACCCAGGCTTTCATTTTCATTCGCGTTGCGCGAAAACGGAAAGCCTGGACTAACGCACGTTGGAAAGTGGCCTTGAGGGGGGAGTGAACCTTCCGGGGTGGGCGTCGCTCTAAATGATGTGACGTAGAACAGCAGTGGACGGGAGGGGGAGGGGCCGGAGATGACGACACGTTAGTGAGATCAAATCAGAGCACAGCACTTCCGCCGTGTGGATCCCACGACAACCCCGCCCTCCAAGGCCAAAATCATTGAGGGCTAGACCAGGCTACTGTCTGACATGACATGCATGGAATACAATGCACATTATATAATTTATTTTGAAGAGGATATATTATTGTCTAATCTCGGTGGACATAGGATTATTGGTCTGCATGCCTGCCTGTCAGAGGGAGGTAGGCTGTTGTAAGTTGTTGAATATTGCCGAGTGGCCGTGTGATGCACACAACGAAAAACAAAAGAGACAATCTGTCGCGAGGAAAATAAACTCTCAGATTCGATAGCCTATAGATTATAGGCCTATAATGAATGACAGGACAGATGCATTGCTTCCGCGCGTCTGTGCCAGCGTAGGACTCTGCTCTGCTCCGCTTCAGTGAGTGTAGTTCTCTTCATACGTTCATATTTATATTTTATAATAACCAACCCGTGCCAGCATTTCCTTGCTGTCTCGGCAAGGGCAGTCGTACTTGTGTGGTCCTGACCGCTCACATTTAGACCGCTCATGTAACCCTCCCTACAGTCTAATTATGCGAAGGTTATATTTGGTATTTGACCACTCTTAGAAATGTGAAAAAACGCGATCTGTGTGGAAACATTAAGAAAGAAATGATAACCTCCGGGAAGACGGGTCCCCAAGGCATTCCCGGGCGGGAAAGTAAGTCCGTTGTACCCGGGCTTCCCGGGAATCCGGGATCCCGGTATTAAACCCTATGCATGGTGATCAGTGGTCAGTGGTGCGCAACATCACCTAAGACTGGTGATGTCATCACCGGTTTGGGTGACAGCATAATGGTGATGTAAGTAATAACTTATGCCAAGTATTAGCTCACTCCGCTCACACACAAGTAGGCCATGGTTTGGGATCCATGAGATCAGTGTGCCCAGTAGCCGCTTCCATCCGGTCCGGGTTTGACGTGTTCTACTAGGGCCCAATCTGTGACATATTTTTGGGACTGATACGATTTTTTGGAAAAACCTACACAGATGTTACCGATGTTTTGGGCATAACATCGTACTACATATTGGGCACTAGCCCCTCCTATATACAGCTTTTGTCCCCACCCGCCTCAATATTTGCCATTGACAATGAAAGGACCTCACATGTCTGCCAAATATGGCATACATCTGTGGCAACACAAACATTAAATGCCCTTGAGAATGAAGAGATTGAGTAACTGAGAATGAGTAACTGTGAATTTGTGTATGACCAGCAAAAACACATCAACTACATTGATTTTTTAACAGACGGGGAAACCAAGCTAAACTGCAGGCTTCCCAGTCCTGAAAAGATGGTACCGGTATGTGAAAATCCATCTTTTTACATTTAAAAATCACCCCTGTGTGAAGTGGAGACGTGCAGGGGTCCCCAAGCCTGTTCTTAGTTCGAGTTAGTTTAACATTGGGTTAAAGGTACAATGCTGCATGTGAATAAATATACACAGCAGATACATCACTGTATCATTAGCCTAGTGTTAAATTAACAGTTTTAATGGCGTGTTATCTAATAAGCTTTGTAGCGGGGTACAGATGTGTTTCCCTTTGGATCCATTGTTTGTTTGTTTTTTTTGCTTAAAATAGTCACTTTCCCCCTTCCCAAACAGAAAACATTGCATCAAACCGCTATTGTAACCATGCCGGCAGTTAGGCGCATGTATACATTGCCATCCATTGACTTAGTATTGGGCTTGAGCTAGCTGCAGTTGTATCACTGCCGCTAGGTTTCACAATCCTAAAATTACGAATGTGATCCTCCACGTGGCCCATGCCTTCATTCATAACTGCACTCCGCTCTCCTGGCCATGGTGCGTATGACGTTCCATAGACATTACATTGGGGGCGTGGTTGACTCCCAGACACCCTTGCATGCACGTCATCAGCCATGTGATCGGGCTAGCCAATCACGGCTGCCATTATCACGCTGGCGTCGTTGTCACCGGCACGAGAATTCCATCTATAGGGAGAGTGCTTCGCATGTCTCCAAAAACAGCCGGTGACTAACCAAAGTGCTGTACATAGAGACAAGGCAAGCAATAACTAGAACTGCACTCAGTACAGTGTAAAATTGTGCATTGCACACAAGTAGGCCATGGCCTACTAGTTGCCTAGGGCACTTGCCCTAGGCATGGCAAAAACTCCCCTGGTTCAGCCTGCCCCAGAGCGGGAGACTCTATATGACGCACTGTAATTCCTCTCTATAGCCTAACATCAGTAGGCCTACCAAGGGCGGATGTAACATGTCCCATTTGGGGGGGCAAGAGAAAATGGTATGGGGGCGGCTTCATCGCCCGTGTCGCTTCGCGCCACGGGCGATGAAGCCGCCCCCATACCATTTTCGGTTACAGGACTTCTATTAGTCAAGTAAAGCATCAATAATAACATCAGTTGTTGCAACAGACACGCAGTTTCACGAGAGTTTTCTGTTTTCAATGATGAAATGCTGTTGATTTAGTGGTGCCAAAATTGTAGTCAGTAGCAGTAGTAGTGTTTCAGATTTTAAATATAAGCAATATAATTTTTTAAATATAAGCACTTTAATTTGAAATATCTTGGGTTGTTTTGCATGGCATCATGTTTGGGGGGGGCACACTGGGTATTTAGGGGGGCATTGCCCCCCCCCCCCCCCCCCCCCCCCATGCCTATGCCTAGATCCGCCCCTGAGGCCTACCTGCATTCTCCCCTTTGAGCTCCTGCACTTGGTTGTCGCTGGCAGCCAGCCTCTCTCTCAGTAGTTGGACCACGGTGGTGGCCAGGCTGTGCAGCCTGTCTTTTGTTCGGACCAGCTCTTTATACACCGTTTCCATGGACAGGGTGGTGGGGGGGGTGATGCCCGGTCCCAAGTCCTCTCCGTGGACCACACAGGACAGCAACACCAGCAGCAACACAACAGCAGAGCTTCGCCTCATCGTCAAACCGTCTCCGTCTCTCCGCGATAAGAGGACTCAGCTTATTTATGTGTTTTCCCTGCTGGCGTTTTTGTCTTGTTTTTTAGATACTCAGGGCAATATGATTGGACAGAGAGAGGGGTAGTTAGTTTTCATGCTGCTATAGGACTTTTTGTTGAGTAGAGATAGTTCCATGTGACTGTTTGTTTAAGAAAAAAAAAAAAAAAAAAAAAACATGAGTTCCAGATGTTGTTAAAGTTCATTAAACCCGTTTGCAGGTACACCAGGTCAAGTCAGGTCGATTTTATTTATAGGGCACCTTTAAAAACAGCCAGTGACTGACCAAAGTGCTGTACATCGAGACAAAGCAAACAAAAAAAAAATATATATATTATATAACGCATCGCACTGTAAAACCACATAAAAAGTAATGATTGAATGAATGAAAACACAAAAAATAAGGGATAGAGTGTGTGCATGTGCACATCATGTTACCAGGCGGACCGTTAATGCTCCTTTAATTACTTGAAACTCTATCACACGTCCTTGTAGGCTACTGTGTTGAACAGGGCCATGCTGTGCACTTGTAGATCTGTGCACGTGCGTGCATGCACCCCCCCCCCCACACACACACACACACACGCGCACACACACACAACAAGCCTCCAGAACCCCTCCCCTACCAGTTGTGCCCACACCTCATACCAACCTCAAGCAGGGCTGGATGTAACATTTCCCAAATGTGGGGCAGGTGAAAATGGTATCGGTGCGCTTAATCACCCCCATACCGTTTTCTCTTACAGGACTATTCGTCAACAGACACACAGCATGCATAAAGCTAAAGGTCTGACTCAGAGAGTTTTCTGTTTTCAATGATGAAATGCTGTTTGTTTAGTGGTGTTAGTCAGTAGCAGTGTTTCAAATCATTTTAAATATAATTTCATTTCATAATTTTAATTTGAAATATCTTGGGTTGTTTTGCATGGCATCGTGTTTGGTGGCGTAGTCAGGGAATTTAGTGGGGCATTGCACCCCCCCCCCCCCCGCCCCATGCCATTGCCTAGATCCGCCCCTGATGTCAACCACAATCCCCAATCCTCCACTCTCCCACTTTCTCGAAGTCTCATGGCCCCGCGGGGCGGCTGAAGATGGTGGCTTCCCCTGTCAGAGACGGTTTGAACTCAACTGCTGAATGATTATATATTTGTAATCAGAAATATTTTTAAGGGGGGGCGCGGCTGCAGAACATGCCCACTCTGCTCCACCTACTCAGGCCACGCTCAGCCGATTGCAGTGAAACCAGAGTGGGCGGTGCCTAGTAATTTCCCCAGATTGGTGCACCTGTGGTTGTCTGTATAGGCAGAAACAGTTTGTTGAGTGTGGAGGGTTTGCTGCAGCCATAACTGTGTTCCTTGTTTTGTTTTCACCAACATAGGATGCATTAAGTAAGTTTTCCTTTGAGTGCTGTAATAATAATAAAAACCTTATTTGTAGAACACCTTTCATGTCACAAGTGCAGCACAAAGTGCTTTACAATACAATGTTGTATTCTCTTTTGTTTTAGTTGAAAAACATTTTGTTCATCTTCCTCACATCCATCATCACCTTCATTCTCCCTTTGTGCCACTAATAAATACCTTTTTAATTATACATCTGGTCTTGTACTTGGTCATCCCTGAATATAAAAATTGGTCCAACACACCAGAGAGCATAACCACCTTTTTTCAGTTCTGTTCTGCTGAAAAATGGCGCTGTTCTGGTTATTGCGTTTTTATACCTTATTTTCATATTTTCATTATTCATGTGATAATGCTTTTTTTTTCTTTTTTTTTTTTGCAGTGATGACTGGAATTCTGTTCTTGGTGGCAGCTGGTCTGGTTATGCTGAGCCAGGTGAATACTGGTGAGTGCTACCTGTTGTTGTTTTAATATATTTGAATTTTAGAAAACAAATCCTTAGTTTCATATTTTCTTGTGTTAAGGAAATGTGTGCGTGAAATTTGTCTGAAATTTATCTAGCCTAGCGTTTATTCTGAGGCTCTTTTCTGGGACATAACTTGAGAATGTTCCCCGGCCTACCGTATAAGAGATGGACACTGTATTATACAACCTTAGCAGTGACCTATCAAACTAAACTGCATGCAAGTGTACAGAGCTTATAGTCAGACCTAACCCTAACTTTACATGAATTATTGATCTGTATCATTACATTTCAATTGATTATTCTTGATGAACATATGACCTTGACATTTTGTATTTTAGCTATTTTGGTATTTTTATAGTAAACATTTTATTAACAGCACTTACAAACATGGAGATAATCACACGCGATTTCGTATATGTTTCCTATATGTATGTGAACATTGATACAATAATGAAAAACAGTCAACAATTGTCATTAATAAAAAAAAGTTATGCTGCACAACTGGCAACCAAAATCGATAGAACTGATTTATTATTTTTTATTATTGCTCAGAATCAAGCTTGAGCAGGACGTTCATTGAAAACGCTGTGAAAGAAGCCAAGTTCAAAGTGGACAGGGATTACGAATACTCCAGGAAAGCGTGAGTAATACCAACTTTTCAATACTGTGAAACAGGGGCTTTCAACAGGTGGTCCGGGGACCACCAATGGTCTCTGAGAGGGTTCCAGGCGGTCCCCAGGCTAAATGCTGGAAAGGTGGTAACCAGATGTAACTCTTTGAGAACGTAAAAATGCAACCAAATGGACCCTTGCGGGTCCATTTGGTTTCATTTTTACGCTCTCAAGAGTTAAATATTCATCATGTGATTTAGCAACTAGAGAATGTAGAAGATTAATGGTAATTGTGATCTGTGTGTTTGACTGTGTCGTTTCTCAAATTGAGCCTGGGGATTGTTCACAAAAGCAAGAGAAATCTTTAGTTTTGGGGTCTTGCGTGGCTAAAATGTCTTCAAATGTTGGTCCTCCGTGGCTCAAATTCTGAATAAATAGTGGGCCCTGGTGTCAAAAAGGATGAAAACCGCTGCTGTGAAAGAAATGACTCAGATCACCCCATGATGGTGACGACGACCCAGGCCAGTGTACTTGGCTCTACTGACGTTTCTTCTCTCATGCCAATCAATCCAAGGCAGAACCTCAGGGGCGGATTGGCCATCTGGAGTACAGGGAGTTTTCCCGGTGACCTGCCTGCGCCACCTAGTGGCCTGGACAAGATCCAAAATGCACTACTGCAGTGGCACTTCCAAAATGCACTAGAATGCACTAGATGCTCGCCTGGAACATACAGATCAAAATGACCATTAATCTTCTACATTCTCTAGTTGTGTAGACTAAAGTTGGGCTAATTCACATGATGAATATTTTAACTCTTGAGGGTGTAAAAATGAAACCAAATGGACCCGCAAGGGTCCATTTGGTTTCATTTTTACGCTCTCAAAGAGTTACATCTGGTTAACCAGCTGCCCCCCCCAGGGTGGCCTGGCAAAGGCAAAATTGTCACGGTGGGAAAATATGTGCCAATCCGCCCGTGCAGAACCTTATCCAGGGTGATGAGGGAAGCAGCTACCGCCTCAGACAGACTACGCCTGCTGAAGCAGCCTGTAGGATCTACGCGTACAGCGGTGCGTTCTGCTGACTACATGGACGCCACCATCAGAATGATCCAGAAGAGGACTCTGACAAATTGTCGCGTTCAAAAGCGCTCCATCAATGCTACAGGTTGGTTCTACTGCCGGTCGCTGCACCATGCAGGGCCGGATTTAGCCAGCCCTATATACTAGGGTGGGCTGGAAGAATGGCAGGGTGAGCAACTCCAAAGTTTTTTTTTTTTTCTTTATATATGAAGCAGTGGTTTTCAATCTTTTTGACACCAAGGCCCACTATTTATTTGGCATTTGAGCCACAATTCCAGGCTGGATTTGGGGAAACAAAACAGACAGACATGCAGATCCAAATGACCATTAATCATTGGGCTAATTCAGATGAAGAACACTTTAACTCTTGAGAGTGTGAAATGAAACCAAATGGACCCTTGCGGGTACATTTTTGTATAAGGTTTTAGTTTATGTGGAGTCTTGTGGGAACTCACTCAGCATTTTTTATTACTATTTATTTTAAATTCGATCGTTGAAATAATGGCATTTGAATATTCTTTACATTTTAATATTCGAATATCGTTTGCAGCCCTAATTCAAGGCAACCAAAGGTTTGACTCCACCGTATCTTACTGGTCTTGTAGCACCCTACAAGACACAGGAAAGCTAGCAGTACCCTCACTAAAAACGCCTGGACAACGCTCCACTCGCCCCAAGCTCTTCTCCCTCCTGGCTCCAAAACTATGGAATGAACTTCCCACTGCAATCAGAACCACAGACTCACTCCCTATCTAAACTATGGAATGAACTTCCCACTGCAGTCAGAACCACAGACTCACTCCCTATCTAAACTATGGAATGCACTTCCCACTGCAGTCAGAACCACAGACTCACTCCCTATCTAAACTATGGAATGAACTTCCCACTGCAGTCAGAACCACAGACTCACTCCCTATCTAAACTATGGAATGCACTTCCCACTGCAATCAGAACCACAGACTCACTCCCTATCTTCCGCCGCAGTCTGAAAACACACGTCTTCAGACTCCATCTCTTGCAGCAGTGTGTCTAATGTATTACCATGTTTTAGTGCTTACATTGTATATTGCAATGGATATCGTGAAATCTGCCTAAAGGGTAAACTTTAATCTGAATAACGCATCGCAGTGCTTCCACTTGATGTAAATCGCTCTGGATTAACCCATTGTGTCCTGTCTAGATTTCTAGTTTCTGAATAACTGATTTGCACCACGTTTTCACAACTTTTCAAAAATAGCAGAGATACAAGCTCATAGCGCGCCACTCGGTGGCGCGCTATGAGCTTGTAGATCTGCTATTTTTCAATAGTTAAAACATAATGCTTAGAACACCAAAACGCGTAGAGCGTCTGCTAAATGCCTAACTTATAAATTGCACTTATTTGTCATTACTGGGAATTGGTAAATGATGAAAATGACAAGTTGTTGACCCCATTTTTTGGGCCTCTGCTTTAGATCTGATTTCCGAGCAGGACCTGCAGTTCCTTGCTGACCTCACCGGCTGCTCAGCCAGAGCTCGCCCTCCTTCCTGCAGGACCACTCCCAATCTGAACACCTACCGGACTTACACCAGTGTCTGCAACAACCGGTGAGGCTGACTTCATCTCTTACTCCCATCAGTTGACAACAATAGCAACAAATTACAAATTTCTGTCAAAGTTTTCAACGATGTCTTTGCACAGTGTTGCCAACTTGGTGGATTTGTCGCTATATTTAGCTTTTTTTTTCAGACTCCCTATAGTGCCAAAATTAGCTCTTGGCGTAAAATCTTGTGCTTTTTGGCTGGTGAGTTGGGGTGAAATTGATTGACAGGCACCAGAGATAAAACCTCCTTTGACAGTGGTTTTCAACCAGTGGTCCCCAGGCTAAATGATGGGCAGCTGGTTACCCAGATGTAACTCTTTGAGAGCTTAGAAATGAAACCAAATGGATCCATCTGATCCATTTGGAATCCATTTGACTTCATGTTTACACTCTCAAGAGTTAAAATATTCATCATGTGAATTAGACCATGTCTAGACAACTGCAAAATGTAGAGAGAATATGACTAATGTGTCGTTTCGTCTTGAAAGGAAAGACCCTCGCCGTGGATCGTCCAACATACCCCTGACCCGCTGGTTACCTGCTGAGTACCAGGATCACATCTCTATGCCAAAAGGATGGGACCCTGCACACAGAGTTAATGGACATCTTCTCCCCTTGGTATAATACAACACTTTACACTTATTTAGTGCAGCTCAATGTCGTTTCCTATAGTTTGATAGTAAAGGTAACCCATTTAGGCCTGACCTGAGTTTCTGCAAAAAAATATTTATATGAATGTTTGAATACTGTACATACAGTACAGAATCCAAAAATGGATTCCTGGCCTAGAGCTAGAGAAAGATAAGGAACTTTGCCTCCACCCTTTAAGTCATTGGTATGCATGGAATCCACACCGCCTCTCGAAGAAGCCTAATGAAACCACCGAAATTCGGGAGCGGGGGGTTGTGGACATTTCTGGTACAGCGGTTGTTTACTGGTTGTTTAGACTGCAGAATGTTAAAAAGGTTTTAAAAATGAGGAATGTCCCCATGCCAATTTTTACATTTCCGATCCCGATACTGCAATTTCTGTGTTAGCCGATACGATACCAAAAACCGACTACATATAATAATACAAAAAAGAAAGGAAAAATATTATATTATATCAAGTCCAACCACCGGGCATAGTAGACTCCTCACTAAAGTTTTGCACTTGGGCAATTGGGCATATGACCCAACATTTTATCTAACTGCCATATTGTCAACACTTTACCCCTGTAATCTGTGGTTGGACTGGCATATTCACCATAGTGTCAACCCCTTACCCCTGTGTCTGATCACTGGTTAGACTGGCATATTCACCATAGTGTCAACCCCTTACCCCTGTGTCTGATCACTGGTTAGACTGGTATATTCACCATAGTGTCAACCCCTTACCCCTGTGTCTGATCACTGGTTAGACTGGTATATTCACCATAGTGTCAACCCCTTACCCCTGTGTCTGATCGCTGGTTAGACTGGTATATTCACCATAGTGTCAACCCCTTACCCCTGTGTCTGATCGCTGGTTAGACTGGTATATTCACCATAGTGTCAACCCCTTACCCCTGTGTCTGATCACTGGTTAGACTGGTATATTCACCATAGTGTCAACCCCTTACCCCTGTGTCTGATCGCTGGTTAGACTGGTATATTCACCATAGTGTCAACCCCTTACCCTGTGTCTGATCACTGGTTAGACTGGTATATTCACCATAGTGTCAACCCCTTACCCCTGTGTCTGATCACTGGTTAGACTGGTATATTCACCATAGTGTCAACCCCTTACCCCTGTGTCTGATCACTGGTTAGACTGGTATATTCACCATAGTGTCGACCCCTTACCCCTGTGTCTGATCACTGGTTAGACTGGTATATTCACCATAGTGTCGACCCCTTACCCCTGTGTCTGATCACTGGTTAGACTGGTATATTCACCATAGTGTCAACCCCTTACCCCTGTGTCTGATCACTGGTTAGACTGGTGTATATTCACCATAGTGTCAACCCCTTACCCCTGTGTCTGATCACTGGTTAGACTGGTATATTCACCATAGTGTCAACCCCTTACCCCTGTGTCTGATCACTGGTTAGACTGGTATATTCACCATAGTGTCAACCCCTTACCCTTGTGTCTGATCACTGGTTAGACTGGTATATTCACCATAGTGTCACTGTCAACCCCTTACCCCTGTGTCTGATCACTGGTTAGACTGGTATATTCACCATAGTGTCAACCCCTTACCCCTGTGTCTGATCACTGGTTAGACTGGTATATTCACCATAGTGTCAACCCCTTACCCCTGTGTCTGATCACTGGATAGACTGGTATATTCACCATAGTGTCAACCCCTTACCCCTGTGTCTGATCACTGGTTAGACTGGTATATTCACCATAGTGTCAACCCCTTACCCCTGTGTCTGATCACTGGTTAGACTGGTATATTCACCATAGTGTCAACCCCTTACCCCTGTGTCTGATCACTGGTTAGACTGGTATATTCACCATAGTGTCAACCCCTTACCCCTGTGTCTGATCACTGGTTAGACTGGTATATTCACCATAGTGTCAACCCCTTACCCCTGTGTCTGATCACTGGTTAGACGTGTGTGTGTGTGTGTGTGTGTGTGTGTGTGTGTGTGTGTGTGTGTGTGTGTGTGTGTGTGTGTGTGTGTGTGTGTGTGTGTGTGTGTGTGTGTGTGTGTGCGCGTGTGTGTGTGTGTGCGTGTGCGTGTGCGTGTGCGTGTGCGTGTGCGTGTGCGCGTGCGCGTGCGTGCGTGCGTGCGTGCGTGTGCGCGTGCTTTTGATTTTAAATCCACGGTGGAGCCCTTTGTAAGTTTAAGAAAAGAAAGTATACAGGAAGAATAAAACAGATGTAGTCTATATATTAAAAGGACCTCCTTTGGTATTAATTACTGTACAACCACACAACTAACGTAGGGTATAGGCCGCCCTATGTATAATTTGTTTCTCTGTGCTTTATCAGTTAGGCAATGGTTGTCAAATGCAATGAAATACTCAATGTTATGGAACATCACTTGGCACATTCTTGCCTGTGCGATCAGGTGAGGGAGGTGTCCAACAGTATACTGCAAACGGCCAATGAGGACGTGGTCAGTGACTCGGAGCACACCCACCTGCTCACCATCTTTGGCCAGTGGACTGACCATGACCTGTCCTTCACCCCTCACTCTCCTGTCATTCGTTCATTCAACGACGGCATCGACTGTGACCGGACCTGTGATCGCGCAGAGCCGTGTTTCCCAATCGCGGTCAGTGTCGTAATAGCACAGTGGTGACTGCACTAAAAGGTGACTTCTTGGGTTTGAATATCACTTTTGGGTCCATTTTGAAGCACGCACACACAAACGCACGTATGCGCATGTACAGACACACATACACACACACACACACACACACACACACACACACACACACACACACACACACACACACACACACACACACACACACACACACACAGCAGTCTACGAGACTCTGAGTGCTGCATATTATCAGGAGCGGATGTGACATACCATACCATTTTCGGTTCAGGACTTTTATTAGTCAAGTAAAGCATCAATAATAACATCAGTTGTTGTTGAAGTTGCAACAGACACGCAGCATGCATAAAGCTAAAGGTCTGACTCAGAGAGTTTTCTGTTTTCAATGATGAAATGCAGTTGGTTTAGTGGTGACACAGCTGTAGTTAGTAGTAGTGTTTCACATCATTTTAAATACAAGCACTTTAATTTGAAATATCTTGGGTTGGTTTGTTTGGTGGGGCAGACTGGGCATTTAGGGGGAGGCATTGCCCGCCCCCCCATGCCTAGATCCGCCCCTGCATGTTATGTGTCGTCTTCCTGCAGATCCCCGAAACCGATCCCCGCTTTGGCAATAACTCAAAGGAGTGCATTCCCTTCTTCCGTTCATCTGCAGCCTGTGGCTCTGGCAACACAGGGCACTTCTTTGGTGGAAGCAACGTGCGTGAGCAGATCAACGCTCTCACAGCTTTCGTTGACGTGGGCCAGGTGTACGGCGCAGATGAGGCCAAAGCCCTTAGCCTCCGCGATCTCACCAGTGACCAGGGCCTGCTGAGGGCCAACAGCCAGTTCAGTGACGGCGGCCGTGAACTCCTGCCTTTCAGTACAATGGCTGCCAACATGTGTGCCACGCGACGCAAGATCACCAACGATGGCAACGCCCAGGAAGTGCCCTGTTTCATTGCAGGTGAATGAAGATCCTGCGCACAAAAAATGTTGTTTTTACTCTGTCTATGACATGGGGGTGATTTTATTCTGTACTTCCACTTTCTTGTTGTGCAATTTCAATCTGTCACAAAAACCTCATGAAACATCCCTGATAAAATTTTATGCAAATAAACTAGGGATGGCCCGATCCACCAAATTCCAATGCCAGAAAAAAATATATAATACTACAAAATATAAAATAAATATCTTATATAAAGTCCACCAAATAGCGGAATAATATAGCAGAATAGAATAGTAGACTCCTCACTCAAATGTGCACTTGGGCAACTCCAAAGCAAATTCCACTTGGGCAACTCCAAAGCAAATTCCACTTGGGCAACTCCAAAGCAAATTCCAAAACCTTTTATTCACCTGCCAGTGGTTGTCATTATCAGTGGTTAGACCAATACTGAATGGTCTGATAATGACAATGGCCAAGACCGATACTTTTCTGGTACAGATACAGCATTGCTGATACCGATATGAACCTTATCTCGCCACATCCTTGCCCCTTTGACCCCACTCTTCCATCCCACACAGAAGCTCATGTTGTAGTCACCTACAACGCACAGATGCATTGCATGTCTAATTACGACAAAACATACACATCGACTGCATTTGATTTGTTGTCCCGTGCATCCTTTATGTGTCACGGCCAATTGTGCTTAGAGTGCAACCCCCTGTCTCCTAGGTGATGAGCGTTCCAATGAAAACATCGCACTGACATCCCTACACACGCTGATGTTGCGTGAGCACAACCGTCTCGCACGTGCCCTGGCCGTCCTCAATCCCAGCTGGAGTGGAGAAAGACTTTACCAGGAAGCCCGGAAGATACTGGGAGGATACATGCAGGTAAGGAAGCATAACCTTGGAATGAGTCAGAGCCTTATAGTGGGAGAGTTCTGATATCCATGTGTTCATGAGCCTCTACGCTGACGAACTGCAGTTAGAAATACATTGTTTTCAACAAGAATGACGCAAATAAAAGCTATAAGCTATTCGGTAAATATGCAAAAGACAGGACAATTGTCCTGTCACAACTCAAGTCTCTAATGTTTATGTTGTACTATTATTAAAGAACAACTAAAATAAAGGGATTTACAGTCATTAAAGCTGGAATGATGCCCAAGTCCAATGCATTTCTGCGTAGTCCTACTGCTACTCCTACTTCCCAGCTACACTACAGTTTGTGAATGGGGTGCTATTGGAGACACTAGTATTCTGCTCTTTCAATGTCTCAATATAATTCTATATCTGCAAATCGTATGACAAAATACCTGTTTTCTTTCATTTGTCTGCATGGATAATTTGTTTATGAGGTCACAGCCATTAATGTTTTTCGTGCCTTGGTCCCTATATTAAATCCTTATCAACTTCCCGTTTCCGAGTCGGCTTCGGGCTCCTCCATGCTCTTTCAGCAGCATGAGCGCCCTGGGACTTAGGAGTGAACAGGAATATCATAACTCTCCCACTATAAGGCTCTGGCATGAATATAAACAATGAAATTTTTATTGATCAAGCCCTGGATAATCTTTGAAACTCTCTTGTCCAGGTCCTCACCTATAGGGACTACTTGTTGCACATCGTTGGTCCAGACATCATCAGTAGGCAGCTCTCTAACTACCCTGGCTATAATGAAAGTGTGGACCCGAGCATCTCCAACGTATTTGCGACAGCCGCCTACCGATTCGCCCACCTGATGGTTCAGCCGTTCATGTTCCGTCTCAACGAGACGTACGACGAGCATCCCGAGTTCCCCAGCCCATTGCTTCACAGAGCACTGTTCGCTCCGTGGAGAGTTGTCTTTGAAGGTATGAATAACTAATGCTAACTTCATATACTTTTTAAGGCTGTTGAAAATGTTGAGTTGATGGAATTAAATTAATTTAGTTGATAAATCTGATTAAAAAATTTAACGCAATTAACTCATGTGCACAAAAACTTAACCCACTGAGAGTTTTTTCATTGGAAAAATGGGTAGAGCATGGTTGTATGGAGACACTATAGCTGTGTGTTTCTCTGTAACCAGAGCCATAGAGTAAAGCTCACCTATTTTGATAAATATTTCAAAGATAAGTAGTTTTCACACTTTCTGTTTCTTTTTTTAAATATTCAAATGGTGTAGGCCTACAGGAAAACATGGCAAGTTTTGGATATAGTTCGAATGGTGATTAATCATGATTAAATTGATATTGAAGCTGTGAGTAATCTGATTAAAACCTTTAATTATTCAACAGCCCTAATAATTTTAGGTCCACTATTTTGCTGTAAATCCGATAGATCTTCGCCAAGTTATTTAATTTGAAACTTTGTAATAATATTTTTATTGACGCTCTAAAGGTGGTTTGGACCCAATTCTGAGGGGACTGCTGGGTCGGAAGGCCAAACTGAACACACAGGAACACATGATGCATGATGAACTGAGGGATCGACTCTTTGAATTCTCCGCTCACTTGGCTCTTGACCTGGGTGCTCTCAACATGCAGAGAGGCAGAGATCATGGAATTCCAGGTATTGGGATTCTGTCTTTAGTACCTTTTGAGTGATTTACGGCAGTGGTTTTCAACCTTTTTCATACCAGGGCACACTACTTATTCAAATTTTGAGCCATGGACAACCATTTGATAACATTTTAGCCCCACAGACACCAAAGCTAAAGATTTATTTTGCTTTCGTCCACAATTCCAGGCTGGATTTGGGAAACAAAACAGTCAAACATACAGATGTTTTTTTTTATCTGTATTGACCATTAATATTCTACATTCTCTAGTTGTGTAGACTTGGACTAATTCATATGATGAATATTTTAACTCTTGTAAATGAGTGTAAACATGGAGCCTTGCGGGTCCATTTGTCATGTTTACACTCTCAAAGAGTTACATCTGGTTAACCAACTTTTCATCTGGTTAAGCAACTTAGCTGGAACCCTCTCACGGACCCGCGGAAAACCCCTGATTTACGTTATTTCCTAGCCAGCATATCTGAACCATTTTTTTAGCTCTTCATTGAGTCAAACTCATGACATAATACCTTCAAAGTATTTTCACAAATGCAACAATTACAATTAAGTCTGCTCTCTATGCAGGCTACAACGCATGGCGTGGGTTTTGTGGCCTATCACAGCCCCAGAATAGGACTCAGCTGGCCAGAGTATTGAGAAACGAAAAGCTGGCCGATTCCCTTCTGGACTTGTATGGCACTCCCGACAACATCGATGTGTGGATGGGTGGAGTCTCTGAGCGCTCCGTCCCCGGCGGTAGAACAGGAGAGCTGTTTGCCTGCATCATCGCCACGCAGTTCCAGAAGATCCGTGAAGGAGACAGGTGAGCGTAGGGTGACCAGATGTCCCTCTTTGCGTGGGACAGTCCCTCATTTCCGAGACTTTTCAAGTGTCCCACAAATTGAGACTCTGTCCCACACAGGCATCAGTGTTCAAAATGCCCATATAATTTGTATTGCCCTAATAGTTGGATTTCTATTGGATCATTTCCTGCTATGTTTTTTAAATAATCCCCCCCATGGTACCACTATATTTCCACACTCACTCTAGAGAGGCCACATCGCATACTGTCGTATCAAAAATAGCTGAACTACAATCTCAAAACGCGTCGCACTGCGACGCGTTTTGAGATTGTAGATCAGCTATTTTTGATTTTAGATCAGCTGTTTTTGTGAAATTAAATCCTGAAATATTTTTGGAATATTGACATCAACATGTTAATAATTTGCCAACTACATTTTGTCCTGTTTCCACTCTCGACTTGTCCCACACGTGCAACACTTCTGTCCCTCAAATGAACAGTTTGGATCTGGTCACCCTAGGTGAGCACAGAGCTGTGGTTCCCAAATGGTGCGCCAATGGCACACAGGTCTGCTTTGCAGTGTCGCCAACTGCCAAAATTCTAAATGCACTAGTAGTGGCACTTCCAAAATGCACCCACTATTTATTCTGCATATTGCCAGCCACAAAGGACCACCGTTTGATGTTGTGTTTAGTCTCTTGGACCAATTTAAGAGAAATAACTGGCAACATTGGTCAAAATAGCACTTCTTCAATTCGTCTACATTTTCTAAATGTGTAGAATGATTCTTAAATTAGGTAATTAAGGTTTTAAGATATAATTTAACTCTTGAGTGTAAAATGAAGCGGGTACATTTGGTTTAATTTTACGATCTTAAGGAGATCGTAAAAGGAAACGGAAGGAGGACTCTATCATTGGAGGAAAAATGTTGAAAACGAGGGTTTTATCTCTGGCGTCTGTCATCCAATTTCGCCCCAACTCACCAGCAAAAAAGCACTTGATTTTCTGCCAGGAGTTTTTCACTAAATTCGGTGCTAGGTGGGTCTGAAAAAAAGCTAATTAGTGCCAAATGCGCAACACTGGTGCTTTGGGATTCTGTGACAAGATTGAAATCTACTACTATACAAAATGTTATTTGACGTTTGAAATGTCATTAACAGGCATGAAATACAGGTCTGCAGACATCGACTCTTGTCATATACATTAAAAGGAGCTCTAAAAAAATGTTCATGACATGTCCATTTCAGACTATGGTGGGAGAACCCAGGAGTTTTCACTCAGAACCAGAGAAATTCCCTGAACACTACATCTCTGGCTCGCATCATCTGTGACAACACCGGCATCACCGAGGTCCCAAGCGAGCCCTTCCTGTTCCGTCCCCGAGGGTCTGGTTACACCAACTGTACGGACATCCCTGCCTTCGACCTCAGTCCATGGCAAGAAGGTAAGGCCAATGAATATGTTAATAACCACAAACCAATACATTTCTGACCTGTTTCAGGGCTTGACACTAACACTTGCCCGCTTGCCCGGGGCAAGTAAAAAAAATGGTGGGGCAAGTGAAGACTGCTACCTGGTTGCCCGATCGGGCAAGTCTGCAACATAGTGCACTATAACACAACACAAGATAAATTTGTCTTGAAGGCAGTCATTGCACTCTGCCTCTGTGTCTTTCCCTGCTTTCTAGCTATCCACAATTCCAGGCTGGATTTGGGAAATAAAACAGGCAAATTAACACATCAAAATGACCATTAATCTTCTACAGTGTGTAGACCTGGGCTAATGATGATGAAGATGATAAATTTTAACTCTTGAGAGCGTAAAAATGAAACCAAATGGACCCGCAAGGGTCCATTTGTTTTCATTTTTACGTTCTCAAGAGTTACATCTGGTTAACCAACTTAACTGGGGACCACCTGGAACCTGGGGGGCAAGTGACCATGACCTGAGGGCAAGTAGAACCTGACTTACACTTGCCCGATGGGCAAATGCCTCGGAGACCTTAGTGTCAACCCCTGTCGTTTGTCAGATAATACTGGCAGAGTTTTGCAGAGATTGTATCTAATAAATTGTTTTCTATAAATCAAGGTCCCAATGGCTTCCCTGGGTGTGGTACTCAGGACCTCCTGGACCACAAGGTGTTACCAATTCAACTACTAGCTAACCGGTAAACATTTTTCTAACTTTACACATAAGTCTTTTTTTTTTTTTTTTTTAATAGTTCAATGTGCCAATCTATTAACATGTTGTGAACTTGTAGAATGGCCATTTTACAATTGAAAGATGTTTTTTTTTATTAATAGTTTAAAAAGGTAACGAAGTTGAGGGATAAGGTGTTTAGCGGTGACGATATTCTAGGCCCACACTTTTTGACTTGAGAGCTACTTGCAAAATAACCGGCTCAACAAGATCTACACATCAACAATGTGATTGTTCCATTACTGAAAATCCATTTCAATGCCCTCTAGAAAGTTTGAGCTTTGAAATAGTGGTGATGGTGTTACCTACTGTTATAGTGTTTAAGAATAATGCCCTTATAATAAGAAATAGAGGCGGGGGGGGATCGGAAGGTTTTGCTGTTTGAAAACAGTATTTGAGGTTTGAGTTGACAGTTTGTGATGTTGAGTTTTGTTGAGAAGCTGTCAAAGCTTTGGTCAAAATAACAAATATTCTTCATTTCCTAATTGTGTGGACTCTTGAAAATTACGTAATTCAATCAATTGTATAAGTATAATTTAACTCTTGAGAGCGGTAAAATGAAACCAAATGGACCCGTAAAGGTCCATTTGGTTTCATTTTAACGCTCTCAAGAGTTACAGAATTATTAGGGTCCAAGTGCTGGGGGGACTGACCTACCTGAACGGCCTGTGTGATCTACTGGTAGATCACCATCTACCTTTTGGGCGCCCCTGTTCTAGGCCATAGTCTCTGAAACAACTTTTATACATGCAATATTGCAAAAATGCCAACATTATAATAACTATTCCCTTTGTCACCCTAGGACCCAGAGGAGAAGGTGGTGCACCACGGCCCCCGGGTGGCCTCAATCAGCTGCCTTTTCCGTATGACTGGCCAACACCTAGCTTCCCCACAACAGGCATGCATAATCCCCTTCAAAGAGGTGTCTACAACACCAAGACAGGGCTGTTCACCTGCGTGATTCCAGGCAGCACTTCCAGGCAGCTGATGGATCACTGAGTTCACATCAGACATGAACTCGGGGCCCGGTGTCTGATGTGCATTTATGTGAATATTTTAAAGCACTTGATTGCTTTTTTCGTTTCAACGTAGGCTGACAGCATGGTAGTTCATTATGGGAACGTTTTACATCGCCATTAAAATTTGGGAATTTTTTGAAGTTTTCTCACTCCTTGCTTTAATAAAAAGTTCTTTTTTTTTATTTGTCTCGGACTACTTGATCGAATTTTATTTATTTCCTCTTGCCTATCACTCTAGCTCTTCACTAACATTATATATTACTGATATGTATATATCATGTTGGAAATGGGTGGAATTCCCCTTTAAGATTTAATAGGATGTAGCTGTGTCGTTTGTGCCAATTTTGTCTATTCTTGTATGTTGTGTTCTAATGTTCATAGTGTATATTTTTTCATTGCATCACTATGTTTGGTAAGGAAACTAGCTTTGGAAAATACCCTTTCCACAAAAATAGATTAAGGCAAACTGCTTGGGTAGATGCCAAGGAAATGTATGTTTTCTTTGTGTTCATGGAGCCCTCTAAAGTGCTTGAAGTGAAAAGTGCAGCAGGAAACATTTAGGTCATAAGACCATTGTCACTATATCGTCCCATCTGATTTGTGAGTAAAGCTTCAACCATGTAATCCCACTTCACATATGAACACAGGCCCGGTATGTGAAGTGTGTTTATGTGGTTTATGTCTCGTATCATTTCGCATTTGTTAAGGATTCATGTCGTCCAACATCACATAATGAACACAGGGTTAGGTTAGGGTTAGGTATGTGGTGTTGGTTGATGTGTCTCTTCATAATGTGTGAGTGAATTTCTCTCATCATTCAGTGAGGCATTGGCCATGGGCTTAATGACCCAAACGTTTTCTACAGCACTATTTCACTTTTTGCACTTTGCAGCACTTTATGAACATGAAGGAAATAATATATTGCCTTGGTTTATGTCTGAGGAGTCTTCCTTAAGGTATTTGAGTGGCTATCATTCATGGTCTGTTAATGATTCTATTTTCTTGTGGGATATTAAGGACCCCCCACGGCTTGCCTGGGGAGGTCCCCAAGTATTTGGCCAATTTGAATATACCAGATTTGTATACCATTGACTACCACGTAAATTACAACAAAACCATATGGCACTGGTGTGGACTTCTGGTTTACCGGAACGGGGTTCAATTCCCTGAAGTGCCCTGCTCAATGTGTTGTATTTACAGGCTTTATTTTCAGCTCATAGTTTCCTTTTCATAGAGAACTACCGGGTTCTTTAACTTTAAAGTAAATACAATTGTAAACCAGTAATTAGAAACATGAAATGTTTCACTGCATTTTAATATCAAAACTCCAATCATTTATAATTACTGTTAATATTTCCACATAAGCTGAAGTACAACAGACAAACACTGCCAGTGCAGTCATGATCAAAGCACAGTCAGTTACAAGTTAAATATTTAGGCATAACATTACTGTCAACAGTACTGTCAAGTATGTCAACTGGGAAACTATGTTGCACGCTGCTGTTGCGCTGCTGTACTTGTTATTTGTGATTGTTTTTTTGTATTCATCAAAATGGTGTTAATCATGCAACTTAAAGGTAGGGTAAGTGATTTGAAATTCAATGTGTAGTACCAGCCTGGTGCACTAGGGGCGCCCAAGAGTAGCTACACTATGTGAACCTGCTGCTCGATCCTGATTGGATCACCCTCCACCTGGGGAACTTTTATTAGCTCCTCTGCACACCTTTATAATAGAGCATTTTAACAGAAAAGAAATGTTTTGGGTGATATCTGACAATAGTGAAATCACTTCCCCTACCTTTAATAGAGTATAACAGAATACTTTGCTCAAATTTGTCTGTTTTGGTTTCTTTAATACGTCGCATGATCTACGCCGGTTCTTTTTTTGCAAAGAATATCACAAAAATGAGAAGCTACAGTATACTACATGAGTCCATATTGAATGTCTATATGGGTCCATTTGGTTACCAACGCGCTTTGATTTCCCTGTATGAGAAGTTATATTAGTTTGTATTGCAATGTGATTTTAAGGAACAGCAATTTATGAAAAGGGGAAGCACTGTTTAGTTCAGCTATGTTTAGAACAGAATCTAATTGCTTGCAATAATATTGAGAAAAAGAGTCACAAAACCGCCAGAAATGCTTAAAAATAAAGCGGCAATCTCTATCAAGCCTTTAAATATCTTTTGAGGATTTTCGAGAAATGACAAAAACTGGCAAAAAAGCAAGGCTATAACCTTACGGTCTTGCACAGCATGCCGTTTTTCATCATTTTGAGCATTTTTGAGCATTTTCGAAAAATGTCGAAATTTTGAAAAAAGCGTAAGGCCTTACCGTTTTGCATAATTTTGAGTGATTTTGAAAAATGAGGAAAACTGGCAAAAACGCAAGGCTATAGCCTTACGGTCTTGCACAGCATGCCGCTTTTCATCATTTTGAGCATTTTTGAGCATTTTTGAGCATTTTTGAGCATTTTTGAAAAATGTCGAAATTTTGAAAAAAGCGTAAGGCTATAGCCTTACCGTTTTTCATAATTTTGAGCGATTTCGAAAAATGAGTAAAACTTGCAAAAACCTAAGGCTATAGCCTTGCGGTCTTGCATAGCATTCCGCTTTTCATCATTTTGAGCATTTTTGAGCATTTTCGAAAAATGTCAACATTTTGAAAAAGGCTATAGCGTAAGGCTATAGCCTTACCGTTTTTCATAATTTTAAGCGATTTTGAAAAATGACGTAAACTGGCCAAAACGCAAGGCTATAGCCTTACGGCCTTACATTTTTGAGCGATATCAAAAAATGAGGAAAACTGGCAAAAACGCAAGGCTATAGCCTTAGGGTCTTGCACAGCATGCCGTTTTTCATCATTTTGAGGATTTTTGAGCATTTTCGAAAAATGTCGAAATTTTGAAGAAAAGCGTAAGGCTATAGCCTTACCATTTTTCATCATTTGAGGATTTTTGAGCATTTTCGAAAAATGTCGAAATTTTGAAAAAAGCGTAAGGCTATAGCCTTACCGTTTTTCATAATTTTGAGCGATTTTGAAAAATGACGAAAACTGGAAAAAACGCAAGGCTATAGCCTTACGGTCTTGCACAGCATGCCGTTTTTCATCATATTGAGCATTTTTGAGCATTTTTGAAAAATGTCGAAATTTTGAAGAAAGCGTAAGGCTATAGCCTTACCGTTTTTCATAATTTTGAGCGATTTCGAAAAATGAGTAAAACTTGCAAAAACCTAAGGCTATAGCCTTACGGTCTTGCATAGCATGGCGCTTTTCAGCCTTACCGTTTTTCATAATTTTGAGCGATTTTGATGAAAAATGAACGAACTGGAAAAAACGCAAGGCTATAGCCTCACAGCATGCCGTTTTTTATCATTTTGAGCATTTTTGAGCATTTTTGAGCATTTTCGAAAAATGTCGAAATTTTGAAAAAAGCGTAAGGCTATAGCCTTACCGTTTTTTAATAATTTTGAGCGATATCAAAAAATGAGGAAAACTGGCAAAAACGCAAGGCTATAGCCTGACGTTCTTGCACAGCATGCCGTTTTTCATCATTTTGAGCATTTTTGAGCATTTTTTAAAAAATGTCGAAATTTGGAAAAAAGCGTAAGGCTATAGCCTTACCGTTTTTCATAATTTTGAGCGATTTCGAAAAATGACGAAAACTGGCAAAAACGCAAGGCTATAGCCTTACGGTCTTGCACATTATGCCGTTTTTCATCATTTTGAGCATTTTTGAGCATTTTTGAAAAATGTCGAAATTTGGAAAAAAGCGTAAGGCTATAGCCTTACCGTTTTTCATAATTTTGAGCGATTTCGAAAAATGAAGAAAACTGGCCAAAACGCAAGGCTATAGCCTTACGGTCTTGCACAGCATGCCGTTTTTCATCATTTTGAGCATTTTTGAGCATTTTCGAAAAATGTCGAAATTTTGAAAAAAGCGTAAGGCTATAGCCTTACGTTTTTCATAATTTTGAGCGATTTCGAAAAATGACAAAAACTGGCCAAAACGCAAGGCTATAGCCTTACGGTCTTGCACAGCATGCCATTTTTAGTTATTTTTGAGCATTTTTGAGCATTTTCGAAAAATGTCAAAATTTTGAAAAAAACGTAAGGCTATAGCCTTACGGTCTTGCACAGCATGCCGTTTTTCATCATTTGGAGCATTTTTGAGCGTTTTCGAAAAATGTAAAAATTTTGAAAAAAGCGTAAGGCTATAGCCTTACCGTTTTTCATAATTTTGAGCGATTTTGAAAAATGAGTAAAAATTGCAAAAACCTAATGCTATAGCCTTACGGTCTTGCACAGCATGCCGCTTTTCATCATTTTGAGCATTTTTGAGCATTTTTGAAAAATGTCGAAATTTTGAAAAAAGCGTAAGGCTATAGCCTTACCGATTTTCATAATTTTGAGCGATTTCGAAAAATGACGTAAACTGGCCAAAACGCAAGGCTATAGCCTTACGGCCTTACACAGCATGCCGTTTTTCATCATTTTGAGCATTTTTGAGCATTTTTTAAAAATGTCGAAATTTGGAAAAAAGCGTAAGGCTATAGCCTTACCGTTTTTCATAATTTTGAGCGATTTCGAAAAATGACGAAAACTGGCAAAAACGCAAGGCTATAGCCTTACGGTCTTGCACATTATGCCGTTTTTCATCATTTTGAGCATTTTTGAGCATTTTTGAAAAATGTCGAAATTTGGAAAAAAGCGTAAGGCTATAGCCTTACCGTTTTTCATAATTTTAAGCGATTTCGAAAAATGAAGAAAACTGGCCAAAACGCAAGGCTATAGCCTTACGGTCTTGCACAGCATGCCGTTTTTCATCATTTTGAGCATTTTTGAGCATTTTCGAAAAATGTCAAAATTTTGAAAAAAGCGTAAGGCTATAGCCTTACGTTTTTCATAATTTTGAGCGATTTCGAAAAATGACAAAAACTGGCCAAAACGCAAGGCTATAGCCTTACGGTCTTGCACAGCATGCCATTTTTAGTTATTTTTGAGCATTTTTGAGCATTTTCGAAAAATGTCAAAATTTTGAAAAAAACGTAAGGCTATAGCCTTACGGTCTTGCACAGCATGCCGTTTTTCATCATTTGGAGCATTTTTGAGCGTTTTCGAAAAATGTAAAAATTTTGAAAAAAGCGTAAGGCTATAGCCTTACCGTTTTTCATAATTTTGAGCGATTTTGAAAAATGATAAAAATTGCAAAAAACCTAATGCTATAGCCTTACGGTCTTGCACAGCATGCCGCTTTTCATCATTTTGAGCATTTTTGTGCATTTTTGAGCATTTTTGAAAAAATGTCGAAATTTTGAAAAAAGCGTAAGGCTATAGCCTTACCGATTTTCATAATTTTGAGCGATTTCGAAAAATGACGTAAACTGGCCAAAACGCAAGGCTATAGCCTTACGGCCTTACACAGCATGCCGTTTTTCATCATTTTGAGCATTTTTGAGCATTTTTGAAAAATGTCGAAATTTGGAAAAAAGCGTAAGGCTATAGCCTTACCGTTTTTCATAATTTTGAGCGATTTCGAAAAATGACGAAAACTGGCAAAAACGCAAGGCTATAGCCTTACGGTCTTGCACATTATGCCGTTTTCATCATTTTGAGCATTTTTGAGCATTTTTGAAAAATGTCGAAATTGGAAAAAAGCGTAAGCTATAGCCTTACCGTTTTTCATAATTTGAGCGATTTCGAAAAATGAAGAAAACTGGCCAAAACGCAAGGCTATAGCCTTACGGTCTTGCACAGCATGCCGTTTTTCATCATTTTGAGCATTTTTGAGCATTTTCGAAAAATGTCGAAATTTTGAAAAAAGCGTAAGGCTATAGCCTTACGTTTTTCATAATTTTGAGCGATTTCGAAAAATGACAAAAACTGGCCAAAACGCAAGGCTATAGCCTTACGGTCTTGCACAGCATGCAATTTTTTTTTTTAGTTATTTTTGAGCATTTTTGAGCATTTTCGAAAAATGTCAAAATTTTGAAAAAAAACGTAAGGCTATAGCCTTACGGTCTTGCACAGCATGCCGTTTTTCATCATTTGGAGCATTTTTGAGCGTTTTCGAAAAATGTAAAAATTTTGAAAAAAGCGTAAGGCTATAGCCTTACCGTTTTTCATAATTTTGAGCGATTTTGAAAAATGAGTAAAAATTGCAAAAACCTAATGCTATAGCCTTACGGTCTTGCACAGCATGCCGCTTTTCATCATTTTGAGCATTTTTGTGCATTTTTGAGCATTTTTGAAAAAATGTTGAAATTTTGAAAAAAGCGTAAGGCTATAGCCTTACCGATTTTCATAATTTTGAGCGATTTCGAAAAATGACGTAAACTGGCCAAAACGCAAGGCTAAAGCCTTACGGCCTTACACAGCATGCCGTTTTCATCATTTTGTGCATTTTTGAGCATTTTCGAAAAATGTCGAAATTTTGAAAAAAGTGTAAGGCTATAGCCTTACCGTTTTTCATAATTTTGAGCGATTTTGAAAAATGACGAAAACTGGAAAAAACGCAAGGCTATAGCCTTACGGTCTTGCACAGCATGCCGTTTTTTATCATTTTGAGCATTTTTGAGCATTTTTGAGCATTTTCGAAAAATGTCGAAATTTTGAAAAAAGCGTAAGGCTATAGCCTTACCGTTTTTAATAATTTTGAGCGATATCAAAAAATGAGGAAAACTGGCAAAAACGCAAGGCTATAGCCTGACGTTCTTGCACAGCATGCCGTTTTTCATCATTTTGAGCATTTTTGAGCATTTTTTAAAAATGTCGAAATTTGGAAAAAAGCGTAAGGCTATAGCCTTACCGTTTTTCATAATTTTGAGCGATTTCGAAAAATGACGAAAACTGGCAAAAACGCAAGGCTATAGCCTTACGGTCTTGCACATTATGCCGTTTTTCATCATTTTGAGCATTTTTGAGCATTTTCGAAAAATGTCGAAATTTTGGAAAAAAGCGTAAGGCTATAGCCTTACCGTTTTTCATAATTTTGAGCGATTTCGAAAAAATGAAGAAAAACTGGCCAAAACGCAAGGCTATAGCCTTACGGTCTTGCACAGCATGCCGTTTTTCATCATTTTGAGCATTTTTGAGCATTTTCGAAATGTCGAAATTTTTTAAAAAAGCGTAAGGCTATAGCCTTACCGTTTGTCATGATTTTGAGTGATTTTGAAAAAATGACGAAAACTGGCAAAAAACGCAAGGCACAGCATGCCGTTTTTCATCATATTGAGCATTTTTGAGCATTTTCGAAAAATGTCGAAATTTTGAAAAAAGCGTAAGGCTATAGCCTTACCGTTTTTCATAATTTTGAGCGATTTCGAAAAATGATGAAAACTGGCAAAAACGCAAGGCTATAGCCTTACGGTCTTGCACAGCATGCAATTTTAGTTATTTTTGAGCATTTTTGAGCATTTTCGAAAATGGGTCAAAATTTTTGAAAAAAACGTAAGGCTATAGCCTTACGGTCTTGCACAGCATGCCGATATTTTCATCATTTGGAGCATTTTTGAGCGTTTTCGAAAAATGTAAAAATTTTGAAAAAAAGCGTAAGGCTATAGCCTTACCGTTTTTCATAATTTTGAGCGATTTTGAAAAATGATAAAAATTGCAAAAACTAATGCTATAGCCTTACGGTCTTGCACAGCATGCCGCTTTTCATCTTTTGAGCATTTTGTGCATTTTTGAGCATTTTGAAAAAATGTCGAAATTTGAAAAAGCGTAAGGCTATAGCCTTACCGATTTTCATAATTTTGAGCGATTTCGAAAAATGACGAAAACTGGCCTAAAAACGCAAGGCTATAGCCTTACGCCTTACACAGCATGCCGTTTTTCATCATTTTGAGCATTTTTGAGCATTTTTTAAAAATGTCGAAATTTTGAAAAAGCGTAAGGCTATAGCCTTACCGTTTTTCATAATTTTGAGCGATTTCGAAAAATGAGGAAAACTGGCAAAAACGCAAGGCTATAGCCTGACGGTCTTGCACAGCATGCCGTTTTTTCATCATTTTGAGCATTTTTGAGCATTTTTGAGCATTTTTTAAAAATGTCGAAATTTGGAAAAAAGCGTAAGGCTATAGCCTTACCGTTTTTCATAATTTTGAGCGATTTCGAAAAATGACGAAAACTGGCAAAAACGCAAGGCTATAGCCTTACGGTCTTTACAGCATGCCGTTTTTTCATCATTTTGAGCATTTTTGAGCATTTTCGAAAAATGTTGAAATTTCGAGAAAAAAAACGTAAGGCTATCAGAGATCGTGAGCGGAGCGGAGCGCGAGCGGAGCGGGGAGTGGAGCGGGTGGATTTTTAAGTGAGCGCTGAGCGGGTTTTCAAATGGGTCGGAGCGCGCTCTGGAGCGAGAATTATCCTCCGCTCCAGCCCGCTCCAAGCCGTTCAGTCCAGACAACGGCACACGTGTTCAGTAGCACAGCATAAACGTGTGGTGTGTGGTTCAGATGGTGACTATAGGCCTACAGTGCCAGCAACACGATCAAGACATTTAAAATCCTCTCCGAGGTGCGGGAGGAAGGAGGAGATGATGATCATGATGGAAATTGGAAAAAAGAAAAAGTAAGCTGACTGTCTTCCTGTCTATCTTGCCTTAGATGCGTCACCTCGCTATTTATTTTGAAGCACTGCACATCATAACGGCAATTTGAGCGCAGCGACCCCCCCAATGATGTCCAATTCCCCCACAGTGTAACATCATCAATAACCTATTATCCCGTATGGCATTTTGGAAACGAAATAGCGCGGCATAAGATTATTCGCCGCACCTGTCTGGGTTAATATAGACAGTAGTGTAACTGCACATTTAACTCCTGTCTTAAATGTTTATGCTGTGAGGGGGGCAAATGGATGTAATCGACACATTTGGAATGTCGACGAATCGCGGCCCAGTGTCAAAATGTTGTCGATTTTTTTTTTTTTTTTTTTAGCCCGCGGCGCCCACGGGACCCAACGCAAAATGTTGCCATACGGCTCACAACGCAGCCGTGTGCATGTGTTCTGAGAGAATCAATGTCAACTTAGGCTACTGTCACTGTGTAGCCTACCTTTTGCAGTGTTTTATCAAAGATATAATCCATAACGCGGAGCAGTGGCGGCTGCAGGATTTATTTTTTCCCTGGGCGATTGGATCTACACCCCAAGCCCCCCCCCCCCCCCCCCCCCCCCCGCCCCACCGCGCAGCGAAGGCGGCTTTACCCTATAATGACACTTGGCCACCCCCCCCCCCCCCCCCCCCCCCGTGTGTCACCCCTTGCATTGGAACAGGGTCCCTCTACAAGTCTCTGTAGGGACTTGTTTAGTCAAAGAAAAGATACAAAACACCAAAACTGTATGGATGATGATGCACTGGCAGTCTACAACCACACTGAGATTATTTGAAATTTTGAATAAACCACTATAACTATCTAATTGGTGGATTCACTTTCTCTCATTTCACTTTCTATTTTCACATCACTTTCAGATCCCAGACCCCAAGGACTCCTTGAGGGTCCCCAGCTAAATGATGATGAGTAATATAAACCAAATGGATCCTTATCTGTAGCTTTGAATGTGCAAATGTAACCATTGGAAACACTTCTCTCAAAGTTAAGTGTATACAAGGGAGTCCCAGAGCTATTAAATGGGGCTCTGTAGACTAATCTATGTATACTGAGGATCCTTGAAATGGACCAACGTTTTGTTGGTCAAATTGAAGAAATGATGTCATCAAGTGGTGTTTCACCACGTTAATATTATTTTCAGACCTCCATTTCTAGGAAATAGATTGGGGGAACAACACAACATCTCTAAGGTGCATGTTAATGACATACATGTTAACATGTTGGGAATGGGTGGATTTCCCATTTGGGTGGAATTCCACTCACTCACTCACTCACTCACTCACTCACTCACTCACTCACTCACTCACTCACTCACTCACTCACTCACTCACTCACTCACTCACTCACTCACTCACTCACTCACTCACTCACTCACTCACTCACTCACTCACTCACACACACACACACACACACACACACACACACACACACACACACACACACACACACACACACACACACACACACACACACACACACACACCTGCTGATTGTGAAGTAGCCTATTATAGCATAATTTTCTGAAAAACACACACACACACACACACACACACACACACCTGCTGATTGTGAAGTAGCCTATTATAGCATAATTTTCTGAAACACACACACACACACACACACACACACACACACACACACACACACACACACACACACACACACACACACACACACACACACACACACACACACACACACACACACACACACACAGCCCCGTTGCGTTCAAGATGAAGGGGGAATGCAACGGCAAAAAAACGCAACGGCAACAGGACTAAGCAACATCGTGCATCAGCCACTTTACAGCAAATCCGTCTTTTCTATGCAGTCTCTTTGGAGATTGCGGTGATGGAACACCAAAATAATTCCTCAATGGTGCTTGCTTCTTGGACATTTAGACGAGAGTTTAGCTGTAAGTTAGCAGAATACTGTGTCAGTGTGTGCTACTACGACTAGCATGGATGATCGAGGAAGGAGACAGCTGTGTTTGTTTGGCCACTGGCCAGTGCCAGTGTTGCCAACTGCCAAAATCCAAAATGCATTAGTGTCACTTCAAAAACGCACTAGAATGCATTAGAATAAAATTAACACACTACAGTGAAACCAAATGGACCCTTACGCATCCAATAGGTTGGGGCCTGGTTGGTTGGATCTGGTTGGGGTGTGGGAAAAAGTTAAATATAGTGACAAATGAGTCAGGTTGGCAACACCTGACTCACACCATGTGTCCACAAGACACGGTGTGATTGGCCAGTGGGGGCAGAGCCATCTAGTTGCGCCATTGAGGGGTCAGAAACTGAACACTCGAACTGATATTCATGCAGCCTGAATAGGGACAACTGAGTTGAAAATACATTGTTTACAACATAGAGGAGCCGCCATTGGACTGGCCCAATGAAGTGAACAGAGTTGGCGAAAATCTATATATACCAAGACATCTGGCCATAAACAATATTATAATTAATATTGTATTCGTTCTTTTCGTACCTGGGCAGACTTCATAAATGACTGGGCGCCCGCCCAGCCACGCCCAGCCGTGGATCCGCCCCTGACGCGGAGGGAAAGAATGTCCGAGGTCGCCTTCGTTCTTGCTTTCCTTTTTTCTTTTTTCGGCGCATTTACAGAGCCGGATAAAAGGCTGCGCGCAGGGGGGGAATGCCCCCCTAAACGCCCTAAATGTAACTCTGTTCTCATATAAGGTTTTCGCCTGCCCCCCCCCCCGAATTGTGAAACCTTATATCCGGGTCTGACAAAAGCCGGCGAAGAGAGAGAGAGAGAGAGAGAGAAAAGAAAATCTTCCGAGTTTGAGCGCAGGCCCCCTTCAAAGACTAAAGCTTTGGAGGTCGCGATTTGACAAGAAAGCAGTGACATGTTCACAACGTCGGTGGTGAACTTTAGGTGTTTGTCATGTGCCGTGGTTCCAAAAAATAAGCAAATAAGCAATCATAGCCGTTTGTTTTGAGACAGACTGTGGGAAGGAGGAGGAGTATAGGAGGACTCAGCACAGACGCGCACAGCACAGACATTGATAGTAGCCTAATGCCCGAAAACAGCCTAATACCCGACAAAGAAAAAGCAGCAGCCTTTTTTTCCAGTCGTCAAATTTTGCTCCGGAGCGGGCCGGGCTGAGCGGAGCGCGGAGCGCGGAGCTGCCCAAATGAATAAGAGCGCGGAGCGGAGCGAGAGCGGTCTGGGAGGGGGTCCACGGGAGCGGATTGCGAGCGGGACCAAATACGTCGAGAGCGATGAGCGGAATTCTCGGCCGCTCCGCTCCGCTCACGAACTCTGATGGCTATAGCCTTATAACCTTTTTTTTCATAATTTTGAGCGATTTCGAAAGATGACAAAAACTGGCCAAAACGCAAGGCTATAGCCTTACGGTCTTGCACAGCATGCCGTTTTTCATCATTTTGAGCATTTTTGAGCATTTTCGAAAAATGTCGAAATTTTGAAGAAAAGCGTAAGGCTATAGCCTTACCGTTTTTCATAATTTTGAGCGATTTCGAAAGATGACAAAAACTGGCCAAAACGCAAGGCTATAGCCTTACGGTCTTGCACAGCATGCCGTTTTTCATCATTTTGAGCATTTTTGAGCATTTTCGAAAAATGTCAAAATTTTGAAAAAAGCGTAAGGCTATAGCCTTACCGTTTTTCATAATTTTAAGCGATTTCGAAAGATGACAAAAACTGGCCAAAACGCAAGGCTATAGCCTTACGGTCTTGCACAGCATGCCGTTTTTCATCATTTTGAGCATTTTTGAGCATTTTCAAAAAATGTCGAAATTTTGAAAAAAGCGTAAGGCTATAGCCTTACCGTTTTCATAATTTTGAGCGATTTCGAAAAATGAGGAAAAACTGGCAAAAACGCAAGGCTATAGCCTTACGGTCTTGCACAGCATGCCGTTTTTCATCATTTTGAGCATTTTTGAGCATTTTCAAAAAATGTCGAAATTTTGAAAAAAGCGTAAGGCTATAGCCTTACCGTTTTTCATAATTTTGAGCGATATCAAAAAATGAGGAAAACTGGCAAAAACGCAAGGCTATAGCCTTACGGTCTTGCAGAGCATGCCGTTTCTCATCATTTTGAGCATTTTGAGAATTTTTGAGCATTTTTGAAAAATGTCGAAATTTTGAAAAAAGCGTAAGGCTATAGCCTTACCGTTTTTCATAATTTTGAGCGATATTTAAAATTGACGAAAACTGGAAAAAACGCAAGGCTATAGCCTTACGGTCTTGCACAGCATGCCGTTTTTCATCATTTTGAGCATTTTTGAGCATTTTCGAAAAATGTCGAAATTTTGAAAAAAGCGTAAGGCTATAGCCTTACCGTTTTTCATAATTTTGAGCGATTTCGAAAAATGACGAAAACTCGCAAAATTGCAAGGCTATAGCCTTACGTTCTTGCACAGCATGCCGTTTTCATCATTTTGAGCATTTTTGAGCATTTTTGAAAAAATGTCGAAATTTTGAAGAAAGCGTAAGGCTATAGCCTTACCGTTTTTCATAATTTTGAGCGATTTCAAAAAATGAGGAAAACTGGCAAAAACGCAAGGCTATAGCCTTACGGTCTTGCACAGCAGGCCGTTTTTCATCATTTTGAGGATTTTTTAGCATTTTTGAGCATTTTCGAAAAATGTCGAAATTTTGAAAAAAGCGTAAGGCTATAGCCTTACCGTTTTTCATGATTTTGAGCGATTTCGAAAAATGACAAAAACTGGCCAAAACGCAAGGCTATAGCCTTATGGTCTTGCACAGCATGCCGCTTTTCATCATTTTGAGCATTTTTGTGCATTTTTGAGCATTTTCGAAAAATGTCGAAATTTTGAAAAAAGCGTAAGGCTATAGCCTTACCGTTTTTCATAATTTTGAGCGATTTCGAAAGATGACAAAAACTGGCCAAAACGCAAGGCTATAGCCTTACGGTCTTGCACAGCATGCCGTTTTTCATCATTTTGAGCATTTTTGAGCATTTTCGAAAAATGTCAAAATTTTGAAAAAAGCGTAAGGCTATAGCCTTACCGTTTTTCATAATTTTGAGCGATATCAAAAAATGAGGAAAACTGGCAAAAACGCAAGGCTATAGCCTTACGGTCTTGCACAGCATGCCGTTTTTCATCATTTTGAGGATTTTTGAGCATTTTTGAAAAATGTCGAAATTTTGAAAAAAGCGTAAGGCTATAGCCTTACCGTTTTTCATAATTTTGAGCGATATCAAAAAATGAGGAAAACTGGCAAAAACGCAAGGCTATAGCCTTACGGTCTTGCACAGCATGCCGTTTTTCATCATTTTGAGGATTTTTGAGCATTTTTGAGCATTTTCGAAAAATGTCGAAATTCTGAAAAAAGCGTAAGGCTATAGCCTTACCGTTTTTCATATTTTGAGCGATATGAAAAAATGAGGAAAACTGGCAAAAACGCAAGGCTATAGCCTTACGGTCTTGCACAGCATGCCGTTTTTCATCATTTTGAGGATTTTTGAGCATTTTTGAAAAATGTCGAAATTTTGAAAAAAGCGTAAGGCTATAGCCTTACCGTTTTTCATAATTTTGAGCGATATTCAAAAAATGAGGAAAACTGGCAAAAACGCAAGGCTATAGCCTTACGGTCTTGCACAGCATGCCGTTTTTCATCATTTTGAGGATTTTTGAGCATTTTTGAGCATTTTCGAAAAATGTCGAAATTCTGAAAAAAGCGTAAGGCTATAGCCTTACCGTTTTTCATAGTTTTGAGCGATATGAAAAAATGAGGAAAACTGGCAAAAACGCAAGGCTATAGCCTGACGGTCTTCCACAGCATGCCGTTTTTCATCATTTTGATGATTTTTGAGCATTTTTGAGCATTTTCGAAAAATGTCGAAATTTTGAACAAAGCGTAAGGCTATAGCCTTACCGTTTTTCATAATTTTGAGCGATATCAAAAAATGAGGAAAACTGGCAAAAACGCAAGGCTATAGCCTTACGGTCTTGCACAGCATGCCGTTTTTCATCATTTTGAGGATTTTTGAGCATTTTTGAGCATTTTCGAAAAATGTCGAAATTTTGAAAAAAGCGTAAGGCTATAGCCTTACCGTTTTTCATAATTTTGAGCGATTTCGAAAAATGACGAAAACTGGCAAAAACGCAAGGCTATAGCCTTACGGTCTTGCACAGCAAGCCGTTTTTCATAATTTTGAGCATTTTTGAGCATTTTTGAGCATTTTTGAGCATTTTCGAAAAATGTCGAAATTTTGAAAAAAGCGTAAGGCTATAGCCTTACCGTTTTTCATAATTTTGAGCGATTTCGAAAAATGACGAAAACTCGCAAAATTGCAAGGCTATAGCCTTACGTTCTTGAACAGCATGCCGTTTTCATCATTTTGAGCATTTTTGAGCATTTTCGAAAAATGTCGAAATTCTGAAAAAAGCGTAAGGCTATAGCCTTACCGTTTTTCATAATTTTGAGCGATTTCGAAAAATGACAAAAACTGGCCAAAACGCAAGGCTATAGCCTTACGGTCTTGCACAGCATGCCGTTTTTCATCATTTTGAGCATTTTTGAGCATTTTTGAAAAATGTCAAAATTTTGAAAAAAGCGTAAGGCTATAGCCTTACCGTTTTTCATGATTTTGAGTGATTTTGAAAAATGACGAAAACTGGCAAAAACGCAAGGCTATAGCCTTACGGTCTTGCACAGCATGCCGTTTTTCATCATTTGAGGATTTTTGAGCATTTTTGAAAATGTCGAAATTTTGAAGAAAAGCGCAAGGCTATAGCCTTACCGTTTTTCATAATTTTGAGCGATTTCGAAAAATGACGAAAACTGGCCAAAACGCAAGGCTATAGCCTTACGGTCTGCACAGCATGCCGTTTTTCATCATTTTGAGCATTTTTGAGCATTTTCGAAAAATGTCGAAATTTTGAAAAAAGCGTAAGGCTATAGCCTTACCGTTTTTCATAATTTTAAGCGATTTCGAAAGATGACAAAAACTGGCCAAAACGCAAGGCTATAGCCTTACGGTCTTGCACAGCATGCCGTTTTTCATCATTTTGAGCATTTTTGAGCATTTTCAAAAAATGTCGAAATTTTGAAAAAAGCGTAAGGCTATAGCCTTACCGTTTTTCATAATTTTGAGCGATTTCGAAAAATGAGGAAAACTAGCAAAAACGCAAGGCTATAGCCTTACGGTCTTGCACAGCATGCCGTTTTTCATCATTTTGAGCATTTTTGAGCATTTTCGAAAAATGTCGAAATTTTGAAAAAAGCGTAAGGCTATAGCCTTACCGTTTTTCATAATTTTGAGCGATATCAAAAAATGAGGAAAACTGGCAAAAACGCAAGGCTATAGCCTTACGGTCTTGCAGAGCATGCCGTTTCTCATCATTTTGAGCATTTTGAGAATTTTTGAGCATTTTTGAAAAATGTCGAAATTTTGAAAAAAGCGTAAGGCTATAGCCTTACCGTTTTTCATAATTTTGAGCGATATTTAAAATTGACGAAAACTGGAAAAAACGCAAGGCTATAGCCTTACGGTCTTGCACAGCATGCCGTTTTTTCATCATTTTGATGATTTTTGAGCACTTTTTGAGCATTTTCCGAAAATTGTCGAAATTTTGAACAAAGCGTAAGGCTATAGCCTTACCGTTTTTCATAATTTTGAGCGATATCAAAAAATGAGGAAAACTGGCAAAAACGCAAGGCTATAGCCTTACGGTCTTGCAGAGCATGCCGTTTCTCATCATTTTGAGCATTTTGAGAATTTTTGAGCATTTTTGAAAAATGTCGAAATTTTGAAAAAAGCGTAAGGCTATAGCCTTACCATTTTTCATAATTTTGAGCGATATTTAAAATTGACGAAAACTGGAAAAAACGCAAGGCTAATAGCCTTACGGTCTTGCACAGCATGCCGTTTTTCATCATTTTGATGATTTTTGAGCATTTTTGAGCATTTTCGAAAAATGTCGAAATTTTGAACAAAGCGTAAGGCTATAGCCTTACCGTTTTCATAATTTTGAGTGATATCAAAAAATGTGAGGAAAACTGGCAAAAACGCAAGGCTATAGCCTTACGGTCTTGCAGAGCATGCAGCCGTTTCTCATCATTTTGAGGATTTTTGTAGCATTTTTGAGCATTTTTGAAAAATGTCGAAATTTTGAAAAAAGCGTAAGGCTATAGCCTTACCGTTTTTCATAATTTTGAGCGATATCAAAAAATGAGGAAAACTGGCAAAAACGTAAGGCTATAGCCTTAGGGTCTTGCACAGCATGCCGTTTTTCATCATTTTGAGGATTTTTGAGCATTTTCGAAAAATGTCGAAATTTTGAAAAAAGCGTAAGGCTATAGCCTTACCGTTTTTCATAATTTTGAGCGATTTCGAAAAATGAGTAAAACTTGCAAAAACCTAAGGCTATAGCCTTACGGTCTTGCATAGCATGCCGCTTTTCATCATTTTGAGCATTTTTGAGCATTTTCGAAAAATGTCAACATTTTGAAAAAGCGTAAGGCTATAGCCTTATCGTTTTTCATAATTTTAAGCGATTTTGAAAAATGACGAAAACTGGAAAAAACGCAAGGCTATAGCCTTACGGTCTTGCACAGCATGCCGTTTTTCATCATTTTGAGCATTTTTGAGCATTTTCGAAAAATGTCAAAATTTTGAAAAAAGCGTAAGGCTATAGCCTTACCGTTTTTCATAATTTTAAGCGATTTCGAAAAATGACGAAAACTGGAAAAAACGCAAGGCTATAGCCTTACGGTCTTGCACAGCAAGCCGTTTTTCATAATTTTGAGCATTTTTGAGCATTTTTGAGCATTTTCGAAAAATGTCGAAATTTTGAAAAAAGTGTAAGGCTATAGCCTTACCGTTTTTCATAATTTTGAGCGATATCAAAAAATAAGGAAAACTGGCAAAAACGCAAGGCTATAGCCTTACGGTCTTGCACAGCATGCCGTTTTTCATCATTTTGAGGATTTTTGAGCATTTTTGAAAAATGTCGAAATTTTGAAAAAAGCGTAAGGCTATAGCCTTACCGTTTTTCATAATTTTGAGCGATTTCGAAAAATGACGAAAACTGGCAAAAACGCAAGGCTATAGCCTTACGGTCTTGCACAGCATGCCGTTTTTCATCATTTTGAGCATTTTTGAGCATTTTTGAAAAATGTCGAAATTTTGAAAAAAGCGTAAGGCTATAGCCTTACCGTTTTTCATGATTTTGAGCGATTTCGAAAAATGACGAAAACTGGCAAAAACGCAAGGCTATAGCCTTACGGTCTTGCACAGCATGCCGTTTTTCATCATTTTGAGCATTTTTGTGCATTTTCAAAAAATGTCGAAATTTTGAAAAAAGCGTAAGGCTATAGCCTTACCGTTTTTCATGATTTTGAGCGATTTCGAAAAATGACGAAAACTGGCAAAAACGCAAGGCTATAGCCTTACGGTCTTGCACAGCATGCCGTTTTTCATCATTTTGAGCATTTTTGAGCATTTTCAAAAAATGTCGAAATTTTGAAAAAAGCGTAAGGCTATAGCCTTACCGTTTTTCATAATTTTGAGCGATATCAAAAAATGAGGAAAACTGGCAAAAACGCAAGGCTATAGCCTTACGGTCTTGCAGAGCATGCCGTTTCTCATCATTTTGAGCATTTTGAGAATTTTTGAGCATTTTTGAAAAATGTCGAAATTTTGAAAAAAGCGTAAGGCTATAGCCTTACCGTTTTTCATAATTTTGAGCGATTTCGAAAAATGACGAAAAGTGGAAAAAACGCAAGGCTATAGCCTTACGGTCTTGCACAGCAAGCCGTTTTTCATAATTTTGAGCATTTTTGAGCATTTTTGAGCATTTTCGAAAAATGTCGAAATTTTGAAAAAAGTGTAAGGCTATAGCCTTACCGTTTTTCATAATTTTGAGCGATATCAAAAAATAAGGAAAACTGGCAAAAACGCAAGGCTATAGCCTTACGGTCTTGCACAGCATGCCGCTTTTCATCATTTTGAGGATTTTTGAGCATTTTTGAGCATTTTCGAAAAATGTCGAAATTTTGAAAAAAGCGTAAGGCTATAGCCTTACCGTTTTTCATAATTTTGAGCGATTTCGAAAGATGACAAAAACTGGCCAAAACGCAAGGCTATAGCCTTACGGTCTTGCACAGCAAGCCGTTTTTCATAATTTTGAGCATTTTTGAGCATTTTTGAGCATTTTCGAAAAATGTCGAAATTTTGAAAAAAGTGTAAGGCTATAGCCTTACCGTTTTTCATAATTTTGAGCGATTTCGAAAAATGACGAAAACTCGCAAAATTGCAAGGCTATAGCCTTACGTTCTTGAACAGCATGCCGTTTTCATCATTTTGAGCATTTTTGAGCATTTTCGAAAAATGTCGAAATTCTGAAAAAAGCGTAAGGCTATAGCCTTACCGTTTTTCATAATTTTGAGCGATTTCGAAAAATGACAAAAACTGGCCAAAACGCAAGGCTATAGCCTTACGGTCTTGCACAGCATGCCGTTTTTCATCATTTTGAGCATTTTTGAGCATTTTCGAAAAATGTCAAAATTTTGAAAAAAGCGTAAGGCTATAGCCTTACCGTTTTTCATGATTTTGAGTGATTTTGAAAAATGACGAAAACTGGCAAAAACGCAAGGCTATAGCCTTACGGCCCTACACAGCATGCCGTTTTTCATCATTTTGAGCATTTTTGAGCATTTTTGAAAAATGTCGAAATTTTGAAAAAAGCGTATGGCTATAGCCTTACCGTTTTTCATAATTTTGAGCGATTTCGAAAGATGACAAAAACTGGCCAAAACGCAAGGCTATAGCCTTACGGTCTTGCACAGCATGCCGTTTTTCATCATTTTGAGGATTTTTGAGCATTTTCGAAAAATGTCAAAATTTTGAAAAAGCGTAAGGCTATAGCCTTACCGTTTTTCATAATTTTAAGCGATTTCGAAAAATGACGAAAACTGGCCAAAACGCAAGGCTATAGCCTTACGGTCTTGCACAGCATGCCGTTTTTCATCATTTTGAGCATTTTTGAGCATTTTCGAAAAATGTCGAAATTTTGAAAAAAGCGTAAGGCTATAGCCTTACCGTTTTTCATAATTTTGAGCGATTTCGAAAAATGAGGAAAACTGGCAAAAACGCAAGGCTATAGCCTTACGGTCTTGCACAGCATGCCGTTTTTCATCATTTTGAGCATTTTTGAGCATTTTCAAAAAATGTCGAAATTTTGAAAAAAGCGTAAGGCTATAGCCTTACCGTTTTTCATAATTTTGAGCGATATCAAAAAATGAGGAAAACTGGCAAAAACGCAAGGCTATAGCCTTACGGTCTTGCAGAGCATGCCGTTTCTCATCATTTTGAGCATTTTGAGAATTTTTGAGCATTTTTGAAAAATGTCGAAATTTTGAAAAAAGCGTAAGGCTATAGCCTTACCGTTTTTCATAATTTTGAGCGATATTTAAAATTGACGAAAACTGGAAAAAACGCAAGGCTATAGCCTTACGGTCTTGCACAGCATGCCGTTTTTCATCATTTTGAGGATTTTTGAGCATTTTTGAGCATTTTCGAAAAATGTCGAAATTTTGAACAAAGCGTAAGGCTATAGCCTTACCGTTTTTCATAATTTTGAGTGATATCAAAAAATGAGGAAAACTGGCAAAAACGCAAGGCTATAGCCTTACGGTCTTGCAGAGCATGCCGTTTCTCTCATCATTTTGAGGATTTTTTAAGCATTTTTGAGCATTTTCGAAAAATGTCGAAATTCTGAAAAAACGTAAGGCTATAGCCTTACCGTTTTCATAATTTTTGAGCGATATCAAAAATGAGGAAAACTGGCAAAAACGTAAGGCTATAGCCTTACGGTCTTGCACAGCATGCCGTTTTTCATCATTTTGAGGATTTTTGAGCATTTTCGAAAAATGTCGAAATTTTGAAAAAAGCGTAAGGCTATAGCCTTACCGTTTTTCATAATTTTGAGCGATTTCGAAAAATGAGTAAAACTTGCAAAAACCTAAGGCTATAGCCTTACGGTCTTGCATAGCATGCCGCTTTTCATCATTTTGAGCATTTTTGAGCATTTTCGAAAAATGTCAACATTTTGAAAAAGCGTAAGGCTATAGCCTTATCGTTTTTCATAATTTTAAGCGATTTTGAAAAATGACGAAAACTGGAAAAAACGCAAGGCTATAGCCTTACGGTCTTGCACAGCATGCCGTTTTTCATCATTTTGAGCATTTTTGAGCATTTTCGAAAATGTCGAAATTTTGAAAAAGCGTAAGGCTATAGCCTTACCGTTTTTCATAATTTTGAGCGATTTCAAAAGATGACAAAAACTGGCCAAAACGCAAGGCTATAGCCTTACGGTCTTGCACAGCATGCCGCTTTTCATCATTTTGAGGATTTTTGAGCATTTTTGAGCATTTTCGAAAAATGTCGAAATTTTGAAAAAAGCGTAAGGCTATAGCCTTACCGTTTTTCATAATTTTGAGCGATTTCGAAAGATGACAAAAACTGGCCAAAACGCAAGGCTATAGCCTTACGGTCTTGCACAGCATGCCGTTTTTCATCATTTTGAGCATTTTTGAGCATTTTCGAAAAATGTCAAAATTTTGAAAAAAGCGTAAGGCTATAGCCTTACCGTTTTTCATAATTTTAAGCGATTTCGAAAAATGACGAAAACTGGAAAAAACGCAAGGCTATAGCCTTACGGTCTTGCACAGCAAGCCGTTTTTCATAATTTTGAGCATTTTTGAGCATTTTTGAGCATTTTCGAAAAATGTCGAAATTTTGAAAAAAGTGTAAGGCTATAGCCTTACCGTTTTTCATAATTTTGAGCGATATCAAAAAATAAGGAAAACTGGCAAAAACGCAAGGCTATAGCCTTACGGTCTTGCACAGCAAGCCGCTTTTCATCATTTTGAGCATTTTTGAGCATTTTTGAGCATTTTTGAAAAATGTCGAAATTTTGAAAAAAGCGTAAGGCTATAGCCTTACCGTTTTTCATAATTTTGAGCGATTTCGAAAGATGACAAAAACTGGCCAAAACGCAAGGCTATAGCCTTACGGTCTTGCACAGCATGCCGTTTTCATCATTTTGAGGATTTTTGAGCATTTTTTGAAAATGTCGAAATTTTGAAAAAAGCGTAAGGCTATAGCCTTACCGCTTTTCATAATTTTGAGCGATTTTCGAAAAAATGAGGAAAACTGGCAAAAACGCAAGGCAATAGCCTTACGGTCCTTGCACAGCATGCCGTTTTTCAATCATTTTGAGCATTTTTGAGCATTTTCAAAAAAATGTCGAAATTTTGAAAAAAGCGTAAGGCTATAGCCTTACCGTTTTTTCATAATTTTGAGCGATATCAAAAAATGAGGAAAACTGGCAAAAACGCAAGGCTATAGCCTTACGGTCTTGCAGAGCATGCCCGTTTCTCATCATTTTGAGCATTTGAGAATTTTTTGAGCATTTTTGAAAAATGTCGAAATTTTGAAAAAAGCGTAAGGCTATAGCCTTACCGTTTTTCATAATTTTGAGCGATTTCGAAAAATGACGAAAACTGGAAAAAAAAACGCAAGGCTATAGCCTTACGGTCCTTGCACAGCAAGCCGTTTTTCATTTTCATAATGAGAGCATTTTTGAGCATTTTGAGCTTTTTCGAAAAATGTCGAAATTTTAGAAAAAAGTGTAAGGCTATAGCCTTACCGTTTTTCATAATTTTGAGCGATATCAAAAAATAAGGAAAACTGGCCAAAACGCAAGGCAATAGCCTTACGGTCTTGCACAGCATGCCGCTTTCATCATTTTGAGGATTTTTGAGCATTTTTGAGCATTTTTGAAAAATGTCGAAATTTTGAAAAAAAGCGTAAGGCTATAGCCTTACCGTTTTTCATAATTTTGAGCGATTCGAAAGGATGACAAAAACTGGCCAAAACGCAAGGCTATAGCCTCACGGTCTTGCACAGCAAGCCGTTTTTCATAATTTTGAGCATTTTTGAGCATTTTTGAGCATTTTCGAAAATGTCGAAATTTTGAAAAAAGTGTAACCCTCGCGGTCCCCCGGGCGGGTCGTTTACACCCGGGTGGAAAAGACTGGGGTCGAAAAGACCTACTTCGCAGGACGCCTCGGAGGAGGAGGAGGAGGAGGAGGAGGAGAGAGGAGGAGGGAGGAGGAGAGGAGGAGGAGGAGGAGGAGAGGGCCCGTGCCCCGCAGGCGCGGCCGCCCGCCGGGGCGAAGGGGGGAGAAAGAAGCGAACGCGGCGGGGTCCAAAAGACCCACTTCGCAGGACACCTCGAGGAGGAGGAGAAAGGAGGAGGAGGAGGAGGAGAGGCCCGTGCCCCGCAGGCGCGCCGCCCGCCGGGGCGAAGGGGGGAGAAAGAAGCGAACGCGGCGGGGTCCAAAGACCCACTTCGCAGGACACCTCGGAAGGAGAGAAGGAGGAGGAGGAGAGGAGAGAGGCCCGTGCCCCGCAGGCGCGGCCGGCCCCCAAAAAACGAAACAAAGAGACGAAGAGGCGAACGCGGCGGGGTCCAAAAGACCCGCGGGGTCCAAAAGACCCACTCGCAGGACAGGGAAAGAGGAGGAGTGGAGAAGGAGGATGCCGGAGGAGAGGAGAGGCCCCAGGCGCCCCGCGCCGCCCCTAGAGAGGCCGGAGCCCAGAGGTGAACGCCCGCGCCCCGCAAGCGAGGCCGGCCCCCAAAACAAAGAGACGAAGAGGCGAACGCGCGGGGTCCAAAGACCCACGGGGTCCAAAAGACCCACTTCGCAGACGCCTCGGAGGAGGTGGAGGAGGAGGAGGAGGAGGAGGGAGGAGGAGGAGGAGGAGCAGGAGTTGAGGCCCGTGCCCCGCAGGCGCGCCGCCCACCCCGGGCGAAGGGGGAGAAAGAAGCGAACGCGGCGGGGCCAAAAGACCCACTTCGCAGGACGCCTCGGAGGAGGAGAAGAGGAGAGGAGGAGGAGGAGGAAGGAGGAGGAGGAGGAGGAGGAGGTGGAGGGCCCGCGCCCCGCAGGCGAGGCCGTCCTCCTAAAACGAAACAAAGAGACAAAGAGGCGAACGCGGCGGGGTCCAAAAGACCCACGGGGTCCAAAAGACCCACTTCGCAGGACCCCTCGAGGAACGGAGAGGCGTCGGCCGGCCGCGCCCGCCGGGCCCTCGTCAAGAGACCGCCGTCTAAGGGGCCGGGGTCCAAAACAGCCGGGTCCAAAAGACCCGCCTCGCAGGACGCCTCGGAGGAACGGGAGAGGCGTCGGCCGGGCCGCCCCGCCGCGAGGGCGAAGGGAGGAGGAGGAGGAGGAAGAGGCCCGGGAGGAGGAGAGGAGTACGACGGAGAGGCAGAACCGAGAGGCGGAGGACGGAGAGGCCTTAGACGAGGGAGAGGCGGAGGACGGAGAGGAGGAACGCGAGGAGGAGGAGGAGGAGGAGGAGAGGAGGAGGAGGAGGAACGCGGAGGAGGAGGAGGAGGAGGGAGGAGGAGGAGGAGGAGGAGGAGGATGAGGACGCGGAGGCCCTGCCGTCGAAGGACGGCACAACTACGTGGTCCCTGGACCCGCGCGCGAGGCAGCCTCTCGCACCTCTTCCTTCCGCGGGCCCACAGGACCCACGGCCCTGGCCCCGCGGCTGGTCACAGACCAAGTATCCTCCGTGCGAGCGTTTCTCACGCCCGCCATCTTGCGGTCGGTGCTCGCCCACACCAACAGGGGGGTCGCCTCAGGGCCAGCGGGGTGGCGCGGCGCGAGGAGGGGCGCGCGAGGAGGAGGGAGGAGAGGAGGAGGAGGAGAGGAGAGGAGGAGGAGGAGAAGAGGAGGAGGAAGAGGAGGAGGAGGAGGAGGAGGAGGAGGAGGAGGAGGAGGAGGAGGAGGAGGAGGAGGAAGAAGACGAACACGAAGACGAAGACGAAGAAGAAGAAGAAGAAGAAGAAAGAGGAGGAGGAGGAGGAGAGGAGGAGGAGGAGGAAGAAGAAACCGAAGAAACCGAGGCCGAGTCTCCGAATGGAGGGACGCCGACGAGACAGAGCTGCTCGTACGTGGGCCTGCTCCTGCTCTCGGGCGTGTACAGGTCCAGAGGGAGGCCTGCCGCAGCCTGTGGCACCCCGAACACGGCAGGCCGGTGTTCAGGGCCGCCATGCCGCTGAAGAGGTTCTTCCGGCTGTCGGCGGCGCTGCGCTTCGACGACAGGGCCACGAGGAGGGAGAGGGCCGAGGCGCCCCCGGGGGGGCTGACAAGCTGGGCGCCTGCGAGGGAGCTGTGGGACGCGTGGAGCGCCAGCTGCTCCCTGCTGTACGACCCGGGGCCCGACGTGACGTGGACGAGCAGATGGTGCCCTTCAGAGGTAGGCCGGCGGGGCATGCACCTTTTCCATTCATCATCATCATCATCATCATCATCATCATCATCATCATCTCTCTCTCTCTCTCTTCTCTCTCTCTCTCTCTCTCTCTCCTCTTCTCCCCTCTCTTCTCTCTCTCTCTTCTCTCCTCTCACTCTTCCTCTCTACTCTTCTCTCACCTCTCTCCCTCCTCTCTCTCCTCCTTCTCTCCATCTCTCTCCTCATCAATTATTTTTATTTCTAATCAGCCACTTTTTCCTCCCCTTCTTTCTCTCTCCTCCTCTCCT